>CM052798.1:118578208-118634170 GCA_028533885.1 Nasua narica | reverse complement strand
AAAAAATTATTTTTTAGAATTGTTTTGTTTTTTTTTTAATTAATAACATATTCAGTTCTGAATCTCCTTTCAGAGGGAATTCCTGAAGTTTTGGAACATCACAGATTAAATACATCAGACTAATAAGTACAACAGTTGCACAAATATGATAAATGAAGGAGAATATGATTTCAAATTTAATTAGATTTTATCTTACTATCACCATGTAGTACCACCATTGGAATGGGAATTAGAATGTAAAATAATACATTTTGTTTTAAGTCAATGCTTGCTAAATTTTATTTTCTTCATATTTTGGCTTTTCAAACACATTATTCAAATTGAAAACTCGTTAAAATAAATACATATGATAAAATGGTAGGAAATTGTTAGATTGGATCAGAGGAATAGTGCATAAGTGACATGATAGCAAATTCCCCTCACTAAGAAAATGGAAAGAAAAAAGTTATCCCATGGATCCCATTAGCTATTAACATTATATATCTTTATTATGTAGGTATTATGCATGGATATATGCACATATGTATGTATATTTACAGATCCTAAAAATAAATGAGACATATCCATTCAAATTATTATTTAAAAATATGAAATGTTGGGCACCTGGGGGGGTCAGTGGGTTAAAGCCTCTTCCTTCTGCTCAGGTCATGATCCCTGGGTCCTGGGATCGAGTCCCACATCGGGCTCTCTGCTCTGCAGGGAACCCTGCTTCCCCCTCTCTCTATGCCTGCCTCTCTGCCTACATGTGATCTCTCTCTCTCTGTCAGATAAATAAATACAATCTTTAAAAAAATGAAATATTGCTTATCAACATTATTAAGCTTTCAAATTTAATACACAAAATAGTACTTTTCAATATTATACTCTCAGACAACCTTAAAATTTACTAAGAACATTTTACATATCAGGTACCAAACATACAAAACAGAATACAAAGGATGTTAAATTTTATTCAACAATGTCCAATGTAACTTTGGAGGTTAAAAGTAAAACTTCTGACTATTGAAATAGTGACAAGGGAAAGTTTAGAAATGCTAAGGAATTTCAGAAAAGCTCTCTATATTATTACAACAAAATTCACCAAATTACCTATGAAAATATAATTTCAAAGCCTTATATTGTCATTTATTTCAGTGATGAATGAAATTTTTTTCATAAGGAAATGAGATATAGGGCTTAGGTTTTAATAAGACATTTTATTGAAGTAAAACTTAAATAAAGTGAACAGGATCTATTTTGTCAGTGAAAAGAGATTTCAACAAATTTTTAGATGCTGAAAGGAGCATCACAGTCAATCCATAGATGGCCTTTAAACATATCAGACATAGTTGAAGAAAATATTAGTGGACTAGAAAATAATGGACAGAAGCACAGAGAAGCAAAATGATGGAAAATAGGCAACCCCCCCACACACAATATAATGTATGGCTTGGTATTGTGAAAATGTCTAACATACATGTATTTGGATTCTTAGAATGAAAAGAGAGAAAAGACAGAAATTTTGTGGAAATGAATAATGTCAAAAAATTTGCAATACTATTTATGATGTTAACCTACATAGTCAAGAATCTCTAAATATTAAAACAAGATAACACCATGTTTAATTTTAACATATTCAACATTCTATAATTAAATCAAATAGAAAATATTAAAAACAACTAAAAGGGGGGGAAATTAACTTTAAAGGAGAAAAATAAGACTAAATGCTGATATCTTAACAAAATTGATAAAAGACCAAAGACCTGTAGAATAAAGTGTTTTCCCATTTTCCTCACTATGAACCAGCTTTCTATAGTGTCTAAAATGTAAACTCATAAATTTGCACAGATTGGCCCTCCAAATTAAACACATTTTCTTATTTAATTAAATTTAGGATCATGATTCAGGCATTCACACAACAGCAATTTTTAAACTATTTTTATACCCTTCGATTTGAGATATTTTAACTTTATCTTTGGTTAAAAATTGATTTTATTTCTACTTCTCATATCTGAGAGTATAAAACCCACACAATTAAACCAACTTTTAAGCTGGCATTTTAAATAATATACGGTATCGTGTCTTCCCTGTGCTATTTTTCCAAGCTCTGCTTATCCAGGGCAGAAGTAAGTGTTCCCTCATTTAGGTATCCATCCCTATAGTACAGTATTTCTGTTTTAATGTTGATTTCATTATTCTGAAACTTTTTAATCATGATTTTTCTAATAAACTGCAAACTCTTTGAGAGCACAAATACTTCTTCTTCTGTTTATCATCTACCAAAATGCCGGACACCTAGCAAGTGTGTGGTGACCAGACAGCAAGCTGACAGGGTCCTTGTGGTCTTAGGGGCAGGTCAGAGACCAGCCCTACCCACCACGGTTCAGCCCTAAAGTGCTGCCATAACTCCAGCTTGCAGAAGCACTTAAACCTCACAGCAGGAAGTAGGCATTGAAAAGTAGATTTGCCCTTAAGTTAGCTGCAGACAGTTCTGATCTGACGCAATGTAGTATAACAAAGCAAAATGAGGAAACTGTTATTCACCAGTAGATTGTCCCGTTGATTGTTCTATTGAATTATCTATGCAGTGATCAAGGTCACTCCCAGGTGATTGTATTTTGCTTGAATCATATAAAACTGTTATAAACAAATAAACGTCTCAGCATTAGCTGTGACCGTCCTGATCTCAGTCTTTGTGTCTCTTTCTTTCTCATTCCCACCCTAGAACTCAAGTTTCTTCATTCAGTCAAGGCAGGTCCTTGGCATAAGTGCTCAATAAATTTTTGATTTATAAATAAATGAATAAAGAAGTGTTAATCCAATCCCTACTTTTCTTACACTTTTAAAATATTCAAATGACTGTGACTAATTCCCAGTCCATATGCAATTCCCAATCTTCTTCCCAATGTATCTGATCAGGATTCCATGGGAGTGCTATTCGCTCCCTAGCAGATTAAAGTTCATCTAATAAAGTAATGCAAGAAGAGTATTATGTGCAATTAGTAAATAAAAGGACATGAGTATTCCAAAAGAGAAATTCTATAATCTGAATCATAAACTACTGCTGAAATATTGTAACATTGTGAAGATCAATGCCATATCAATTTAGAAGGAAGAGAAATTAGTTGTAGGGTTGGTCTCACTTTGGGGCAAACCAATTTCAAAAAAACAGACTTCCCAATTTACTGATTTGCCACCCCCATTTTTCAATTCATCCAGAATGTCCACACCCCCGACATGCAGCATCATGAAGAAAAAGTTACTTAAATGGGAACATAATGAAAATCAAAATTTATTAAAACTAAAATCTCAGCATCTAATATCAGATTCCTTCCTAAAAGTTTGAAAACAGGAGACCGAGGGAACCATCATCAGCACCAGTAGTTGCTCCCACTTACCTACATGGCAGTTTTATTTTTGGCCTTATGCCTTGCTGTCATTGACTCCCATAGGCCTTCTGCAGTCACCATTTGGGCTGGGGTCAAGGGTAATGACCTGTTGTAGCAATGACTCTCTTAGCAGAAGCACCTAGCAAAGGATCCCCAGTGTCTCTTGATTTTTCCATCAGTTCTTGGATGTCTGATCCACAAGAAGGCTCAGGATCAGATACAAATAGCCATGTAAACAGAGCACTCATAGGAGCTTCTCTGAGGAAAGTTCAAATGCAGTTTTATGCAGCTGGACAGCTCTCTTGAGGAACTTAGAGTTCCGTTAGAAAATGGAACTCTAAGGTACTACAGTGGCACATTCAACCCCTGTCCTCTGCCATATCTGAAGTACTGTGATCTCTGCTTTACAGCTGTGTGACCTGGAGTACAAGAGGGTAATGATATTTTGCCTGAAAAAATTATCATGAAGATAAAATAAAACAACCTATTCAAATACTGAAAATGTTTCCAACAAATAGCAAGCCCTCCATAAGTATCACCTATTATATAAAAAACACAAAAGATCAATAAAAATCCATAAGTAAATGAAAGAAATTTTCTATCAACATGTCTTGTTTTCTTTTGTTTTTTTCCTATTAGAGAAAGTGTACAAAAAAAGGCCCCACAAGACCATGGTCTTAAACTTTTTAAAATACCTAGAAAATTGATGTGTACATCAAGATTACTTGAAAATATGTGGCATTCTAAAATTAATACATGAATAAATAAAGCAATTTTGTCAGCAGATGGTCTTAGATGGCAAAATATGTCACCTGACACACAAAAATTAGGGGTTAAACAGATAGTTGATGATTTTTAAGAGCTCAATAAATAAAATTATCTCTCTTATCTGAGGGCCTACAATTCAGAGGGGAAAGAGTGTAGCTTTTTTAAAGTATAAGCAATAATTTGTGAAATTTGTGTAATTTTCTTTTTAGTTTTTTTGGTTGTTGTTGTTGTGGTTTGTTTGTTTTTGTTTTTTTAAATGCAGAAAAGACTTGAATTAGGGGTGGGCCCTGGCACAAAGTTCTGAAGGACTCACTTCTCCATTACCAGCACAGGCACTGTACTAACAGACTAGGCCAAACAGTGGCCCTGCTCAGCGAGGGCACTAAGCAGCCCCTGTGGCCAGCGGTTTCCTGGCTTTGGGGTCCCAGCTCCTAAGTATGGCTGGTGGCCACCAGTTCAGTCCTTGTCCCCAACTAGTGCTAGGTGGCCATCTTCAGGAAGAACTCAGGAAGCTAGCAGAGGGTCCCCCTACTTCTACTGTCCCAAGACACTTGGAATATGGGAAATTCCTCTTGTAATATTCTCTTTTTGTAATTGGGAACATGAGAAATTCCCTTTTGTAATTTTTCAAACCAGTGTCCCCTAAAGTTAACCTCTGGACTATGATTGTTGCGGGTTTCCTTGAAGCTTTTATAAGATTACTCATTCTTTCATGCACATGCAGAAAAGAAACATCCCCTATGTCCAGCTCACCCTTCTAGAAGTAGTTCAGTACCAATCAGCTGGTCTAACAGTTGATCATGGGCTGCATAGGGCAGGATAGGTACTCCCTTCAGATCCATGGAGAGACTAATTAACATGTCTAAATTTGCAAAGATAGGACATGATAGAGTCTAGTTGTGAAAGAGGCCATGTCAGTGGGAAGTCAGTACTCTTAGGTTTTTATACTGTTCTGCTTCTCTTAGGACATGAAACTTAACCATGCTGACATAAAATATTAAAGGAATGGTAGAAACAAAATTATTTATAAACAAAAAGCTATAAAGGTCTCCATTCTTAGGGAGAACAGTATTACAAATAAAAATTTGTGAAAGTCTAATTTCAAAATAGTGCTTTTTAGATCTTCCTTTTAAGGGTGAATCATTTCTAAGTTTCAGGATAGGAATACTTTTTTACTCCATTGTAATCTGCTTCTATTCTTTATATTTATTTAAAATGTATTATCACTTATACAAAATTATCAAACAATTTTCCATCTGGTATTTGTGATAATAAGCTGTTTATCCCTTCACCTTCATAAAATGTATTATCTATCTCCTGTCATATAAATTTGGGATCTTGATTTAGTTTACTAACTGATAATTGTCAACTGAATGCAGTCAACCTGACAAGTGGGGTCGTCTTTGAGACTGGTTCAGTAGGTCACATCATCCAGGATCTGTGTTCTGAAGGAAATAGTGAATTTACCTATATTGAACAGCAATCATATATCTGGATCTCTACTTTCACATAATTTATTTCTGATTTCTGACTTTGCAGAAGTAATGACTTACCATAGGGTAAAAAAGGAGACTCACATGTTCCCATTCTTCAGTATTATGAATGCAAAGCTTTTTGAGTTGTTGTTATTTTTGTTCCACAGTGGTCTCAGAGGCCATGTGTTGAAGATAGAAGCCCCACGAGACTAAGTGGACCTGGATCTACAAGTCTGTGTGTCTGTTTGGAGGAAAGTCCTAGGCCACCTGTTTTGGACTTTCTAAGAGAGAAAAAAACTTATGTAAATGCTAAACTACCGAGGTTTTTCAGGGCTTGTTTATTGCCCCATTTCACAGTCCCAGCTATTTTTTATTGAAATCTACTTGACATATAACCTATTAGTTTCAGATATACAACACAATGATTTGGTATTCGTACCTATTGTGAAATAATCACCACAATGAGTCTTGCTAAAATCCATCACGCGAAGTTGCAAATTTTTTTCCTATGATGAAGACTTTTAAGATCTATTTCTCTCAGTGACTTTCAAATATACAGCACAGTATTACTAACTACAGTCACTATGTTGTACATTATATCCACAGAACATACTGATTTGATAACTGGGAAGTTGTACCTTTTGACCACCTTCTCTTATTTTGCCCCCCTTCCACCTCCTGCCTTTGGCAACCACCAATCTGTTTTTATATCTGTAATTTTTTTTCTAATTTGTTTGTTTTAGGTTACACATATATGGGAAACATATGGTATTTGTCTTTCTCTGTCTTAGTTATTTCACTTGGCATAATGCCCTCAAGTGTCATGTTGTCCCAAATGACAAGACTTCCTTCTTTTTATGGCTGAATAATATTCATCATATATAGATACACACACACACACTCATATATCACATTCTTTTTATCCACTTATCCACTGATAGACATTTAGGCTGCTTCCATATCTCGGCTGTTGTAAATGTTGCTGAAATGAACACAGGGTACATATATTTTTTAAGTTACATTTTCATTTATTTTGGATAAAAAAACAGAAGCAGAATTGCTGAGTCATATGATAGTTCTAATTTTTTGAGGAACCTCCATAATGTTTTCCATAGTGACTACACCAATTTATATTCTTATCAGCACTGACAAAAGTTCCCTTTCTCCACATCCTCACTAACATTTGTTATTTCTTGCCTTTTTGATAATAACCATCCTAACAAGTGTGAGATGGCATCTCACTGTACTTTTGATTTACATTTCCCTGATGACTAGTGAGGTTGGATACCTTTTTCCTGTATCTGTGAGCCATCTGTATGCCTTCTTTGAAAAAATGTCTATTCAGATTCTCTGACCATTATTTAAACAGATTATTTGGGGTTTTTCTTTTTTGCTATTGAGTCACATGGGTTCATTATAGATTTTAAATATTAATCCCTTATCAGATAAATGATTTGTAAATATTTTTCCCATTCTTTAGGTTGCTTTTTATTTTGTTGATTTCCTTTGCTATGCAGAGGCTTTTCAGTTTGGTGTAGTCTCACTTGTCTGTTTTTGCTTTTGTTGTCTTGCTTTTGGTAACAAATCCAAAAAATCATTGCCAAGATGATTTCGAGGAGCTTACCATCTATGTTTTCTTATAGAAGTTTTATGGTTTCAGGTCTTATGTTCAAGTCTTTAATCCATCTCCAGGTAATTTTTGTATGGCATAAGATGGTAATTCCATTTCATGGTTTTGCGCATGGCTGTCCAGTTTTCCCAACACCATTTGTTGAAGAGACTTTCTTTTCTCCATTGTGTGTTCTTGGCTCCTTTACTCTAAATTAATTGACCACGCATGAGTGGGTTTGTCTCTTGGCTTTCTATTTTTTCCATTGATCTCCATGTCTATTTTTATTCCAATACCATACTGTTTTGTTTTGATCATTATAGCATTTTATTTTGGTTTGAAATTAAGAAGTGTGATGCCTTCAGCTTTGCTGTTTCAAGATTGCTTTGACTTTACAGGGTCTTTTGTGTTTCCATACAATTTTTAGGATTTTTGCTCTATTTATATTAAAGAAATGCCTTTAGAATTTTGAGACAGATTGCACTGAATCTGTAGATCACTTGGGGAAGTATAGATATTTTAATAATGCTAACTTAATAATATTAATTCCTCTAATCCATGAGCATACAGTATCTTTCCATTGATTTGTATCTTCTTCATTGCCTTCCATCAGTGACTCAGAGGTTTCAGTGCAAAGATCTTTTGCTTCCTTGGTTAAATTTGTTCCTAGGTCTTTTATACTTTTTGATATAATTGTAAACCAAACTTTTTTTTTTTAAAGATTTTATTTATTTAACAGAGAGATCACAAGTAGGCAGAGAGGCAGGCAGAGGGAGAGGAAGAAGCAGGCTCCCCGCCGAGCAGAGAGCCCAATGCAGGGCTCAATCCCCGGACCCTGAGATCATGACCTGAGAAGAAGGCAGAGGCTTAACCCACTGAGCCACCCAGGCATCCCTGTTTTTGTTTTTGTTTTTTTAATTTATCTTTCTGATAGTTCATTATTGGTATTGCAGAAGCACAATATATTTTTGTATTGACTTTGCATCCTACAACGTTACTAAATTTGTTTATTAGTTCTAACAGTTTTATTAGTTTTATTGTGAAATTTTTAGGGCTTCATATATGAAATATCATGTCATCTGCAAATAGTGACAGTTTTACTTTTTCCTTTCTGATATGGATAACATATTTATTTTTCTTGCCTAAACTACTTGACCTGAGAGCAGATCTGGCCCTGGTGTCCACACCATGTTGGACCTAAAGTCTTACCAGCTTTTGCAGAGCCATCCCAGACCCTACAAGCAATGCATTCCTCATGGTCTCTTCCATAGGGCACCATGGTTGCTGCCACTCTGAGTCTGAGGAAGTGAGTGAGCTTGTGGGCAATATAAGCTTCTCATTAGATCAGATCCAGTGGCTCAAGTGGAGGTTTAAGCAGCTAAGTGAAGACCAGCCCACTATTCCTAAGGAAGACCTCAACAAAGTCCCTGACCTGGAACTCAATCAGATGTGATCTTGAATCCACCATGCCTTCTTTAGCAACAGGAACCTTGGCAAAGGTTCTATCTGCCTGACTCATAAGATAAACTTTGAGCACTTCCTGACCCATCACATCATACTTCTGACCCATCCACATGACCAAGGAGAAAGAGCAGGTATAGCTATGCTAGAAAGAAAAGATGAGATTTCTGTTTTACACGTATGCAATGTGGACATCTGGAAAAACATGAAAATGTGGTCAAAGAGGTCTTGAGAAATTGCTACAAGGAGAAGGATCTGCTCACTGCATTGCAGACATGAACATGATGGAGGTGGCCACTGTCTGCATGGGGCAGATGGAGCAGGATCAAGTGTAAGAGTCACCCTCAATGACTTCCTGAAGATCTCACAGGGGCAGACATCAGGAACAAGATGCACATCGGCTTTGTTAACATGGAAACCATATTACTTTGTCTTTGACCCACCACCTCCCCAATAAAGAAATTGCACTTTGCACGAGGGCAACCTCCCCAGATGTATGGAGCATCTGAAGCCCCTTAAGCATCTTTTTGCTACAGCTCTTAAAGTTTTCTTGTTGGTATGTTCGCGTTCTATTACAAATTGGGTTTGTGTGTTGGAGGTGGGTGTGGGAGCAGGAGAGGGAGACAGATAATTTTTCTTTTAGTTTAGAGGTTCCTGGCCCATGATAAACCAAATTCAGACCTAACAGGTTGACTCTAAAGAGTCAACCTGTTTTCCAAAGACTCTAAACTTTGAGTAAGATACAGTAACTGGAGAGGACATTGAGGTTGACTCCCTGTGGGAGATGCAAGTGTTTTCAGTGCATGAAAAAAAGGTTTCAGATGGATATTTAAGAGAAGTAAAGTGTAGACTGTAGCAGAACCTACTATTTGCCCCAATACCTATGCTTATTCTTCTATATTAATAGAAAAAAATGTCAGTTGAGCACACAGCTCTCCATAGAGAGACTATATTTCTCAAGATTGCCTACAGCTAAGTGTGGTTATGTGTCTAACTTCTGTTCCATAGAATATGGGCAGAAGTTACTAGTCACTGCCCTTAACACCAATAACCATGTATTTCTATTTCTTCTTTCTATAGTTGGAATAGGGATAAAATGGCAAAAACTGGAATAAGCATTTCAGACCAGAAGATGGAAGCTAGATATTGAGGGTGATTAGCAACAAGGTAGATTAAGTCTGGGCCCCCAATGACTTCATGGAGGAAAGCTTTAATAATAGAGGAACTTCTACATGAATAAAATCAAATAAAATAAATGAGCAGTAAACTTTTATAATGTTTATGACTATTTGTTTCAATAGCAAAACCAATACCTTAACTAATGCCGTCAGATTTTGGAAATTAAATTGGTTTACTGTTTGGCAGGTAATTTATTTAAAAAATAATATCTATGATAAAGAAAAAAGTCCTCAAATATATGGGCAAGAAAAAAATGTCCATAAAATGCATACAACGAGTATGACTTCAAAACCAGATAATTATGGGAATAACTTCTTACTGTTTTCTTTTTTTTTAAGATTTTATTTATTTATTTGACAGAGTGAGATCACAAGTAGGCAGAGAGGCAGGCAGAGAGAGAGGGGGAAGCAGGCTCCCTGCTGAGCAGAGAGCCCGATGCGGAGCTCGATCGCAGGATCCTGAGATCATGGACCCAAGCTGAAGGCAGGGGCTTTAACCCACTGAGCCACCCAGGCTCCCCTCTAATGTTTTCTTGTCCAAAGTATGATTCAAAAACTTTATAACCAGAATAATTGTTTTTTGTATATGAAAGAACTAAAAATCATTCTCAGCTGGGAAAGGACTAAAAAGGACATATTACCCATACTACTCCGCCAATAGTTTTCTTTTTATAATTAAAAATACACTTACCAGATGTGAATATGAATTGCATCACCCTCAAAATTTATATATTGAAGTCCTAACCTCCAGTGCCTGAGAATGTGATCTTATTTGGAAATGGGATAATCGCAGATACAGTTAATTAAGACGAGGTCACAGTGGACTAGTACAGACTCCTAATCTGATATGACTGGGGTCGTTATGAAAAGGGGAAATTTGGACACAAAACACACACGTAGGGAGAGTACCATGTGAAGATGAGGGCAGAGATTGGAGGAATACATCAGAAACCAAAGAATACGAGTGCCAGCAGATAACCAGAAGTTGGGAGAGAGACACAAAACCAATCTACTACAGCTCTCAGAAGGAACCAGCCTGGCCAACACCTTGATCTCAGACTCTTTGCCTCTAGAACTATAAAGCAATAAATTTCTGTTCTTTTAGACTTCCAGTTTGTGGTACTTTGTTATAGTAATCCTAGCAAACTAATACACTTACTCAATTGTCATAGTAAGAAAATAAAGAACTAATGAATAGAAAATCCATCACATTAAAGGACTAATTGTGGATATTGAAACTGGCTAAACTTGGAAATAATCTCTAAAATGATTATTGAAAATATAGTTACAGGACAGAATGCAAATGTCAAAATGTTATCTCTAAAGAGAAGTGATAATGTTAAGACAAAATATACATGCCTGCATATGAATGATAACTCAAATACCTTTATTAACTCCAATTCCCTTTGAAATGTTTGTCCTTAATTCAGAAATCTTCCTCCATAAATACATAAACATGAAAATGTAAATATTTCTTTGATGAAACATGAGGGTATCAGTACACAAAACTGAAACAGCATTTACTCAGGAATAAAGCTCATGGTCACTAAAAGTGCACTTTGATTTTTATTTTTTAATTTTTTATTATTATTTTTTAAGATTTTATTTATTTACTTGACAGGGAGAAAACGAGAGCACAAGCAGGCGGCTAGGCAGGCGGGGGCGGGGGGTGGGGATTCCATTCCAGGACCCAGGGATCATGATCTGAGCTAAAGGCAGACGCTTAACATCCTGAGCCACCCAGGTGCCCCTGCACTTTGATTTTTGAAAGAACTGAGAAATTAAAAAGTTGGACACATGTGACCTTTATGATCTTTGGTTCTACTTCAGAACTTTAAATGTAAAGCCTTAAAATTTAAATGTTGTGCTTTGAAATTATTTTTAAAGGGTAATGTATAACTGAATGTACAAGCATTTTATTCATACTTGATTTATACAGCAGGTTTAACATTTATTCAGCAAAGCTTTGCATCTAATAATGAGTACACTTGATGCTTTTAAAAGCTTACTAAATACCACCTAATTTTTTTTAAAGGCGTTTGGATTCAACTCCAGTATTTAGCTTATTCCATACTATGTGTCTCTCTGCTTAAAATAGGCTTCATTTGAAGTGAAAAAAACAAAAACATTTTGTGAACTTTATACAAATATTTCATTTCATGTATGTATTTATTATAAAAACATGGTAGTTAAATTATTTCCCCTCATCTATTTATTTCTTTTCCATGAAGCAATTTATTTTTTTTGTTGTTGTTCAGTTTGTGCTTCAACTCTAGGTTTTGTTTCTTTGATATTCTTTCAAATGTAAGTAGATTCTCCTGGTGGTCCCAAGTGACAGAGTAACTTATTTCTGCAGTAGCAATATTTTGTTATTCTACTAAACTCATGCAGTAACCTGAAACTGTTCAACTGAGTCTCCTCTAAATATAAGTCCTACATAACTTTCAACTCTTTATAAGCTTAAAAGGTTTAGATTTTTTTTCCCTTTTGTGGTCCCTCAGGAATTCTAAAAACGAAAACTTACAATCACTTCTTACTTTAAACAAAAAGCTTGGCAGGGTTTTCACAATGTTGGTAAAACAAAATTTTAAAGTATAGTCTTTGCAAGTTTTGCTCAAGACCAGGTAACAGCATAAAACAAATTAAAAAAAAAAGAAATTTAATTAATGAATCATCATTGTCACTTTCAAAGGATTATATAACTTCAGTTAATAAAATAGTTGTGTTTATGTAAATGTTCATTTTCTGAAGATTTGTTATTATACAAGGTAACATTTATTTGGGAACATGATGAAGTAACTTGGTCACACCTTTGTTCCTATGGTGATCATTCTTATTTAATGAACATAATAATAAGCCATGTTTTAGAGATCATTAAATTTTAAGTGTGAAAGTGATGAAGTTACTGTCTGTATGGAGGAAAGATTTTGTTTTTAAATGAAGGCTTCCTTTTTAAAAATGATTTTTTTTCTTTTCTAAAGCAAATAGCTTTATTTCATATTAACATAGAATAGGAAAAGTTGAATTTTCTGGAACATCGTCACCCCCACTATGAATTTCATTACTCCACTCTGTAGGTCCAAGAGGTACTCATTTGAATTGCAAGGTTATTGCCCTAATTTATAACTTTTTTAATAATGAGTATGATGTTGACTGAGTTAATAATCAAGGTTAATATCCCCCTTTTACTGAAAGAAAATTGAGAGACAAGATATTCATGTTCTGGCTATTAATTAGAATTATGTAATTTTTCATATTTATGTCACTCATTCTTTTGTTTGTATTATTTTGTTTTTTTTTTTAGTTATAGTTAATTTGTTAATAACTTTAATTCTATTTGTTCACTAAAGTCTGGGCTTATATTTTCCAGTATGAAAAACCATTTAGATCTTTTCAAAGACTTTAGAATCATTAATTATTTGATTTGTAATAAAAACATAGTTGTTTAATTTAAAACTTATTTCTATTCCTTTGTGCCTATAAAAATTGTCAAAGTAAATTCTCAAAATATGAATGATCCTCAAAGTTTTATTCTGAATACATTTATTTTAAATACATAAAAAATACATGTATTACACAGAAATAGAGAATGTTAATGAGTAACAGAAAAAGAAATCAATATGAGTAATATACATTTTTAAAAATGTTCTGATGGGACAAAACCATTAGCAATATTTTGATATATGTTTCATTTTTTTGTTTCCTGTAACAACAACAAAAAAACCCTCAAAATTTCCTATTGACTATGTAGTTGATTGTACTTGTATGAACCAGAAGTAATTTTACATGTTCATGACTAATAACCCACTGAAAAATTAAAATTCAGTTGATTTTGAATGCTTATGTTTAATCCTATTTCTAACATTAAAAGATACATATATTCATCTGTAAATGGACAAGTGCTTAATTCTTCCATATTGAAATGCATTTTTTAGGCTCTTGGGCATTCTCATGCAAACACGCAGGCCCAGATGAACTTAAATTAATGGAATTTCAGAAAACTCAAACATTTTAAGATGAGTTTTTTTCCTATATATTTTCACATTCTCAGCAATTATTTACTCATATTATTTTATAATCATGAGCATTTTGTGAGAGAGGACTGTTATTAAGAATTCATCTGTTCTTAATTTACTCCTTACCTAAAGCTACAGCACAATGTTCTATTTGTAATATCAAGGCAATTGGTGTATGTAAAAAAGGACTGATATTAATTACAGAAAATTGTCATCAAATGGAAAAGAAAAATGAAGAGTCTTATGGAGGCTTAATTCTGATTACAGCTTAAAATTGCTCTCTCCATTAACACAATCGACACTCCCAACTAGCAAATTTTATAGAGGAACAAGTAACCAGATATTTTCCATGGAAGATCTTTTTCATTTTTACGCATTTCTATTTCTTTTATTTCTGCCAGAATGGAAATTCTTAACTTTTAAAGTCTGGTGTAAAATTTCATTTGAAAAGTATTAAGAGATAAAGCCTACCTAATTATTAACATTTTTCATTTTTTACTATGCATACGTTCAGTGGTTGTAAAACAGCAGCTACTAACATCCACTAACACAAATATTTTAAATATAAATTTAACATGAAAAGATGGTATTACCCAATGTAAATAGTCACTCGTTATACACATTTTAACCATGTGAATTGGATTAACTTCAAAGGTTCAGAATGACGTTTGGTAAATAATCACTTCCAGTACATTAGTGTGCTGGAACCTTTGCATTTCTGAAAGAGATAATTCACCTCACTTTGGTGAACAATTTTCTCACTATAGAATTGAATTATTGTACAATCAGATCCAGTTCTCTATATTCATGGGACACCTGGTTTAAGAAATGAGACGTGTTTCAAAAACATTATCTTAACTACCTTCACAACTTCGTAGGCCTCATTGACCACTCACTAGTCCATTCCATTATCTGTTCACCAATTCACTAAGTTTACACTAATATTACCTCCCTGGGCAAATTAGGATTGGAATTTTCACAAACTAAGAAGTAGAATGCAATCTTTGTACTGTATCACCCACTCTCAGCACATCTATTTACTCTTATATCCTGAGCTTTCTGCAGGCAACAGATAAGAAAACGCAACTATCACATTGATTCTGAGCACAATGAAATTTTTAAAGCTTTTCTCATCAATAAAAAAAGAGAAAAGTGCAATAATTTAAAAATAGTTTTGTACTTTCTAAGAACATCAGATAGTTTCTGTTTTAAATATTGGGTTTCACCTTAAAACCTTTGAGATTCAATCTCTTTACTCAATAGCTTCAAGGTGTTCACCTATAGTTTCAATGTCACCATTCCCAGCTAAGAATATGATCAAGCATGAATCAAGGAGAAGGCCTATGGCTAGAGAATATGATATTCAAGTCTTAGTATTTGGCTAGTGCCTTCGTTCTACAGTTTTTTGGGGAGAGGGAAATGTTATGTCTTTTATTGAGATATAATTAATACATCACAACTGATCCACTTCAAATGTACAGTTCACTGATACATATTTATAGAATTGTACAACTATACCATGATCTAATTTTAGAAACATCCATCACCCTAAAAAGAAACTTTTTGCTCATTTACAGCCACATTCCATTACCACCCTCAGCATTAGGAAAACAATAATCTGTACTTTCCTAGACATTTTGCACAAATGGAATCATACCATATTTTTTTTTCATGTCTGACTTCTTTCAGCATGTTTAATAGGTTCACTCATGTTAACATGTGTCAATACTTTATTCTTTTTTATTTGAGCCTATGCTTTTTACATGATTTAAGTACTTTTGTTTCTAATAAAAGTAGCTTTGTGTAGAGATATGTGTAATTTTTACCTCTTGGGCTACTTTTTTCTTTTTTTTAAAGATTCATTTTAATTTATTTTATTTATTTATCAGAAAGAGAGAGAGAGCACAAGCAGAGGGTGTGTCAGGCAGAGGGAGAAACAGGCTTCCTGCTGAGCAAGGAGCCAGATGCAGGACCCAATCCCAGGATCCTGGGATCATGAAGGTAGATGCTTAACCAACTGAGCCACCGAGGTGTCCCTCGGGCTACTTTTTGATGGAACTACTGACCTAAGACAGATAAAACTTACATTTCTCTTAACTTTAAAAAATTAATTTATAAGCCATCATAATGAGGACAAAAAAAGGAGAATTTAAATCAAGAAAAAAATGTTATAAAGCAGGTAGTAGGGAGTAGTAGTTGTTTGCTTTAAGTTTCATTTTAAATAATTATTTTTATTAATGCCTTCTGAGATTAATTATAGATGTTGATTGTTTTTAAACAGAATTATCTTTTATGGACAGACTATTATTTATATTTTTAGTAGCAAGGTCCAATATGCCCCTCTTTATTTAAAAGTTGAGTGTCTTTAGCCTCTTATATAAAATAATTGTGCGATCTAAAAAGATGTATGGTGTTACCAGTATAAACATTTGAATTATGTACAGAAATTGGAGCAAACTTGCATACCACAAAAAGGATATATTTATTCTATAAATGTCTAAATATTTATATATTCAAGAAATAAATTTTATGAATGCTGTACTTGAAGGTTTATGATGACTAAAGATTGTCATCCCAGGTCCTGGAAAAAAAATGAGGGCAGAGTAAGTAATTGTCTATGTTAGTTCAAACACATTTGTAGGCATATTTCAAATGGGAATTAGAATATTCAAAATGAAGCCTGTAATTGCAATAATCGAGTTTAAAATGGACCTGTGGAAATCAGGTAGAACAGAGAATATAAGAGCTTCACATATTTGTGGAAAAATATGCTGGCACCGTTACAGATTGAATATAAAAATGAAGACCTCACTGAAAAGAAGAGATAATTTTTAGACAGAAAAAAAAGTGTGTAATTTAAGATTGCTATAATATGTATATTAAATTTTTAAATAAAGTAAGTAAAAATGAACATTAAAATGTTTAGATATCCTTTAAGAGCTTTTGTTTTCTTTAAATGAAGTCAAAGACTGATACAAATTTTACAGATGATGTGTAGAATTTGAATCCTATGAATTTGGCATAGATTATGTAATGTGCAATGGTAAATATTTTAACACTAAAAAGAAATTTTAAACACCAATTCAAAAAAATATATGCACCAGTATGTTTATTGCAACATTATTTACAATAGCCAAGATATTGAAGCAACCCCTGTTTATCCATAGATGAATGGATAAATATGTGGTATATATAAATAATGGCATATTGCTCATCCATAAAAAAGAATGAGATCTTGCCATTTACAACAACATGCCAGAGGGTATAATGTTAAGTGAAATAAGTGAGAGAAAAACAAATACTATAATGAGTTCACTAATATTTGGAATTTAAGGAAAATTAACACACAAACAAAGAAAAAAAGAGACAAACAAAAAAGCAAACTCTTAAATACAGAGAACAAACTGGTAGTTGCCAGAGGGAGGCAGGTGTGAGTGAGTAAAATAGACAAAGGGGATCACAAATACATTTTTCTAGATTAGCACTGAGTAAAGAATTGCTGAATCATTATATTGCGTACCTGAAACTAAATATAGCAGTATGTGTTAATTACATCAATATTTTTAATTAAAAAGAAAAAAAAAGCAAACTAGAAAAATTGACATTTGGTAGAAGAATTTTTCACCTTGGAGGATACACACACACACACACACACACACACACACACACACACACAAAACCTTTGAAACCCATTTAGTGGGGCGCCTGGGTGGTTCAGTTGGTTGGGCGACTGCCTTTGGCTCAGGTCATGACCCTGGAGTCCCAGGATCGAGTCCCATATCGGACTCCCGGCTCTGCGGGAAGTCTGCTTCTCCCTCTGACCTTCTCCCCTCTCATTCTCAGTCTCTGTCTCTAATAAATTAAAAAAAAAAAATCTTAAAAAAAAAAAAAAGATTAAAAAAAAATAAAAATAAAAATAAAAAAAATAATAAAAAAAAAAAGAAACCCATTTAGTGGGTGAAAGATCTGTATTACTTTCCCAAATAATGGCAGTATGTATGTTAAAAAATACATTTCATATATTTAAATTTGAGTATCACAGAAACCATCT
Source organism: Nasua narica (assembly GCA_028533885.1). Taxonomy (NCBI): domain Eukaryota; kingdom Metazoa; phylum Chordata; class Mammalia; order Carnivora; family Procyonidae; genus Nasua; species Nasua narica. The sequence goes on along the minus strand of CM052798.1, from coordinate 118,616,244 downwards.
AGGTGGCATTAGCCAAAAAATTTCATAATAATAATCCCTTTCCATTTTTCCTTTCAATTAAATTAATTTTATACATCTATAAGGTGCTATAAAGAATATCTGAAGTCTTTCAGGACAGAATTTCTACATCATTCCTACTATGAAAAATGAGTTTGTATTCTTGGTATTTGCTATTATAACAGACTTCACCTTAGATTAAGCATCCTGTTCCAACAAATTATGTGAACACCTTATCTGTGTCAGATACTATGATAGGGTCTATATTTACTTTGGAAAATAATATAAAGTATCTTCTCTGAGGGAGGAAACATAGCATAATACTTTAAAGCATCACTTTTAAAGAGAAATTCCCTGGGTTCAAATCCTGTTTGCTAGCCATTAACCTATAACTACACATTGTTTATTTAACAACCCAAGCCTCAGTTTCCACAGCCATGAAGAGATATTTTCTTCTTGCTATGGATATTATATAAATTTAAAGAAGTAATATAGGCAAAATAATTAGTGCATTGTCTGACATATACAAAAAACACAGTGATATGTTTAAAACAAATAAAGCAACTCCCACTTATTTACTAATTGTGTCTCTGAATCTAACCAAGTCTGATATAAATATTTATTCTAGAAGAAACTTTAAATAGGGAGAATGATATCCATTGTTTTCATAAAGACTCGATTGACAACTTTTAATATAAATCCTCTTTATAAAAATAATCCACGTTTATATGAATGCAATAATTCAAATGTAAAGACTATAATCAACAGAAGCTAAATCACTGAAGATTTAATCAGAACATAATTTGATGAATATCACTAAAAGCTGGATTTGTCTTTGACGATGTGGAAAATAAAAAGCCTCAAGAGGAGGCTTGAGACATTATGTTTTTCAAAACGTGACTCATTTGTTATTCATTTATTTATGAATGTGATTCACATTTATATATTGTCTACTATGCAACAGGCATTCTCTCAGGCATTGATATACAAAGGTGAATGTATGAAAAATAAGAAAATACACCACTTTTGGTAATATTAGGTATAGATAGAGATCACTTGGCAAAATAATTTTTATTTCTCCCGGAATTTACTTTATACTTCTTTGTAAGACCTGATTCTTTTCAATGATGTATGAATCAAATGAAATGTACAAAAAGGATGGTACTAAAATGAATAATTTGTTATAAGTACATATTAGACAATATAAGAATTTATTATTTTCCATGTACTGCAAATATTTTGTAAATACACTTAAATATTCTCTGCAAATGAGTGAAAAAATGGTGTCCCTGGGTGGCTCAGTGGGTTAAAGCGTGTGCCTTTGGCTCAGGTCATGATCCCGGGGTCCTGGGATCAAGCCCCGCATCGGTCTCTCTGCTTAGCTGGGAGACTGCTTCCCCCTCTCTCTCTGCCTGCCTTTCTGCCTACTTGTGATCTCTCTCTCTCTGTCAAATAAATAAATAAAAGTTTTTTTGAAAAAGAGTGAAAAAATGCTTAGTGTACTTTATTATTACTACTGAATCTAGCCTTATGTCCATCAGCAACTCTATCCATTTCACAAGGAATAAAGTGATGAAATGTTAGATTAGAACATCATGGGTAGTAAACATCACCCTGAATAAAAATTAAACATACCCAGAGACTTCACATCAGTGATGGATGAGAGAGCTTGGGAAGATAATATACTTTGAAGAGTATATCATCTGTACTCTAATGTAAGTATCTTATTTAAGAAATTCTGGCCCAGAAGCTTTGTAATATACCAACATTTCAATGGATTCGGGAACATAGGTACAAAGGCACAAAGACAGAAGAGCAGTAGATACCATATCCATAGCTATGTATTTGACTGCTTAGAAAGGGGAAGAAAGAAGAAAGCTAACCATCACTACTTACTGGGTGGGGAAGAGAAAAAGAATAAAGTCTAAAGAGGTGGAATAACATAAGTCATAAAGGATCATATGCATCATGCTAAGAATTTTAAACATTCTATTCAAGATGTTGACATTTGTTGACATTCTTCAGAATGAGAGTGACAGGACATGTGATTTTGAGTTTTAAAATAAATGCTAAATGTTCAATATCACTCAGCATCAGGGAAATACATATCAAAACCACAATGAGGTACCAGCTCACACCAGTCAGAATGGCTAAAATTAAGAAGTCAGGAAATGACAGATGTTGGTGAGGATTCAGAGAAAAGGAAACCTCCTACACTGTTGGTGGGATGCAAGCTGGTGCAGCCATTCTGGAAAACAGTACGGCAATTCCTCAAAAAGTTGATAAGAGAACTGCCTTACAACCCAGGAATTGCACTACTGGGTATGTACCCCAAAGATACAAATGTAGTGATCTAAAGGGGCACATGTACCCCAATGTTTATCGCAGCAATGTCTACAATAGCCAAACTATGGAAAAAGTTCAGATGTCCATCAATAGAGATTGAATGGATAAAGATGATGTGGGGTACACACACACACACACACACACACACATGCAAATATTACACAGCAATCAAAAAAATGAAATCTTGCCATTTGAAATGACATAGATGGAACTAGAAGGTATTATGCTAAGCAAAATAAGTCAATCAGAGAAAGACAATTATCATATGATCTCATTGATATGTGGAATTTAAGAAACAAAACAGAGGATCATAGGGGAAGAGAAGAGAAAAATAAAACAAGATGAAACCAGAGAAGGAGACAAACCACGAGACTCTCAATCATGGAAAACAAGCTGAGGGTTGCTGGAAGGGAGGGGGGTAGAGCGATGGGGAAACTGAGTGATGGACATTAAGGGCTTGAGCACTGGGTATTTAAAAGACTGATGAATCACAGGCCTGTACCTCTGAAACCAGTAATACATTGTATGTTAATTAAATGTTAAAAAATAATAAAAAATATACAAAAGTCAACACTTTCTTAAAAGCAAGTGGTTAACGAGTGGAATTTGAAATTAAAAACATAGTACTTTTTATATTACTACCTCCAATGAAATACTGAGATATTAATAAAAAAAAGTATAAAATTTATATAAGGAAAAGTACAAAACTATGGAGAAAGAAATCAAAGAACTAAAGAAATGAGAGATATTCCATGTTCTTGGATAGGAAAGTTCAATATTTTCAAGATATCAGTTCTTTCCAATTTGATCTATAGATTCAGTGCAATCTCAACCAAAATCCCAGCAAGTTATTTTGTAGACATCAATGATTCGATTCTAAAGTTTACGTTGAGAGGCAAAAGATCCAGAATAACCATCACAAAATTAGAGGGTGGGGGGAAAAATGGAGGGCTGACACTACCTGACTTTAAGACTTACTATAAGGCTATAGTAATCAAGACAGCCTGGTATTGGTAAAACATAGACAAATAGTTCAATGGAACAGAAAAGAGAGCCAAGAAACAGATGCCCATAAATAGAGAAAACTGACCTTTGACAAAGGAGCAAAGGCAATACAACAGTCTTTTCAACAAATCGTGCTGAAATAATTGGAAATCCACATACAAAAATATGAATATAGACACAGACATTACACCCTTTACAAAAATTAACTTAAAATGGATCAAAAATCAAATGCAAAACACAAAACCATAAAACCCCTGGAGGATAACATATGAGAGAGCCTACATGATATCAGGAAAGGTGATGTCTTTTTAGATACAATACTAAAAAACATTGTATCGATGGCAAATACCAAGTGCATAATTCATGAAGTAAATAATGGATAAGCTGGACTTCATGAAAATTAAAATCTTCTAAAAAACAAAATAAAATATAAAAGTAATAACTTCAGTTCTATGAAAAATAATGTCAAAAGAATGAGAAGGGAAGCTACAGATTTGGAGAAATATTTACAAAAGACGCATTTGATAAAAGGCTGTTATCCAAAACACAAAAAAAACTCTTAAAACTCAATAGTAAGAAAACAAACAATCCTATTAGAAAATGGGCCAAACCTTGACAGACACCTCATCAAAGACATGCAGATCACAAATTACCAAGTGAAAAAAAATGCTCTATATCCTATATCATCAGGGAAATGCAAATTAAAACAACCAGATACCACACCTATCTGGCATAATGACAACACTAAATGTTCCCAAGGATGGTGGAGCAACAGTAATTCTCATTCATTCTTGGGAATGCAAAATGATACAGCTTCTTTGGAAGACAGTTTGACAGTTTCTTACAAAACTAAACATACTCTTACCATATGCTCCAGCAATCACTCTACTTGGTATTTACCCAAACTAGTTGAAAACTTATGTCCACATAAAATCTACACACAGATGTTTATAACAGCTTTATCTATAATTGCCGCAACTAAAAGCAGCCAAGGTATCCTTCAGTAGGTGAATGGTTAAATAAACTGGTAATTTCAGACTATGGGATATTATCTAGCACTAAAATGAAATGAGCCATCAAACCACAAAAAGACATGAAGGAGCCTTAAATGCTTATCACTAAGTGAAAGAAGCCAATCCAAAAAGGCTACAAACTATATAAATCCAACTAATGATATTCTGGAAAAGGCAAAACTATAAAGAAAGTAAAAAAAAAAAAAAAAAAAATCAGTGGTTGGCAGGAGTTGGGAGCAAAAGGGGGGAAAGATGAACAGAAAGAGCATAGAGAATATTCAGAGCACTGAAAATACTCTGTATAACATTATAATAATTGATACATGTCACTATACATTTGTCCAAACCAAGGGAACTTAACAACACCAAGCGAACTCCTAATGTAAACTGTTGACTTCGGGTGATTGTAAGGCATTGCTGTAGGATTACCAATTATAACAAATACACCACTCTGGTGGGGAATGTTGATAATGGGGAAGGAATAGTCATGTGTGGAGGCAAGGGGTATATAGGAAATCTTTGTATCTTCCTTTCAATTTTTCTGTGAACCTAAAACTGTTCTAAAACCAAAGATTATTTTTAAAGAGTGCAAGCAGTCATCTTGGGTTGTGTTATACTTAGCCAGAACTTCAATCATCCAGCTACAAGAAAATAAATTCCATCAACAACCTGAATAAATTGAAACTCAGATTCTTCCCCTGTCAAACCACCAGATAGGAATACAGCCTGGCAAACCCTTTGATTGTAGCCTTTTGAGAACTTAAGGAGAGAACCCAGCTTAGATTTACCTGGACTCTTGATTCACAGAAACTGAGATATAAGTGTGTGTTGCAGGGGCTAGGTGTATGTAATTTGCTAGTAGCAATTAACCATGTGTACATGTGCTATATGTTCATTTTTTTTTCTTCCAGGGATTGAAAAATAGAATTAACTTTTTGGAAGAGTTAAGCTGTCATTGATCAAGCTACTTGCTTATCTCCTCAAAATGCTAAAATATAATAAAACCTAAAAAATAAAACGCTAAATGTAATTGTGAACACTAAAAATATAATATATAATGATAGATGCTGTATTTATTACTGAGCTATGTCACTTGGATATAATACAGAAATGGAATTTCCTGATAACATCAGTGTCATAAAGAAATGTTTATATTTTATCCATTTTACACACTGGCATGAAGATTTTTTCACAAGATGCATACTTCAGAAAGGAAAAGCAAACTCTTGAGCTCTCCGGAAGCTAAAAAATCTTCTCTTCTTAGCTGTGACTGGAATTTGTTCCATTTCTAATTCATTAATTTTGCTATTTCTTTAATTCTTAGAACCACACTAAAGAGCTTTATTGGTACCCTCCAAATATTCTGTGTGGAGGACGATTTAAAGATTTCATTGGGGCAGATGTTTTCAGTGGTTGCCACTCCACTGAACTGATTCAAGTGTCTTTCCTGGTCAGCATCATGACTCCAAAGTTAACAGAAGTATGAACAATTATTGACAGCTCTACCTAATTAAACACACACACACACACACACACAACAACAACAACAACAACAACCTGTTAGACCAGGACTTTTCAGTAGAAAAAGAACAAAATGTCATTCTCTTACATGCTATTTTTCTCCCATATATATTGGCAAATTGCTAAGGGAAAGGATCATACCCTTTACATCAGTGGAGTCATGCCCCTGAGGGGGATCTGCCACCCCCTCCGCTCCTTGGGCGATTCTCTTCTGCTCTCTGTGCCACTGGTGTTATACATTGTACAACGATATTACTTGGTGAAGGGATTTTGCCAATAACCAGTACATCTTATTCTCTGGGCATTTTTTGCCATTCACTTGACTTTATGAGCTTCTCAGAATTACTATATATCTTTTTTTTGCTCCAGGAATGTAACTTTGAATGATATTGCTATTGTTTTGTTGTCTTCTTTACCTTTTTGAACAATATCTATCTCATGTAAGAAAGCATTATTTTGAAAATATTCTGGGCTGTCTCAGTCAGATTACTAGGAAATGTACTTTGAAGGTGAAGATGCAACTAATTAACATTTTATGATAAAAACACACTCAACCCTGGGAGTAAACAAATTATTAGCTTGATAAAACACAGCATTTTGATACTAATTTTCTATCTGTTATTTGTACTTCTAGGCTCTTTCAGCTGCTTATGAGAAATAATTGCAGTCTATATGTTTATTGTAAAATCATTACAAAAATTCACAATCCATAGTTTTATTGGAGTCTGTTCTTTTTTAAGTTCACAATGTTAAGTTTGATGTTTATATTCGTATTTTCATCATTAGTATTGTTTCAACTAATGACACTAGAGTCATTAACTCATTATTGTTAATGAGAACTATACTTTAGCACAATAGCCACATAAAAAACAAATTTAAGGAACATAAACAACAGCATGCAAATGATGTGAGAATAGTCAACTGAGTATAATTGCATCTCCATAATTGTCTATTAAAATAAAGAAACTGAATGATGCAAAAGATTTATTTATTTACTTTTGTGAGCAAGAGAGAGAGTGAGAGAGAGAGAACCCGTGTGAGCTGTGAGCAGGGGGAGAGGGAGAGAGAATCTCAAGCAGAATCCCCACTGAGCATGGAGTCCAACACAGGACTCCATCCTATGACCATGAGATTGTGGCCGGAGCAGAGATCAAGAGTCAGATGGTTAACTGACAGACACCCAGGCACCCCTGAATAATGCAAGTCATAGCACAATCACAACTCAGAAAACTACCTACTCTATTGTGCTATTTCTGACAATAGCTGCTTCTAAAGGCCTTACATCTATTCTTTAATTCTTACAATGATCTTATGAATAATATAATTATAATCCTCATTTTGTAGCTGGAGGAATGAAGGCAAGTAGAGATTGAATAACTATTCCAAAATCACATTGTTTAAGGGGCAAAACTAGATTTAATCCAGACGGCATGACTGCAGAGATAGATCCTTAACCAATACACAATCTTTCTCTTAGCCCCTATTCAACCACACAGAAATGTTACCTGGATGAAATTATTTTCTTTGTATCACTTTTCATGAATTTCATGCTGGATATATAGGAATAGTAATGGAACCATAGTTTCTATGAATTATATCAATGATTTCATTACAATTATTGATTGGCAATGATCCTTTTGATTTGGAGATGAAACTAGGGTTTTCTCTTGATGAGAAAGAGGAAGAATCAAAGCTTCTGTCACCTTCTCTCTGGTGCTTGCTGGTGGAAATACTCTTCATTATCCCATTAAATGCAGTTCCTCTACCAATGTATATGAACTTGAAATGAATAATTTGAAATGAGTATAGCAGTTTGCTTATGGGAAATAAATGGTTAAAAAGAAGCTCTGTTTTATATTTTCTTCCTGACTGAAGGGGAAGTAAAGATGATGCCCCGAGAATAGAAAGAAATTGAACCAATGAAATCTTCTAAAGAAGCAAGTGATCTCTTGGTAAAAGATCTCCTGGTAAAAGAAAATTTGGAATTTGCTAAGAGGAAAAACCTATCTGTGGATCCTTATCTATAAACCAGGACATACCTGCTTGGCTAGGATTGCTGATGGTAAGCAAACCGGAAATCTACAAATCCATGTGGCATAAATTTGCATGGTCCCTAAAGAATGTCACATAAGCTATGCAAGTATAAAATGGAGAGATTTCATGACTAGGATGCCTCTAAGTAAATGATGTGACTATATGCATTATTAAAGATATTATGGGTTAATCCGGGTTGGAGTGCATTCTAATGCAGCAGAATAGAACGTTGGGAAAAGCACTGGAGATCCTGGACCACTGCTGTTTTGCTTGTGCCTTGTGATTTTTCTCCTTGAACTTATTAGGAAAAGGTTGATACTGGTTAAGATCTCCGATTCACGTGAGTCTGACTGGGCAATAGAATATTTTATATCTCACTTTATAATGTGCAAAAATCAACCCTATTATTTGTAGACTGGAAATCAATTATGTAAGTGGAATTCTGAAGTAAAAAAGAGAAAATATTTTTTCCTGTTGAAAATAGATCTTGCTGTAAGTAACTTTTTTTTTTAATTTTTATTTTTAAAAGAGAGAGAAAGACGGGAGAGATTCAGGGGTAAGGGCATAGAGAGAGAATCCCAAGCCAACTCTGCACAGAGCATGGAGCCAATGCGGGGCACCAAGACTAAAGGGGCCAGATCCCACGAGGTTGAGATCATGACCTGAGCTGAAATCAAGAGTCAGAAGCTTAACCAACTGAGCCACCCAGGCCCTCAATCTACAAATAAGTTTTAATTTAGTTATTTTTATTTAATAAAAATAAATTTTATTTATTAAAATATTATAATAAATAAAAATGTTTATTAAATGATATTAAAATAAAAATAAATTTATTTATTAAAAATAAATTTATTATTTTTCTTAACTAGATTTAATTTGTCATTGAAACCTTAAGTGTTTCCTGTCAGATGAGACAGGTAACAGTACTGCATCCATATTTCTATAATATCTTTTAGTCAAATAAAATGAAAACAACCATACTCTAAGTGGAACTGATCACAACTTATCCTACAGTAAATTTATTTTCAGAACTATTTTTAATCTTTTGTGACTTCAGCCATCATCAATCATTTTTTTAAATTTTTATTTTTGCTTTGTCAATTCCCTTTGGGCTGTCTTTAGTTCTCTGTATCTGTTTATTGGTTAATAAAAATTGTCCCTGCCTCTCAGAAATAAGCCTTAATTTTACAATTTACAAAAACCATAAAGATAGCATTTAGAAAAAGAAAACATCCATCTGTTATATTAACCTGTTCCATAAATAAACTTGGAGAACTATCCCATGAAAAAATATTAATTTTTCACAGTTGTAAAAAATATAACAAGTTATATGTGTTCTGTAATCTTCTTTGATTAGTCAGTGATCGAAAACTACCTTTCCTTTTTAGAATATATAATAAGAATAGGTAAAAATCAGTCTGAATGGTTCAGCTGGAGAAAGGGCTTTGGGAAGAATGCAATCAGTAACCAAAACCTCAATCAATTACTCATTAAGTAACATATATTTGTTTCTCAATTCTAATAGCCTCACAGGCAAGAGTATATACCTTATTCAACGATTCTCTGAGCACACCGTGTAAAATGTGACCCCCTGCTCCAATTTCATATTATCTATCGTTATTCTGTTTTATTTTCTCCAAAAAAACTTGGCAGTACTTGGAATGATATTATTTATGTATTGGCAGAAGCCAATATAAATGCTTCTTGGAGTGCCTGGGTGGCTCAGTGGGTTAAAGCCTCTGCCTTTGGCTCAGGTCATGATCTCAGGGTCCTGGGATCCAGCCTGGAATCAGGCTCTCTGCTCAGCAGGGAGCCTGCTTCCCCCTCTCTCTCTGCTTGCCTCTCTGCCTACTTGTGATCCCTCTCTCTCTCTGTCAAATAAATAAAATCTTAAAAAAAAAAATTGAATAAATGCTTCTTCATGTTTCCACAATAGCATCTCCACAAGGACAAGGATACTTTATCTTGTTCTCTGGCTATACCCCTTAGTGCTTAGAGCCCTCTCTAACACATACAAGAGATCTCTATATGAAAGAAACAATTAAGTAAATAAGTGAAAAATATGCCTTACTCTTTGAACTGGTGTCATGTGCATTTTTAATGCTTATAACTGTAATTATGTGTCACAATGCACTTATTCATAAGTATAGTATAAGTCTTGTGTTATCTTAAGGTACCTATAAATGTAACTTTAGCCAGTAGCTATATGGTTATATATTTCTTAGTTGACGACAGCTTGATTACTGTGACCTTTTATACGGAAAACTAAGAAAAGGTAAGTATTTAAAAAAATCTGAATTCATTACAGCAAGAGAAGTCTTAGTTCTGAACTGAAACTTTTTAAATGTATTTTAATTGTTACTCAAAAATAATTTCTTCTAAGAACATCAGTTAGGAAAAAAAATTCAAGAATAAAATCTTGTTTCCATCTCCTTTACTAGCCTTCTAATGTAAATGCAAAATTCAGGGACTACTTGTCCAAACTTTAAACTCACTCAGGTATTTTAAAAGAGATATTAATATTCTCCATTAGGCCAACGTTGGGTTTTTTCAAAGCTTGAGGAAAAATTATTCAGCAAGTGGAACAATTTTAGATACACAATATAAAATGGACGCTTTTCTCTAGATTAGGTAGTTAATGCAAATAAGACCATAGTCTGAACAAGCTTTGGGAATGAACAGGCTGTCCAAGAAAGTCAACAAAAGTGTGCCTCCTACAATAGGAAAGGTTTCAATTTTGCCATTTTCTAAACACAGAAAAATGTATCCCTCCAATTCAGAATATTGAATGTCTTATGGAAAGAGAAAGGTCATTTGTAACTGTCCAAAGGATTGATGGAGTTGAGATACCTCCTTGACCTTCACCCTGCACTCATAAAGAATAGTTTCAGATGACAGAGCATCAGGCAAGTTTTTAGAAAATGTCTTTTCTCCCTTTGTATTGCATAGCAAAATTGTTACCTGATATTTTCTTTCATAATTGTATGTCAAGATTTAATTACCTCGTGTCGTCCCTCATTAAAAGTTAACTCTCATTTAATGCTGCTGAGCAATGTCTGTGATTTGGACTAATTCAAGCAGCTCTATCTGCTTTTTGCCATTGTTTTCCATCTCAGTTTCTAGAGTAATTGCTTTGGAGGCCTCACAAACCATGTCAAGGTCATCCTTTACGAATACTAACCACTAGGCCCCCAACACATACATATCACAATTAATTATTGTCTATTAAGGATACATAGTATGAAAAGCTCTTACTTCATTTAAGTAAGGAATTTTTTTATTCCTATAACTTAATTAAAAAGACTAATAAAAATTTTAGTGCAGCTATTAATACAATAGAAGTGTGATATACTACTACTAATGACTATTGCGTGTGTGTGTGTGTGTGTGTGTGTGTTTACCACAGTTGTCAACTGGGAAATCTCTATGACCTAGAGTGTCTTTATGATCTCTAATCTTAGGACTCGCATGATAAAAAAATATAATGATATTGTGCAATACTTTCTATGCAAAATGATGCTACCGATACACTGTACGGAGAGCATGTGCTTCCAGCAATTTTACTCATAATAATGATGGATTTCAGCTGATCCTTCTGCCACTATTGTCATTTAAGCTTGCTTTATATTTCAGCTGTTGCAGGGCAGCAGCTTCCTAACTGGTCTTGTTGCCAGTGTTATCCAACTCAAATTTGCAATCCATATTTCTCAGAGAATGATAAAAGAAAGGTCCTTAAAGTACATCAGAAATCATGAGAGAATGCAAAACTAGCAGGTGATTAGTAAATGAAAATAAAAGGAACAAAATAAATAAACATACTACATTAAAGGAAATGAATTACAATACTTGGCTTTGAAATGTTAAATAGCTATAATAATGCAGACAGATTGATTCAGCTATTTGAATGTACCTACAGACTAAGCAAGTACAGTGACAAAACAGACACTGAAAATGTAAAAGTAAATGCAAATATAATTAAATGTAGTTACTTTAGTGGAGAGAGAGAGAGATTATCATCTTCACATTCCAAAGTTGAGACTCAAAAGACAGTGTTGATGGTTGAAGAATGAAAAGATTTTGTAGATGTGTATTATTTAAATTACAGCATTTCCCAAGTGAGAGATGAAAAAGTGCAAAAACTTTTTCAGAAGGAGTGGGAGGAGAAAGAGGCATTGGTGAAAATAATCTAAATCTTTATCTTGTCAGGAGACTGATTAGTTAAAATCTAAAGTTGTTAATTTAAAAATAACTCTATAACAACTTACTTTAGAAGAATTAATATATTAACAGTTAAAAATGGTTGCCTCTAGGGGATGGGCACACATTTGTTGAATGAATGAAGGCTTACAATTTGTATTTTTCTCTGCATAGTGAAGAGTCATTTTTTTAAATATGGGTCAGCCATACTTTTTAAAAACAATGCAAGTTACTTTTATAAGCTTGCCACAAAAATGGAGATAGTGTCTCATAATAAAAAATAATAGTGAGATGAATTGTTTTAGAACAGAGCAGAGGCAGAGTGAAAACTAAGGAAGGAGCAAGAGTGGTTAGTAGACAGTAGTAGTGGTCTGTGGTAGAAGGTTTCAGAAAATAGAAAAAAGGGACGTTGAGCTGAAGAAATTTGAAGCAACGACCTAACCTCAAGAAAGTGAGGTGACATGATATGTGTCTTCAAAACAAAAATGTGAAGCAGAGAGTTTTAATTGGCAGTTATAAACAACTTGGCCACATTTTACTATATATTGAAATATATATTTTATATGGAAAAATATGGTAACACAAAATATATCGGTGATAATTCTTTGTTGATGTAACATGGTATGAGGATACTTTAAAGGGAAATTAGCAAATATTTTAATTTTTGAGCATATTTCCATGGTCCATGATCAGGGCCTTCACTTTTTATCTTATAATATTGAACATCCTTATAGGACTTTTCAGCTATTTTGCACTTTCACTTATCACTCCACAATTAGCCATCATGAAAAAAATTAAAATGTGATTTTGAACATTATTTAGCTCTGCCGAAAGGTGGCACAGTATAAATCATTTTGATACATATTAAAATCTATTATAAGAATGTCCACATTAGACCTGTATCTTCACATCTTTTACCTTCTGATCTCCTCTCACATACTATTCACATGTGAATTTGCCTTTTCTACTGCCCTTTATTAATATGACTCTTTTTAAATTTTTGCTTGAAATTTAGATGTGAACTCCAAAGGTTCCTTTCTACTCAATGGGTTATAAAGACATCTTCTGAACAATCGCACTCTGTACCTCTGAAAGAATTGTCCTATGAGTGTCTAAGAATATAACTTAGAAATCATGTATTCCTATATAATCCCTTATGGTCCCCATAATCATCCAAAGAAATATTTAATAATGTGAATGCTTGATTTATTTTCAATTCTCTACAGTTCATAAGAGCACTTTGACTCCCTATTATGGATTGAATCATGTCCCCTCCCTGCAAATTTGTATGCTGAAGTACCAGCCATCATTCCTTCTGAATGTAACCTTATTTGGGGCTAGGGTCTTTACAAAAGTAATCAAGGTAAAGTGAGATAATTAAGTTGGGTCCAATTTAATATGACTGGTGTCCTTATAAAAATGGAAAATTTGGACACAAAGATATTGACAGAGAGAAAAGAATATGAAAAGCCACAGGAAAAAGATGGTCCTCTACATCCAAGGAAAAAGGCCTAGAACATACCTTTCCTTCACAGTCCTCAAAAGAAACCAGCTTGGTCAGTACTTTAAGTTTGGACTTGACTTGCAGCCTCCAGAACTATGACAATACATTCCTGTTGTTTAAGCCACCCAGTCTGTGCTCTTTGTTGCAGCAGTTCTAGAAAATTAATATACATACTCGTATTTGATGATTTCCTGTCCATCTTGTCTTCCATTGCAATTTTCATTCAACTATAAAAAGAAAATAGCTACGAGTAATTTTCTGAAAAAGCCTAGTATTTGCTCATGTGATTCCTTCTGCCAATCATTCTTTTCCCTATTCTTTCCTCCAATTTAACTCCTACTCATCCTTCAAAACTTTTCCTCAAGAAAGACATTTCTGTTTTTCTACAAATAATAAGGAAGAGCAGAGGACTGACAGGGGTGGTATTGAGATAGGTTCTCTATTTTTTAATGTCTTTATGAAAGTCTTTTTAGTAATACCTTGACTTCAAAAAACATATTACCAATATATAGCAGTCTTTCTGCTCCCTCAGAGGGGAAAAAAAAGATTAAAGACAATAAAGAAGAAACAAAATAAACTTTTTTTTTTTTAATTTCATGAGGTAATTGTGTTATTAGAGTGCGAAATGAAGAAAACTATTTAGACTGTATGTGATAGTATATGATGAAAAGGGGAGGCAGGGGTCCACATTAAACTCCCCAGAAGGGTCCATTATTAGTAATAGAATTATCCCTAGGCATTGAAGAAGTTCAAAGAGCTTTAGATGTCTCTCCTCCCCTACTGTCCCACTCATACTATTCAACTCTACTTACCCTTTCCAGCTCACCACGGGTAAGTCTTCTTTCAGAAATTCTTCTTGGTTCTATAAATGAATTCTCTGCCTTTGCATAATCTCAGGGAGACCCAGGGTTACGTCCATGGCAGCAACATAGGATCTCATCACTAATAACTCCTTTGGATTCATCTTGGGCTTCTTTTCACCTTTCCATCTCTGCTACCACTACCCTGGCCTTGCTCAGCTTCCATTTTAACAATATGAGTTCTGACGTGTGCCTAGAACTTTCATGCTTCCCTTTAATTAGGCAACCCCTACAAAAACTGTTAGTTCTCAATATAAATGTTATCTTCATGACACTCTCCTCAACCTCTCCTCCTATTGTGAATTTTCATGGACTTCTGTGCTTCTCCTTCACAACATATCTCAAGTAGAATTAATTGATTCTACATCTTTTTTTAATAAATTATTTTTAATTGGGGTTCAAAACCCATACAACATAAAATTTACCATCTTACCCATTTTAAATGTATAGTTATATAATTTTTAAATTATTTTATTTTTTATGTCAATTCCTTATGGCTAGAGTTATGTTTTATTTACAACTAGAATCCTGGTGTCTACCATAGGACAGTACCATACAATGTATTTGGCATTTAAAAGTTATTGTTGAATGAATATACCTTATATATTTGTTTCTTTTCAATCTTGATGGCAAAAAAAATGTATTCAGCAACCATCAAAAATATTATGAAATCATTCATTCATTCAACATATATATTGAGTGTTAATATGTCAGATATGAGGTTTAGCCCCAGGAATATTTCTATGAATAAGACCAATAAAATTCTTGCCTCTTGACGACTAAAACTTCGCAAACTGACAGGATAAGTAAACAACTATATAAATAAGACAAGTAATAATTATCTTAAGTTTATGTAAGAAAGAGCTTAGTGATGTGATATAGAGTAACTGGCCAGGACTAGGTTCATAGGCACCATATTGGTCACCCTGGACTGTAACAAAAATATCATAGACTGGGTAGCTTAAACAACAAAGGTTATTTCTTGCAGTTCTGGAGGATGGGAAGTACTAGATGATGGTGCCAGCTTTTCCTGCTTCCTAGTTTGGACACAACCACCTTCTCACTGTATGCTCATATGGCTAAGAAAGAGAAAGAAAAATGAGAAAGAGAGAGAGAGAGAGATGAAGAACTAGCTCTCTTCCTTTACTTATAAGGCCACTAACCCCATCATTAGGTCATAACCCTGTCATGACCTAATTCCCTCTTGAAGACCCCACTTCTACATACCATCACATTAGGGCTTCAATATATGAGTTTGGGGGAAAGACAAATCTCCAGCCCACAGCAAGCACTAGATTAATACTTGCTGAAAAGTATAGAATGACCACATTCAATATGCTAAAGAAGGGGTCTTCTGAGGAGACAAAATTTAAGTACAGAGCTGAGAAATTAACCTCAGATATGAAGTCAGCCATGCAGAGAGTTAGTAAAAAAGCACTTGGGCAGAGATAAGTGGAAGTTTATAGGTGCTAAAATAGAAAATAAGTGGATCTGTTCAAGCAATATAAAGGAAGCCAGTGAAGCTGAATTCAGATGGTATAATATAAATTTGGAGAATAAGGTAGCAGCTAGATCATCTGTGGCCCTATAGGCCATTGCATAAGGGCCAGAAGTCACTGTCAATAATTTAACTTATTTGTTTGTTTGACAGATTACTCTGACTTCTTTGTGCTAAATGGTGTGTAAGGGGCCAGAAGATGAAGCATAGACTATTGTACTTTGGAGGTTGTTGTATAGTATCTTGATTAAGGAGGCTGGTACTTATCTTAGGTGGTAGAGTTTGGGAGGAAAAGGAGACTGATTTATTGGGAGGTTAGAGACAGCAGAACTTGGTTAAGGATTACCTGGGAGGCTTAAGCAAAAAGCAGGAATCAAGTTTGACTCCACCTCACATCTCTGCTCATTCTGTATCTTCTTCATCCAATTATAAGGCATTGACAATGCTACAAGTATAATCTGTGACTATGAAAAGTTAGTTAAAAAGTGGGACTTGAACACAGGCTAGCCAAGTAAAATAAACTACAAATGAGACCAATTTGTATATTTTTTTCAACTTAAGTTCTTTCAGCTTACATTTCCTATATCGACTACTGTTTGGGTCCAGTGTTTGCCTATGAAAGACCACATGCTAAATAAGAGAAATGCACAAGTTGAAAATTATGATTAAATCAATCGATTTGGTTTGGGAATTTATTTTTTGGTATATAAGCATAGAGTCAAATGTATTTGCAATTAAAAAGTATTTTCTGGAGTTCAGTTCCCTTTCATAGAGAGTATGTCACTTGATGACTATATCTGCTCTAACATTCCAAGATAGAATAATTCTAGTTTTGTCCCTGAGAAAACTGAAACTGAGCCGAACTGAGCTGCTTGTTAGTAAATGATAAAGATAGTATTGATCTAAGTTCTTTAATTTTAATTAATTGTTCATTCCACTCTACTATGGTCCTTCTATCTATACTCAGGCTGCTAGCAACATGAAAGACCACTGAAGTGGTTTGTGGGAAATCCTTCTCAGCATGACACTCGCAACAACTTAATAACTAATTAGGTAATAGAAAAATAGCTAAATGAAAACATCATGTACCATCCCTGAGGTTTAGTTGTCTGAGCTATACTATTAGCAAGTTAGAGCTAATGAGCTTGAAGATCACCTGCAAACAATGTAATGTTCAAAATACCAATTGGAAGAAACCATGAAACTACTGTCTGTCCACATTGTGCTTCCTCCACACACATTACTATACTTTTCTCATTTCCCATTCATTTATTTCAATATTTTTAATATGGATTTTTCAGGAATCAAGAGATGCTCAAAAAGTACCAAAATATTTCTGACAAAATTATTCCATATCAATGATCCATTTATATAATTGACGTATGTCCTGAGAGCTTTGTGCAAAGAATATTACTTGAAGCTGTCAATGTACTGGTGAAAGAAGTAGAAATAATTTCTGCTACATTTTTCCACTCTAGTGAGGTAAATATATTTTCAAGCTCTTTAGTAACAGCAAGCACACACTGAAAATTTTTATCATCCCCACTTCCACATTTCAGACAAGGCAGCTCAATGTACCAACTAAATCCAATTAATTTCCTTTGTCTTAATTTTCACCACTCCTGTATTTATAAAAAGGCTAAGAATAAATGGAGTGGATATGTAGGTGTGTGCATTTCCCCACAGGTAAGACGCGATGATTTTAAAATAGTTTCTGGCAGGTGAATTCAGGCTAGGGAAGGGATATTTATGGCTTTAGTTCAGAAAGAGATCACAGAGGATATGAACTGCATGAAGACTAACTCTACAGTAAGGGAAGAAATCATCAAGGACTTACAATTTTTTATGGTCTGAAAAAATGAATAATCTAATTGAAGCCAACCTATGGTCAATTATTTTATTTAAAACACACACTCTTTGTGTTTAATATAAAACTTGAAAAACAAAATAGATGCATATATATTTCTAAGCTTATGAAAACCACCTTCAAAGATACAGTTGCTTTAGATTCCGAAGTTAGTGGCAGAGCCACATGGATACATACAGTGTTTGAAATTCTAGTAAAGATGAGAAGTAGGATGGCAAACAACAAAAAGAGGAGAAAGGGGGGAAAAGGAAAGGGAGAAACAAAAAGAAGGTTGCAGTTTGTGAAGGACAAAAGGCATGCAATTACAGTGACCGGAGAAGTGCCTCCAGCTGTGTGTGCTAAAAACTGTTTGCTGCAGTTCGCAGATATTTTAACCAAGTGCAAATTTATACAAGCTCTACTGCATTGAATTTCAACAGTTTAAAACAGTTGCTGATGAGAGCTGTGATTATTCTATAATTATTTGACAAGTTTAACTAATTAGGTATCAGTAGTTCATTCGAATGTGTCCTTGTTATTTATGCATTGATAATAATTTATTTGTAATGACCTAATCTTGAGCATTTTTATCCTGCCTAGAGCTGTGAGTTACATTAATAGTATATACACATTTAAAGTCATAGAAATGTGTGCCTATATCGAACTGTATGTTAATATAATACAAATGAGCGTGAAATCAACTACCTGTACCATAGTGGGCAAAACTTGTTTGCGTCAGAAAACCACGTGGGCTTGATCTATATGGGTCAACGCTAGAATGCGTTATTTGTCAATTCCAATGAAATAAATTAATTAAATATAGAATGGAAGTGAAGAGAGTGTAAACATTGATGATGACAGGGACTAGCAGGCCCCTGCTATAAAAAATAAATAAATAAATAATAAGATTTGGCAAAGTGGAGTCAACAACAAAGAACGGCCAAGTCATTGCTCCTTTTAACTGATAGCCCACTATCTGGATTACTAGCATCTGGGATAAGTAAGGTGTACTGCTTTATACATTTTTTTTTGGTAAACATTGTGATTGAACTTGTAAATTTATCTACGCTGGCTCTAAAATTACTGCAATTCCCACATTGTTTAGAATGCTCAATCCTTGAGATAAACAAACCTGCAGTACAAATTCCGTACACACTGAATTTTTTTCTTTTTTTGAATGAAAACAGTTAGGTTTGCTTCTACCCCCACCTCCAACCCATGTTCATCATGGAGAATTTCCCATAGCCATAGCCAAATGTTTTAATTTACAGAACATTCTGTGTTTTGCCACTGGCAATGAAATCATAACTAAGTTCCACAGACTGCAATAAAGCCCTAGAGAGAACTATATGCTATCTGTCAAGCATATAATTTTAAGGTTTAATAACGCCTAATATGTTTATACAGTTTATCAAAGCACATCCCTTTCTCAAAAGAAAGAAAAAGAAAAAAAGGGAGATGCTTAAAAATAGTTCTTAAAGGCACCTCTTTTTAAATGAATGATTGTTAATTGCTTAATAATTGAAAACATCACCATTTAAAGCAACTGATTATGTGTTTATTTCATCCCGGTCTGCGTTCTCAAAAACATTAGAATTGCTATGGTTTTAATAATCACAAAGGGGTTATCTCTACCTCAGAAGAGAAATTTACCAAATAGATTTAGTTTGGTGTGTGTCCTTGTTTACAAAATACCAAAATTGGGGCACCTGGGTGGCTCAGTGGGTTAAAGCCTCTGCCTTCGGCTCAGGTCATGATCTCAGGGTCCTGGGATGGAGCCCCATGTTGGGCTCTCTGCTCAGCGGGGAGCCTTCTTCCCACTCTCTCTCTTCCTGCCTCTCTGCCTACTTGTGATCTCTCTCTCTCTCTCTGTCAAATAAACAAATAAAATCTTAAAAAAAAATACCAAATTTTTTGGTATTTTGAATAATCATTCAGTCTTAAATGCTACAAAAATCTGGGGTTTTTAATTTTTCTACTATTTTTCTTATGTAACCATGCTCTGCTTTACTGTGTTGCTGAGACAGAGAGAGAAGACAGTGTACTTAATGGCATACCTTTATGATCTTGAATGAGAACCAAGAATGTTTTTCTTCCAGTTATTAATACTGCCATGCTCACATAGCCTTCACTGCCAAAAAGTCTGTGTAGGTGATTTGATTTGACAGGGCAACGGAGAATTCTTATTCTACATAAAATCCATTGGGAAGCAGTGAGGCAGTAACTACAGAACCTGTATTCCCCAGATATCTGTATTAGTAAGGTAATTCTTACTATTGAATTCATATCTTGTATTGATTTGTAAATCACATGAATTTCCACGTGCAAATATTTTTTTTTCATGATCTTACCTTGGACTTCTTGGGCCTTCAGGCTCGTAAACTTCAATAAAGCTAAGTGGGAAAATAATGTAGTATTTTAGATTACATGGGATTTTGAAAAAAGGAACATGATCAAATGAAAAACAAGAAGGGGAGGTATGTATTGGGATTTTCCCAACAAATCCATTAGGATGAGATAAGAGAAAGGGAAAAAGAATATCATAAGAAATCCATGGACATGAGAAATGGGACATGAACAGAATGGAATTAGAAAATAAATTATTCAACTCAGCAATAAAAGAATAAATGTATATATTTAGGGCACAGAGTTTCAGTAATTTGGATTTATTAAATCTAGCTTTCATACAAATGATGAAATCCTTTGGATATTTTCATTTTATGATGGAAAATCTCTACGTTCTCTACCAAAGAAAATTAAAGGATGTCAAACACACACACACACACATTGAATACAAGTATCACTTTGTTTCTGACAGGAAGAATGCAAAACTAAATCAGAAGGATAAAACACTTAACTGTTATATAAATAAATGAAGATATTCACAGTGAGCTATTATGAAATGAATCATAACATGAAAACAGTGCCTCATGGAACCCAACTCTGTTTCTACCATGTGTACATCACTTTGAGGTATTAATTTTTCCAGATATTTTGCACACTTAAATATAGTTCCAGATCATGTGTCTTAGTTGAGGTTTCTTCTTAAATATACCAGAAAAATAGTGAGGAAGCGTAAGTGCTCAGTGATTAAATACTTTATCACAGCAGTTGTTATTTTAGAACTTAATTGAGTTTTCCAGGATTGGAAGCACCAGGCCAGTAGAGATAGAAGCTTGCCTAAATATTGCCTACAGGAATAAAAAAAAAAATTACCTAAAGAAAATCACCGTGAAAATTTCAATGTATGGTAATGAGCAAATGAATAATAAGTACAGAGGAGTAGGTGGGACTCTGAGAAGACCTGGCAAAACCATTTATTAGCTGTGTGGCTTTGGATGTGTTACTTAAAGTCTACATGTTGATGTCCTCATTTTAAAATGAAGATAAGTATCCACACTTCAGAGTCGTGAATTAAAAATAATGCTTATAAAATAATGTACCTAGCAGAAGTCTATTTAGCTTAGAGCTAAAACTCCATGTAAAGCATTTATTATTATTGCCAACATAGTGTTATAAACATATTTTTCTTTGTTTGCCTCAGCAATGTCCAAGAGTTATCAACAACATTACCTAGGACCCTATTTCATAGTCGACCACTGGGCCTGTCTTATAAGTAGGGTTCATATACCCGATTCCTAGGAAAACTTAATGTCCTATGCCCCATTACCTCATGGCCTTGCCCTATCTCATGTTGGCTACCTAGTTTTATGGCCTGTGATACTGTTAATGAGCTACAAGATTTATTTAGGTCTTGCTTAGAGAATGTAATAAATAGCTGTTGATTGATGTGTAATTTTCCCAGGAAATTTGAATTTGAATTAGTCTTAGAAATTTGAAATAGCCAGAAGAGATATTCATGGTCAGTCAAGTCTCACTGGTGTTCTTTGCATATGAGCGATGCAGCATAATTGGTTGTCAGCATAAGGAATCCTGCTTGCAGAGATCTTGTGTATCAGAGTTAACAACACATTCAGAATAAAATATATGCTGGGAGCTCATAGGGGTCTGGCAGTGTGATGGCAGGAGTAGGGGGTGGGTGTGTACTGAATCTCAATTACACACACATAAATGTAATAATAATATTAAAGAATATATGATGAAAAGAAAAATATACTATCAGTAATCCTCACCCTAAAACAACACTTTTTTTTTTAAGATTTTATTTATTTATTTGAAAGAGAGAAAAAGTGCACAAGCAGGGGGAGGGGCAAGGGGAGAAGCAGACTCCCTGCTGAGCAGGGAGCCCACACGGGGCTCAATCCCAGGATCTCCAGGATCCCAAAGATCTTGACCGAGCCAAAGGCAGACACTTAGCCGACTGAGCCACCCCGGCACACCAAAACAACACTTATTTTTATCTCTTGCTTCTTCTCTTCCAACATTAAGTTGACCATGACTACCACCATGAGACAGCCTTCTGTGAGTGTGGTCTTACTGAGTCTTACGGAGTAAGTGGTCTTCTTACTGTAAAGCTAGTCAGTAAGGAAGGTAAATAAATCAAACCTTGGCCCCCTGAGCC
Source organism: Nasua narica (assembly GCA_028533885.1). NCBI lineage: Eukaryota > Metazoa > Chordata > Mammalia > Carnivora > Procyonidae > Nasua > Nasua narica. The sequence continues at coordinate 118,593,901 of CM052798.1, read as the reverse complement.
TTTCGGTCCCACAGACTTTCTCATGTGCCATTCTCTGCTGCATACTTTGTTCCAGGTGGGCAAAAGCAACTAGAAAACTGATCCTTATATTCATACACAGATAATCAACTGATGACAGAAGGAGATACAAGAGAAGATCATTTTTCTGAAACAGCTAGGCACTGATTTGTTCTAGATTAATAATATTTATGTTTGGATATCATAGTACCAAAAAAAGAAAGGAATTTTAGCATACTGGAACTCAAGATATACTAATAAACAAGTTTAAATTAAATGAAATATACATATTTATAAATGTAAATGTGTATAATGTATAATGTATAAAATATTTTAAAACACCTTAAATGTTTTATAAAATAATTGAACACTTCGGTGAACATATCACTGAAAATGTTTTTTTAAACATATATTAGTTATTTAAATTTAATAAATTTAATAAATGCATTTTACGTGTGGATTCTTTTGTAGAAAATACATTTGCAATTTGCTCTCATTTCCTTAAATGTCAAAGAAAGTTTTATAATGACTAAAAACAAATCAGTCATTTTTGATGTATGGAAAATCTTTTTAACCAGCAGGTAGCATATTAAAGTGACTTATGAGAAATTACAGATAGCAAAGTTCTGAACATAGCCATCGGAATTATCTGGGTGCCTTGTGATGCTTTTCCTTTGCAAACTGTCCCCTCAGTCTGCAAATCTGCAGTACTTCTTTCGTTCAGTAGGTAATGTCCTTCATGCTATTAATTCCTTTCATTAAATTTGAAATTATTACAACACAAACTTACCACCAATAGCTGCATTGTAACCTGCCACATGCAGTCTAGCTCAGTCCTTCTCCCTCTCACCTCGTGGTTTGTACTCCTTCAACATAATGGTCTGTTTGATTTGCAACATGCATGTCATGCCTTCATGAGAAGCCATTTATTATTCATAGGTTACAATGGCATGTTTTTAAAATATTGATATACAATTTTTGAATTATTCTATTGTTAGGATATTTTGCATGTCCAGACTCCTACATACATATTCTTCTGCTACATAGCAAAAGAAGCATAAAGCTTTGGTTCTGGCATCAGGTATAACCGGAATCCAGTCCTAGTGCATTGTTTATTAACAGAGTGGTCTTCAATATGTTATATATTCCCTCGAAGCTTCGGTTTCTTTATGTGTCAATTGGGCTTTTAGTCACCATCTACATGATTGTTGAGAGGGCTAGCTGAGATAATGTATATAAGGCAATCAGGAGATATCCAAGCTCTGAATAATTTGTCATGTACTGATTTATCCATTAAATTGATATGAAAAATAGGACATCTTAGAACAATTTTCAAAATTTTGGCTCTCGGAGTTTGTAAAAGACTTCATAGATAGGCTTAACTGAGAGCAATTTCTCTTTCTAATTTTGCTCTAATTGTCAAACCATGCCTCAAAATCTTTTGAAGGAATTGTGATTGTTGCCAATTTATGGACTTCTGTCATTCATTCTTAATACTAATCCAAATATAATTTCACCTCAATATGTATTCTCTGAAAATAAAGGGGAATTTTGCACTTTGTGTAGAATCTGGTCTCTGTGCAAATCATGCTTTGCACTTGTACAAAAGGAAAAACAGATAGTGAAATTCATTCAGTGACATTACATTACAAAAATATATTTTAGAAAGAAGCATTCAGTATTGAAATAATTAATGTTGCAGATAATGTTTTATTTAAGCTCATAAACAGCAAATACCCAGTAAGCACAAGATTGTGTATTTTTCTTTTAATTTTACTCTAATGACATTTATTTCATACAAATCTCAATAGTAGAAATATGGAGTTGGACTTGCTTATATCCAATTAAATTTAAAGAATGATAAAAATTGTTCCACTAAGTAGTAAAAATGCAAAATCTTGTGTTCAATTTCTCAATTTGCCAATTGTTTCCCAAAAGCCTATGGTCCAATGTGGCATGAACTATAATTGCACAGGATTTTAATAAGGTTTATTTTGAAAAAGCAATGAAAATAAAATTTATTATTTTTATGAAAGTTGCTACTATTAGCTTACTATCACTGATGGTAATGATCTGCTAGTAAAAGGACATAACTTCATTTTATTAGCAATTTTTACCTTTCTATTCAACTTTCATATGTATGCATACTGTGAGGATAATTTAAGATTTTATAAAAATGTTATATAACATTGACTTTGTTGTGGAATGCTTGGACATTTTATATCATTATGGTCTCTATGTTTATATTGCAGAGCTACATGATTAAGATGCAATCAGTCTTGAGAAGAGTCAAGTGTATTCCATTACTTTGAGGATATATTTGCTGAATTCTATCATGGGAATATATTTAAACTTGCTTAATCATTTTGGTCAGTTCTAACCTTCACTATTTTCGGAGATGCCTGGTATTTTAAAATAAAACTTCACAAAGATAAACATTTAAATATCAGGTCTTATTTTTAGAACTGAATTTTAGTTACCATATGTATAAATAAAGGCATTCTTCAATTTATTTGGGAAACGAGTATGGTTTCCAGGAAAAATGATGTGGAGTATACACACATGCATATACTCTCTCTCCCTCCTTCTCTCTCATATAGCTATACAAGCTTAAAAAAGAATTTGGAAAATATCACATCCAATAGAGAACAAAAAAAAGCAACTATAATGTAATCACACAGTAAAATCACCTTTTAAATTTTTTTATGATTTTCTCCAGTTTTTGTTTAGATGCATGCATCATCTTGGTTGTTTTCAAATTTGCACCGGTAGAAAAATAATGTTGCAATATATTTTTGAGTAGAATACTTATTATTTTTTTAGTGTTTCTCTGAAATTAAAATTTCAGAAATTAGATTGTTAGATTTCAGTTCATGAATATTTCCACATTTAAAACATTTCATTCATGTATATTATTGTAAACCAGTTTATTTTGCCTTAAACAGTACAACTACATACATGGAGACTATTGTGATCCACAGCATAATTGTCAAAAAGACCAAATAATAAGACCCTCCACAATTTGACATTTTTTAAATAGTAAAGGAGTAAATACAGTAAACAAATTTTGTAATCTCAGCAGGAGACCTGAATGAGCACATTAAATGAAGAAAATCAACACGACAAGCAAATAATGTGGAAGCTGAAAACAGATTCAGGGTCAATGATTTCTTCTTCTCTGTGACAAATTGACAATTTCTAAAAATAGCTCCAACCAATTCTCATTGCTAATTAAGTGTTTGACCTACCATTCAGATTTTTTAAGCACTTCCAACATTGAATCCAATGAACCAAATATTTAGGGTCCAATTTTTTCCTTCACCACCACTGGATACTCAGGCTAGAGACTCTGTAGATATCCAAATCCAGAGTGATGCTAACTCTTTCAAGAAAAAGGAAAAAAAAAAAAAACCTTCCAAACAAAAACCAATACCCTAGAGGCATTTATTAATATCAACCTGGCAAGATTAATGAATCCTATAACACAATCAGTCCACTAGTGTTTAAACATTACTTAATATAAAATAGGTCCACTGAGCTAGATTTATGAAGAAAATTGATGATAGAAGAATGCCTAATAAGATCTGGATAGCATGGTGAAGTCAAAGGAAGCAGGGCAGTCAGAAAAAATGAAAACTCGCTAAAATACAACTTCAAGCAATATATCATTCCTGGAGGGCACTGGGTAGCACTGGCATTGGGGACATGCAGGTGGCTCCAGGAATAAGAGACCTATTAGATTGCTGGAGCCTTTTGGGTAAAGCACAAGCAAAGAAAATTGGGGGGAGAAAGTCTTTTCTCACAATCCACGGAACTTTGAAGAGGGGCAGTGATAATTAGTACTGCTGATAGTCCTTTTCTAACTCTTCCACATTTGGGTTAAAGTGAGAAGTTGTGAACAATCTAGGGAAAGTTGAAAAAAACTATTATTTGTTGATTACTAGGCACTACAAGGCACTCTAAATTTTGTGATTTAGTGTCATTTTAATTCTTGCAATATTATCTACAGTTTTAAATGGGGAAATGTTGGCTTTCATAAATGGGGAATAGTTCACAAGCATGCAACTAATGTGAGAGAACAATCTGATTAGACCCTAAACCCAAGCTTTTAGCCCTAAAACTTTACTCTAGACTATGTTCGTACAAGATTAATACTAAATGAAAGAGAACGAAAACATCGTTTAATATTATATACTGCTGCTATACGTAGTTCAATATCTGCTTTCTGTTGGTGCTTCTATATAATTCCTACATGAGTGTTTAATCAAGCATCTTGCTTTCACCCTTACTGAGTCTTCCACTGTTGTGATCTATCATTTGAAAGACATTTGATGAAAAAAAAGAAGAAATCATGTAACTGGTTTCTAGCCTAACTAGGAATACATTCACATAACATGAAATTTACAATTATTTATTTTATACAATTATTTAATTTATTTTAAATTATATTTAAATTCAGGAAAGATATTGTATAGGAAGCAATGTATTAAATGTGATTGCTTGACTATCTTTTGACTTTTACAAAATGTTTACATCTCTAAGACTAAACACCCTGTTCACCATATGTGGATGCATTCTGAGGACATTACTACTGGAAATCAGAATCACTAGAGATCTCTTCATGCCACTTACTGAAAAGTAGACTAGTAACTACATAAGAGGGTTGGACGATTTCAAGCTACAGCTGTAATGTAGGTCTCATTTTCAGACAACTGGATGCAACTGCATAAATGTCCATCATTTTGGCCCTATTGATCCAATATTTTAGGGAGTATTTTTTTCTTTAAAAGTAGGCTGAAATACACTTTTAAAATACAATGAAAGGTCTAGCATCTAACAATGATTTGACATTTAAAAATGGTACCTTAGAAATGAAATGAAATAATTTAATCAACTCCTTACTCAACCTGACACTAAAGCTCAAAATCTAAATCAAAGTCAGAGCTTCCTGACAATACTGTTCAAGAAAACCATCACTGACTGGAAGGCTGACTGAAATTTAAGGAGAATCTATTTTAATAAGGATAATCAGTTCAAGAAAAGAACAAGAGTAGCAAATCTGTTTTGTCCTGTGAATCTACATTTGCTCTACCTGCCTCAGGAAAAATAAAGGTGCAGATGTCTAGCTTTTATGACAAAATTAATGTATCAAATAAATCAAATTTGCTGAAAATTTGGTCACTGCTATTATGCTTTGCAAAACTGCTTTGCAGAAAATCCTCAAATTCAGATGGCCTGTATTCCAAAACTGTATTTGGAAATTGACTGCAGGAATTGTGACAATGATTTACCTTTCCTTCCTCCCTCAATATCTTCCTTCCTTCTCTCCCTCCCTTCCTGCCTACCTTCCTTCCTTTTTTTCCCCTAAAGATAGTGAAATATGCTATGTTTATATGAAGTGGTCAGGGGAGGGGACACTTTTTTTTTTCCCCAGAGAGATACTTCTGGTAACTTTTCTACATTTACCTACTAGACATTGTTTCATTCCCAATATTTAACAGGGGAAGGGGGAGCAGGGAGGAAAGAAGGATCTTGAAAGCAGGAAAATCTTTCTCAAGTATGTCTTAAAATGTTAGATTTTTATATTTTTGTGTGATTATGTATGAATTATTATAAATCTAGATTATAATCTCAGCAAGGGCAAAGCTCATGTCTGCATTTATTTATTGAAGACACTCCAGTGCTTACCATAGCACCTTGCCTGTACTAAACATTCAATGAATATCTCTTATATGAACAAATGAACTATGGATAGGACAGGAAATTAGAGAAACTGAATTCAGTTCCCCTGTCATATGCTTCTGAGGACCCTCTGTAGATCTTGAAATCTCCAATTCCTACAGAAGGGAGCTTACACACCAGCACAATGATTTCAACCTCACTATCATGTACCATGTTGAGTCAGGATACAGAAAAAAGACACAATAAGAAATATATATTCATCTTTATCCAGTAAATTACCAGGTTAGCATCAGTGTTCCTAATCCAAAAGTACGAATTATGTGTTTGTGTGTGTACACACCTGTGTCACTAAACCAAAGATTCCCAGAGGGGAATATCACTTAATTGCCTGATTTTCAAACGTTTTACTCATAGTGATTTTTGAAATACAGTTAATGAGTTGTGACTAGAATTTTAAAAATAAGATAATCTACACTAGAATAAAATTGAAATTAATAGGATGAAAAAGGAAAGTGAATAGAGTAGAATACATAAGCAAAAATTTTTAAATTTCATTCTTATTTATATAAAACATTCTGATAATCCCAGCAGATGGCAAGATACACACACACACACACACTCACACACACACACACACACACACACATATGGCTTTATTCTATTTTGTTTCATATGTGCATTTCTAGTGACTCTGGAACTATAAGAATGCATCTTGAGGCAGAATCTTATATGACTAAGTAGGTTCAACTGTTGAAAAGTTGTATTTTTGAGATAGCATGTGAATTGGTTAGGGTCAGCAGACTGGGCCTTATAATCTGTTCTCCCTGTTTCTTACTTATGTATTCCTTCAGAAGATATTCAATCAGTTTAGGCCCATGCTTTTTCATCTCTAAAATTAGGGTATTTCTTTTTTTTTTTTTTTTAAATTAGGGTATTTATACATGTTAATTGAAAATAATTAAAAGAAAATGTAAAGCACGTAGCATAAGCTGGAACAGTATTTGTACAAAATAAGTGGTAGTTATTATTCTAGTTCAGAAAATGCATCATGCAGCATATTCCACTAATATTTATAGTTTGGGGAGCTTCCCTACAATGGCAGACTTTTACACAAAGTCAGAATATCTTATAGATTCTTGCAACTACCCAACTTTATAAATATTAAAACTATCTTACAGGAGACTTAAGATTTTAAATACTACTTAGATCCTTTCAGCTTCTTTTTCCTCAAAGAGCTGTTTTTGAAAAGGTACATGAAAAAAAAATTTGTTTTATTTATCAGGAAGCTGTGCCTGAATGAAGTTAAGAATTACAAGGATTTCAAAGAAATTGGTAACAAGTAAACATAGCTGTATTTTAAAATTAATTGAACATAAGATTATATTCAATTAAATTAGTTCCCTTTGCTGTAAAAGATAACTTTGCAATGAGTTAGTAAGGTGTATATAAAATCAACTTTTGATTGTAGAAAAATAGTGAAAAGAGGGCATTATAATATTATTCAACTGTGTTGAATATTTGAGGTTCTTTCTTATTTAAACCTTCTGACAAGTCTTAGAGAAAATAAAATTGTGTACCAACAGTGAACCCACCAGAAATTGCCTGTATGGAGCTACTAGAATTTTTGATGTTATGCTGACATAAATAATTGGAGTTATGCTCACTACAAGGAAGAAGGCTTGATTCAAGCACAGATTTACAGCTAAGTTGAAGGAAACATTTTATTCTCACCTCAAGGATGAGGAAAGGGTATGGTATCCAGTGAGAGCTCCAAAGCTGAATCTGAATTTGTTAAATAGTTATTAAATTATTTCCTTAAGACATATGGTAATTGTGGGAAATATATTTGTCTCTGGCTGTAAGCTACCATGATTAGACTCTTAAAACTTTATTAATCATAAATAAATAGCAAAACAGATTTAAGAATGCCACATTGTTGAGGAAACAATTGAGTTCCACAAAATATCTCTGTCATACCTATGATGACAAAACTGGCTGCCAAAATAAAAAACCATTGTTATGCATTAAACTGGGTCTCCCCCACTCCCCAAAGATACGCTAGAGTCCTAACTCCTGGTACCTCATAATATGACCTCCCTTGCAGACAGCCTTTACACAGATAATCAAGTTAAAATGAGGTCATCAGGGTGAACCCAAATCTAATATGACTGGTGTTTTTATAAAAAGGGGAAATTTGGGACACAGCGAGAGACATACACACAAGGAGAACACCTTGGGAAGACTGCAATTAAGCTGCCACAAGCCAAATGACTGCCAAAAGCTAGGAAAGAGGCCTAGAACAGACTCTTCCATTGAGCCTCCAGAGGGACCATGGCCTAGCTGACTCTCTGTTTTGGACTTCCTACCTCCAGGACCATAGGACAATAAATTTCTTTTGTTCTGGGGTGCCTGGGTGGCTCAGTGTGTTAAAGCCTCTGCCTTCGGCAGGTCATGATCTCAGGGTCCTGGAATCAAGCCCCGCATTGGGCTCTCTGCTCAGCAGGGAGCCTGCTTCCCCCTCTCTCTCTGCCTGCCTCTCTGCCTACTTGTGATTTCTCTGTCAAATAAATAAATAAAATCTTAAAAAAAAAAATTCTTTTGTTCTGAGCCACTCAGGTTTGCGGTACTTGGTTACAGCAATCTTAGCAAACTAACACAGCCATAATTCCACTGTTTTCTGAATTAGAGTATACTACCGCCAAGAAAGTGGCGGTAGTATACCGCCCTGAATTCTGATGAAATGTTAACCTCTCCAATGCTGGTATTCCAACTCAAACCTTAAAACTGACAGTTAATGTCACTTTACTCAGTTTGGAAGGTCTCAACATAAATTGAAAACATAGGGTGTCCTGAACTTTCTAGATAATTTGTTATTAGACATTGAATCAACTAGGTAGCTGAACGACTGACTGCAGGTTTTGGTTTTCAGTAGGATGTTGTGGTGACCAAGTTCTAAACTCTAATTCCTAAATTTTTAGAAATAGAAGAGCTAAAAAAAAAAATTCCAAACTGTTGCCACAGCAAATGATTTAGAACTGCTTTTTAAGTAACTTACTTTCCTTTCCTTTTAAACAGTGTTTTTATTTGTCTTATTTAATCAGTGCATGACTTACTCCATGTCTGGGGTTGTAAAGTTTATGTAATAAGATACTTTGTGGAATAGAAGTTAGGCTTGCTCTCTGTTGTTCAGCCCACGTTAAGTCATCTGGAGTGTGTTGAGCTAAGACAAATGTATTAAAATTTATATCAGTACAAATCTACAGTTATTATTTTTTTAGGTAACAAAAGAGCAATGAGAGTTATTTTTTATGATTTAAATGCCAAATTATTTAATCTTTTAATGTTATTTGCAAAATGTGTGGCCTTGGATGGAAACTTTCACTAACTTTGTTAATAAAGGGGATTTTTAACCACTTCTACTCATATATACCAAACTATACACAAAATAAGATGATGAATTAGGAAGGAAATGCTGTTAAGAGAATTACTATAAGCATGAGGAAACTATTAGACTGGAGTTTTCAGTAGTCTAAAATTCTGAGATTGGATTTTTAAATGATGAAACATCCAATAAGCCCAATGACTCTGCATAAACATGTACCATGGAATAAATTATTCCAAATGAAAGCATGGATATTATTTGTTCAGCTGTTTTAGTGGTTGGAACGTTAGGAACAAAAGCTATTATTGTTCGACGTATTTTTTCACAGGAAATAGACAGTGGCAAACATACAGTAGTTCAACACATGAGATCAGAGACATGGTTTTTATAGTAAACTAAGAACAGATGTTGGAACTATTCAAGACCTTTACAGAATTATTAGTTATGTTTGCCTTTGAAAGCAAAGAAAGTTTATAAAGACTCACATATCTGATTATATTAAGAAACAGACAGGTTTTCAAATCCAAAGCTTTAATTCATTCAAGCTAAAAGTTTCTGCTGCATAAATTTTGAATGTGCTACTCAACACTACTGCAAATAATTACAATAGGTTCCATGTTACCCTACCATTTTCAAAAGTGTGCTAACTTTTGAAAGATATAAAAACTAGATTCCTCACATACAACCTAGCCCCATTCACTAAAAATCACATAGAAGTAGAATTTATGCTGCAAGCAAACATTATTATTTAATAGCAATCACTAAAATCAATTGATTCATATACAGTTAAAAAAAAAAGAAATTGTCTAGGTAACTTGAAGGCATATTTTCTGAGGTTGAACCATAGCCAACATGTAACCTTTTCACCATATATGAAACACCTGTATAAAATCATTTTACCGCATCAGTCCCTCTACATTATTGAGCTCTAAGCTTCAAGCTTTTTATTGTTTCTCTTCTGTTTCAGGATCTTCATCCCCTCTCACTCAGTTTATATTCCATGATATATCATGGTAATTACCCCTTAAGAGATATTCTCAGTTTCTGTGTTCCTCCCTACTCGCTAGCACAACTTGAGCAAAGCCATTCCTGGATTAGCACTGGCTTAAGTCCAATTTAGTTTCTACTCTGAACGTATATCTCTACTTCCAATTATGATTGAGGAAAATGCCCAACTGTGCTGATGAGCTTTATTTTAAATTCATGACCTCTAACTTCAGATGGCCCCTTACTGCTGCCTAACAATCATTTTCTTAGTTTCATGGTAGCCACAAAGCAAAAACCTATAATAAATACACAAAATACAAAAAGAAAGGAAACAAAACATATCACTACAGAAAATTATCAAATCCCAAAGGAAGACAGCAAGAGAATGAGATAAGAACTATAAAACAACCTGATAACAATTAAGAAAATGGGATTCTAACTTACCAATAATTACTTTAATTGTAAATGAATTAAATTCTCCAGTCAAGACATAAAGGTACTGAGTAGATAACTATATGCTGCATATTATGCTGCAACTATATGGTGCATATATTTCAGTTTTAAAGCCATTCATAAACAGTAAGTGAAAGAAAGGAAACAGATATTCCATGCAAATGAAAAGCAAAGGAGAATAGAGGTGTCTATATTTGTACACACAAAATAGACTTTAACTCAAAAACTTTAAGAGACAAAGAAAGTCATTATATAGTGATAAAAGGGTCAATTCACCAGGAAAGTTTAACAATCATAAATACATATGCACCCAACATTGGAGCACCTAAACATACTAAGCAAATACAATCAGATCTGAAGGGAGAAGTAGAAAACTATACAATAATAGTAGGGAACTTTAATACCGCACTTTCAACAATGGATACATCATCCAGACAGAAAATCAACCAGAAAATGTTGGACTTGAATTGTACTGTAGACTAAATGGCTCTAGCAGACATAAACAGAACATTGCAGAATGTTCTGCATTGCAATACATTCTTTTTAAGCACATGTGGACCATCTATTGGATAGATCATATATTAGGCTGTAAAACAAGTCCTAACTAATTTAAGATTGAAATCATACCAACTATTTTTTTCTGACAGCAATGGTATGAAACTAGAAATCAGTAACAGCAGGAAAACTAGAAAATTAGTAGAAAGTGGAAATTAAACAACACAATCCTGAACAACATATACATTCATGATGAAATCAAAAGGGATATAAAAAAGATATCTTGAGATAAATGAAATTGAAAACACAGCATATGAAAGCTCATAGGATGCAGAAACAGTAGTGCTAAGAAGGAAGTTTATAGTGATGCCTACATTAAAATAGAAAAAGATCTCAAATAAACAATTTAACTCTAAACCTCAAGGAACTAAAAAAAAAAAAAAAAAAAAGAACAAAGCCCAAAGTTAGAAAAATGTAGGAAATAACAACTATTCGAGGAGAAATAAATGAGACAGAGATTAGAAAAAACAATAGAAAAGATCAATGAAACTAAGAGTTGATTTTTGAAAGACAAAAATTAACAAATCTTCAGCTAGACTATCCAAGAAAAAAAAATAGACTCAGATAAATAGCATTATAAATGTAAAAGGAAATACAAATATGAAGGATCATAAGATACTATATGGACAATTACACTCCAATGAATTGGATAATGCAGGAGAAATGGTAAATTCCTAGAAATATACAACCTACCAGGCTGAATCATAGAAAAAAAAATAGTAAATCTGAACACATCAGTAACAAGTAAGGAGACTGAATAAGTAATTAAACATTTCCAAATAAAGAAAAGCTCAAAAGCAGGGGTGCCTGGGTGGCTCAGTGGGTTAAAGCCTCTGCCTTCGGCTCAGGTCATGATCTCAAGGTCCTGGGATGGAGCCCCACATCGCATCGGGCTCTCAGCTCAGCAGGGAGCCTGCTTTCCCCTCTCGCTCTGCCTGCCTCTCTGCCTCCTTGTGATCCCTCTCACTGTGTCAAATAAATAAATAAAATCTTTAAAAAAAAAAAGCTCAAAAGCAGATGGCACTAGTAAAGACATTTTTATATACTAACAACAAACTATCTAAAAAAGAAAAGAAAATACCAATTATATTAGCATCAAAATTAATAAAACATTTAGAGATTAATTTAACCAAAGGACTGAAAGATCTGAATCCTGAAAACTAAAACACTAAAAAAGAAATGAAGAAGACACAAATTAATGGAAGGACATTCCATGTTCATGAATTGGAAGAGCTAATACAGTTAAAATGTCCATACTACCCAAAGCAATCTATAAGTTTAATGTGATCCCTATCAAATTTCAATGGAATTTTCACAGAAACAGAAAAAAAAATAATACCAGAATTTGTGTGGAACCACAAAAGACTCCAAATAGTCAAATTCATGTTAAAAAAGGGGAACAAAGTGAGGCATCAGACTTCCTGATTCAAACTATATTGCAAAGCTGTAGAATTCAAAACAATATGGCTCTGGCATAAAAACAGACACATAGACCAATGGAATGGAATAGAGAGTTCAGAAATAAACCTATGCACATATGATCAACCAATCTTCAACAAAAGTTACAAGAATACACAATGGGGAAAATATAGACCCTTCAATAAATGGTATTTGGAAAACTAGATATACACATGTGAAATAATGAAAATGGACTCTTACATCATACACAAATATCAACTGAAAATGAATTAAAGGCTCAAATCTAAGGTCTGAAACCATAAAATATGGTTTTGAGAAAGAAAACATAGGGAAAGAGCTCCTTGATATTGATCTTTGCAATTATATCTTCAATATGATATCAAAAATAGAGAAAATGATCAAAAATAAACAAACAGGATTACATAAAACTAAAATGCTTCTGCAAATGGAAGGAAAATAATCAACAAATGAAAAGGCAATCTACATCATAGAGGGAAATATTTGTGAGCTATATGTGTAATTAGCATTGCCAGTCAGTAAAATGTAAATTAAAACCATAAAAAGATATCACCTCACATCTGCTAAAATAACTATTATCAAAAGTACAAAAGATAACAAGTGGTGAGGATATGGAGAAATGGGAACCTTGGTACACTGTTGGTGGAATTTAATTTGGTATAGTCATTATGAAAATAGTATGAAGGTCACTCAAAATATTAAAAATATAACCACCATATGGTTGAGAAATTTGACTTCTGGGTATATATCTAAAGGAAATGAAAATATCTTTAAGAGATATCTGCAATCTCATGATCAATGAAGCATTATTCACAATAGACAGGATACATAAGTGTTCATTTACAGATGAGTGTATAAGAAAATTTTATACACACACACACACACACACACACACACACAGAATGGGATATTATTCAGCCCTAAAAAAGAAGGAAAGCCCTCCATTTGTGACAACATGGATGAACCACTTGGAGTTCATTATGCTAATGAAATAAGACAAGCACAGAAAGACAAATAGTATGTGATCTCATATGTTCAATCTAAAAAGTCAAACTCACAGAAACAGAGAACAGAATGGTATTTGCCAGTGCCAGGGGGTGTGTGAGGAAAATCAGGAGCTGTTGGGTCAAATGCATAAATTTTCAGCTCTAAAATGAGTAAGTTCTGGAGATTTAACATACAGCACAGTGTTAATAATTATGTGTTGTAAAATGGAAATTTGCTAAGAGAGCAGATCTTAAGCTTTTTTTGCCACACATAGACAAAAAACGGTAACTAAAGAGGTGATGAATATGTTAATTAATTGGTTTTGATAATCGTTTCACAATGTAAATTTTATCAAAACATTTCATTTTATACCTTACGAACATAATATTTTTGTCAATCATATATCAATAAAGCTGGAAAAAATAAAGATATTATAGTAGGGCCACAAATGTAAAAAGACAAAACAAAACAAAAACTACACTGAATTACTTACACCTCTCCGCTAGAACTCTTCTTACCAAAGTCACTTTGAACCCTCACAGCTAAATCCAATGGCTATGTTTCAATAATTTTCAATTTTATCAATTTATAATGTATATTACTTTAAAGTACCTTAAAATTTCATGAAAAGTACACATTCTCTTTGTTCTCCTTCTACCTTGTAAGGCACTTTTTCAGTCTTGCTGGTTCCTTCATATCTTCCCTATTTCTAAATGGTATGGCTGTCTTGCTCTCAGTTCTTGGCTATGTTCCTTTACAATTACTATGTAATCTCATTGGGTTTGGTGGTTTTAAATACCACCTATCTAACTGATGACTCAGGAAATTCCCCATCTACAGCTCAGATGTTGATCCATATATCTAACTTCCTATTAGACATCTGAACTTCGATGTTCAATAGGTATCTTAAATTCAACATATCTAAAACCAAATGCTTAATTTTCCCTTCCAAACCTAATGCCACTACAGTCTTCCCCTTCTCAGGAAATCACATTTCTATTCATCCTTTTTCTGAGGCCTAAAAGTTTCTCTGAATTCTCCCTTCCTCTTCCATCAATTCATCAGCAAATCCCATTGGGTCTACCATCAAAGCATAACCAAATCTGTGTACTTCTAACTACCTCCCCTAATATCACCTTGGCCCAAGCCCACAATTATTGTTTGCCTGGACTAGTAGAGTAGCCTAAGTTGTGTTCCTATCTATGCCATTATTCCACTGCACTGCATTCTCCACAAAGCATCAGAGTAATCCTTGAAGTAAGAGTCAAGTAAAAATATTCATCTGATCAAATTGCTCTCGTGCCTTGCATGTTGTTCTGAGTAAAATCCAGTCTTTTAATGACCTACTAATTTGATGGCCTACAGACTTACATGATTTGACCACAGACTTGATTCTGACCTAATCCATGATCAATTCTTCCCCCCTTACAGGCCTCCTTGCAATTCTTTAAACATATCAAATATGACTGCCCTTCAGGATTGGATGGCTTTTGCCCTCTGTTTGTATTCATGCTTTCGATATCTCCCTCCCCCACCTCCTTCAGTTCTCTGCTCCATGTCACCTTGTTAGAGAGTACCTTGTTACTTTTATTTATCTCCCTATATAAAAGACAACTTCCAGGTGTATTTTTCTATATTTTTTACCTAACACTGCTTTCTTCATAGCATTTATCACCATATGACATATGATACACTCTCAGAATATTAAGTTCATGAAAGCAGGGATTTTTTTCCCCCATTTTGTTCATTGCTGTGTCCTTATTACCAAGTTTTCTAGAATCTGGCATATAAAATTTATACATTAAGGGGATGAGTGAAATAAATGAAACAAATAATATGAAAAGAGGCTTTTTTTAACTGTTAGGAACATACTCATTTTGGTTCGATCTATCCATGTGGATAGAGAACTCTCATTTTTATTTATGAGACTTTAGTTTACTCACTAACTTCTCTGTTAAGAGTACTTACTAGTAAGTTTGAGCTAATCAATTTTTATTTACATGAATTTTTAAGGAAAAGATATGGGAACATAGAAAGCCCTCCATAAGTGTTGGCTCCTATCATTGCTATTATTATTAAATATATAAAGAATAAATCATTCCACAGTTTAACTGAATAATTTTTTAATCATATGTACAATGCTGATAATGCAATTGATAGAATGTTCCAGATTCCTCTGTACAATTTCCAAAAGCATATAGTCTTTTTTTTTT
>CM052798.1:118551822-118578108 GCA_028533885.1 Nasua narica | reverse complement strand
CCATCTTGTTTCATATAGTCTTGATAAAAATATCTTGCAGGAGAAAAGATGCAGGTACAGGATTCTGGCCAAGTAAAAGAATTTAATAGATAAATTGCTGTTTGCTTATGATTAGCCAGTGATGTGATGTGATGTGAAATAAGACAAAATGCATGACAATATATCCTATTTTCTTGTGAGCTTTCGGAAATGCAACAGACTCTCCTTCAGCAACTCTATCATTATCAGGATAATTCAAGCTGAATAAATTATAATTTAATTCTCTACAATAGTCACTGCTAGTAAGCAGCGGTCTGTACTTTAAATAAAGTTACCTGATTTTTTTCTTTCATTACTCAGTATTTCAGAATGATTTATACATGTGCGCGTGTGTATATGTATATATATATACATATATATGTATATATATATATATATGTATACACGCGCACATGTATATGTATGTATACGTATGTGTATATATATGTGTGTGTGTCTATGTGTATGTATGGTTACAAGTATCTACTAATAAAATATTACCAAAAAGGAAAGAAAACAATGAAATTAATCAAATATAATAAAACTAAGTTTTCTTTTCATATATCATTGTCAAAATATATAACAGAAAGTGAGAAAACAAGCGTTACATTAGTCTTAGATTCAGTTACCATCTCTAGCATGTGCTTTGAGACCTCAGATAAGTACAAGAATTACATTATCTTGAGTTTCCTCATCTGTAAAATTACTGTATTTAATTTTCTCACACATGGCATGATTATTTAATGCTATATGATATAGGTACTTAAAACAGTACTTGGCATATAACAAAAGATCAATGCATGGGAAGGAAAGTAATTCAATGAACTCAAAGAGACAAGCTACTTTCAGGAAACTCACAATTAAGGGGCACCTGGATGACTCAGTCTTTCAGCGTCTGCCTTTGGCTCAGGTTATGATCCCAGGGTCCTGGGATGGAGCCTCACATCAGGCTCCCTGCTCTGCAGGGGAAACTGCTTCTCCCTCTCTCACTCCCCCTGCTTGTGTTCCCTCTCTCACTGTCACTCTCTCTCTGTCAAATAAATAAATAAAATCTTAAAAAAAAAAAAAAAAGAAACTCATTAGAGGGGGGCCTGGGTGGCTCAGGTGGTTAAGCATCTGCCTTAGTCCCATGTTGGGGACCTGAGGATCAAGCTGGGATCAAGCTCCTCCCGCCCCCACCCCAATGGGTTTCCTGCTCAGTGGGGAGTCTGCTTCCCCCTCTCCTTCTGCCCCTCCTTCTGCTTGTGCTTTCTTTCTCTCCTCTCTCTCAAAAAACTAATAAAATCTTAAAAAAAAGAAGCCAGTAATTAGAGAAAAGAAACAATTAGTCTAATACTGATTTACATTTATTATAATCACCTTTATAAAAAATCTTTCATTTTTTCCTTTTTTTAAAATTTTATCATTTTAATTGCAGTGTAGTCAACATACAATGTTTTGTTAGTTTCAGGTGTGCAATATAGTGATTCAACAGCACTTTCAATATTTTTTTAAAGCAAATAAGCTAGTCAGTGTTTCTCAACTAAAGTGTTGAATAGAAGCCGCACAACACTACTATGGCATATCCCTAGAAGACTTTCTTGTGACGGTCTGATGGTTGAATGCTAAAGCAAGGAAAACAGTATGGAGGAAGCTTGAGAAATAACTTTTTTATGGTGTTTTCTTCCAAACAATTGAAAAAGGTTATCAGATGGAATAAAAACTTAAGTCCAAAATCTGACCCAAAGTACCACTATTGTTCCTAATGTGGCTCTAGTTAAAGAAAATTAAGACACTATTTTAATGACCTTATTTGAATGCTTGAAAATGTTTACTGAATAGTAAAATATTATGCAAAATTGCTTCAGCATTAATAATTCTGATAAAATTTATATTAATAGGAATTTTAATTACTGTTACAACTGAAGGGTTAAAAGTACAATATTCTAGAATTCAGGAAAATGTCAGCTGTGACAGGAAAAAGCAATTTATAAGTAATTTTCATTTACTAAAAATTAAATAATAGAATGTTGTATCTGTTTTGTATTTTTAGGATAAGAATAATTTAATCTTAACCACCTACATATTAGTTACATTTAATTTTTTATTTTAATTTTAAAAGGTCAATAAAATGTATTTTATTAGAATATAAACTGGCATGTAAACAATCTACTCTTGGTAATTATAATTATAAAAGTATTTGAAACATTAAGAAACAGTGTGCACTACTTATGAAAGAGAACAGGAGGGAAAGAAGAAAGAGAAAGGGAGGAAGGAAGAGAGAAGGAGAAAGTAAGATGAAAGGAAAGGAAGAAAAGGGAAAAAAAGAAAGGAAGGAGAGCTAGATGGAGAAAAAAGCCAACTCTTTTATTTAAAATACCATAAATTTAAAAATTAATGAAATCATAATGATATTATATCATAACTAACAAAACTTCCAAATACAAGGAAAACAGAGAAGAAAGTGTTAATAGACTCTTAGGTCTATTAGGTGACAGATTTCAAGTATACCTGCTTATCTGCATGTGAAAAGTTCATTTATCAAAGCAAAGCTCATTTCCTATCCTGTGCTATTGTACTCTATGTCATAGACCATGGGGCTTCAGGATGCCCTATAAATGTGTTTGTTCTAAGCAAGTATGAAAAATGCAGCTTACCTAGCTAAGCCTTAGAAAGACTACTTAGAACAACTGGAGTAAAAATATGTAACACTATTCTAAGATTTTACTTTCCTCTATTTTCAAACACCTAGATATAATATACAGAAAATAAAAGCATTCCATTTCTAAAACTGTTCTAGTAATTTTGTCCCCACATAAGAATAAATGAAAGGAAAAAAAGACTAATTGAAGCATTACCATGCATAAAACCTAGTCTGTGAAATCACAGAAAAGAATAACTTCCAAGAATGAAAAAACACAAAAAAATAAATATTTAGATAAAATTTATGAAACAAGGTATTATACATATTCCACATGTTCTGTGTATCTCTGGCATCTCTGTCCCAATTTATATAAGATTTTAAAACAATCAGTGATCCTTATACCTCAAGTTACAATTTTCAGAGAATGTCTTTTTCCCAGTTATCTTAATGGTGTCTATTATTGTGGATTTCAATAAGATTACTCACATGTACAGGGAGTAGATGGTTAGAAAATAAACATAAGCACAAGCAGGAACAAAATAGATATTTAGAATTTTTGATGTTCAAAGCAGAAAACACATCCCTTACTAAAAACCTTGAAAAGTTGTGGTGAGCACTTATGGCCACCCTACATGTGACTCTGTCCGATATATAGTAGGCACTACATGAAAGGCAGCATGCTATAATAAAAGAACATGGATTATGGGCAGTCAAATAATAAAGACTAAAACCCAGATCACCCAAATACTATGTATAATAATCATTACCTAGTTAAAATCAATATAACTCAAAGAAGATAATGTAAGTACCTAGCACAGTGCCTGGGTATAGTAAATGCGAAATAAAGGATGGTATCATTTCACTGTGAAACAAATCTGGCATATAAATTATAAATAAAGTGCAAATAAAAATTTATTATGGAATTTGAGTCCCATAAATCAAAAGAGGGTAATGATTGCTTACATATATGATTAAAAAACTCAAATATTAATGGCAAAGAAATCCTTTAATATACTCCTTATTATGTTCCAAATTGACAGTCTACTTAACACCAACTTTTTCAGGACCCCCGAGTGGCTCAGTCAGTTAAGCGTCTGACTCTTGATTTTGGCTCAGGTCATGTCGTTGGGGTTGTGACACCGAGCTCCATGTGGGCTCTGCACTGGGTGTGGAGCCTGCTTAAGATTTTCTTTCTCCCTCTCCCTACACACTGAAAGCAATTTAACAGTTTAATAATAATAGTGTTATAAATTTCGTGTTATTTCTTTTATAAGTAAATGTATAACTAATTATATCATTTGGGGTATAACTTGTTCAATTTGCTTATAATTTGTATACATTTGGCTTTCAATTATAAGCTTGTCCAGAAAAAGAAGAGATTATATCAGAAAAGACTATTATCAAATTTTTAAATTCCATTATAATTAATATACAGTGTTACATTAGTTTCTGGTGTACAATATAGTGATTTAGCAATTCTGTACATTATTCAGTACTCATCATGATAAGTGTACTCCCAGTTTGAAAAGGATTCTATAAGAAACTAATCAATAGTTTTCCATTTTGGCCTTTCCATCTTAGTGTTAGAACCTCTTATTTCCTTCATAAATATAAAAATATTAATATAGATTTCAAGGAGAAGAGTGAATTCATTTTATTGTAGTAAAATATACATATCATAAAATTTACCACTTTAACCTTTTTTAGTTTATAGTTTTGTGACACTAAGTACATTACATTGTGTGTAGCCATCACTTGAGTCCATTTCTAGAACTTTTGATAATCCCAAACTGAAACTCCATACCTATTAAGCAATAACACCAAGATGCCTGGTGATCTTGTTAAAATGCTGAATATAATTCATTAAGTCTAAAATAGGCATTAGTTTATGTTTTTCTCCCAAGCTCCCAAGTGATGCCAATACTACTGGTCTGCAGAACTTTCAAATTAAAGCTCGAGAAAGTTATATAATTGACATGTCCAGTAAGCAACATAATTTCAAATCACAAGATTTATAAATCTTCTCAATTTACAAACATAAATGTTATAGGTGAATTAAATTGTATTTTCCCATTAATCATCATAATATCAGAAATACATGTTATGGAAAAACATATGAGGGCATAAATTTTCTCCAAATTCCTAGGAACAGGTAACATTATTATCTAACTGGAACTTTCCAGATGCTACATAAAGCATCTCTACTTGCCATAGACTCTAAGATTATTATTGGATCTTGAAGGTTCCAAGGTGCAAGTAACAGAGCAGCTTAGAGTAAAATCTGGATCTGCAATTCTGGCAGTCTTATGGGCTACTAGATAAATGGGTCATAGCAACACTTCAACAATGACATGTGTTATCTTCAATATTAGGAGGCCTTTCAAGTATTGGTACTGAAGCTTACTAGTAAATGATATAACATACATAACTTTTCAAATTTACTTTGGTGAGTATATGCTCTAGACAAATAAGCTCTCCAAAACTTAAGTGAGGTGTCAGAACTCTGAACATAGGGTCCTTTTCCTACCTCAAGGCATGCAAAGATCTTATTAATACTTGCCACTTCCTGTTCATAAGATCTAATCTCATGATATAATCAGTATATTGGAATGGTATGATGTGGTGGGATATCGAGACAATTAAGATCTTTCCAGATTGCTTTATAACAGAGGACACGAGAGGAGAAACAATTCTGAGTCAGTACCATAAAAGTATACTGTTGACCCTGTTAAGTAAAAGTAAATTTCTTTTGGCAATCTTTATAAATAAGTATAGAGGAGAATAAACAACCGTCAGATTGATAACTGTACATCAGTTACCTAAAGTTGCATTGTTTTGCTCCATTAAATATATTATTTTTGGAACTTCAATGACAGTGGAATCACCTCATAAGTTTGCAAACATCTGCAGGTGTTCTCCAAGATATATCTATGTTTTCACAGGCTAATCATGCCAGATAAGTGGCATGAGGGGAATGGTGGTCAAAATCATTTCCACCTCACCTCATCGCTACATTCCTTTAGGGAAGTAATATTGCTATGGCTATACTATGCTTCCACTTAGTCCTTTCCAGAATAATGGCCCTTGGTGCATGGAATGCCAATGTGGGAATTTTGCCTATTGCTGATAATGTCTATTCCACTTACTACTTAAGAACTGAAGAAATAACTACATGGTGGTTCTGAGTCTTGGGAGTTGAATATAGGCTGTATATATCCCCTATTTATCACCTAAGTGTCATAATCCTCCATTTTTATAATTCTAACATAACACAGCCCTATAGAGAATAAGTAATAGCATCAAAATAATATATTTTTCAGATATTGCATTAATATGTCAACAAAAACCAACATGAATAATTATTTGTGAATTGTCTCAATTTTAATTATGAAAGAAGAACAAGATACAATTACATTTGTTTATTCTATATCATTCAACTTTTTTTCTATGACTAGAAAACATAAATCTTATAATGAGCTGCAAAATCTGTACCACAAATTGATTTCCAAATAAAATTCTCAATGTATTTGGCAATTTATCTTATTTTCACTACATTGGAGTTGGTGCTGGGTGACATGATGATATGCAGGCAAAAAAGGTGCACTTTGATGACATATTTTGGAAGGGAGAAAATAAATAAATTTATGTTTCAACTAAAATTCTTATGAGAAACATGTAATGTGAAAGACCTGGAGTGTCACTCTAAAAATGTTTCAAGTTTTCTAAAAGAATAACATCAAAGAAAATAGAGTTATAACTGGAAAAAGTATTATTTGGTGCTACAATTAATCATTGTAGCACTGTTTTCAGTAACTATATCCAGTTCATTAAAGTCTCTCTTTGACAAAATGCTTTAGTATCAGATTTTATATAATGAAAACATAAATAATTGAGAAAAACTAGAAATTATCTCATATCACATTATGATCCTAAAACACATTCTGAGGATAGAAATATTTTGCTCCTATTATATTAATAAACCTGGATTAAATTCATATTAATTTAAAGACAACAATAGAGATTAACAAAAAAATTCTTAACCACATACTAATTTATACAAAAACTACCAATTACCCAGAATGACCTTTCCATAAACATTATTTCCATTTTAAAAGCGTTATGGGTAAATGAAATTGCATTTTCCCATTAATCATCATAATTGCAGAAATACATGTTATGAAAAAATAAAATTTAATTGGAAGATAATGAATACAATACTTAAAAAACTTAAAATACTTAATAGTATTTCTCAACACCTTCTGCCTTTGTAGCTTCAATAAATTCTCCAGAGTTCTAGGTAAACATAGAAAGATTAGAAACATAGAAAGTATAATTTAATATCCAGAGCACTATAACCATGTAAATAAATTCTATTTTTTTTAATTTATTGAGCAACTTTTCTGTTTTTTTTTAAAGATTTTATTTATTTATTTGACAGAAAGAGAGATTACAAGTAGGCAGAGAGGCAGGCAGAGAGAGAGGGGGAAGCAGGCTCCCTGCTGAGCAGAGAGCCTGATGATGCAGGGCTCTATCCCAGGACTCTGAGATCATGACCTGAGCCGAAGGCAGAGGCTTTAACTCACCGAGCCACCCAGGCGCCCCTGAACAACTTATTTTCATATGAAGTATATGATAATTACAGTTACATTTATCAATCTTAAATATAATCTTTATCGACTTGAATATCTTAAAATATAAATTAAATGGAATACCATTATACTTATTTTTTTTCTTAAGGTTTACTGATAGTTATCACTGGATAAAGACTTAAGTACAAATGTATGAATTAAGGAGGTAATGTTTAAATTATAAAACCAAAGGACTTCTGAGAAAACTACAGTAATCTTACCAAGCTAGTAAATGAGAAACTAGCTCCTCAGTATTTTCACTAGCTAGAGCAAGGTCAGCAGAATTGTTTTCTGAAAAGGCCAAAAAGTAAATATTTGGGGCTTTATAGCCATAGAGTCTCTTTGCAATGAATCGCCTTGCCACTATAGTGCATTAACAGCTATGAACAAATGAGCATGATTCCATTCTAACAAAACTTGATTTCCAAAACCTGCAATGGGCTGGATTTGCTTTATGGGACATAATTTGTGAACCTCTGAGTTAGGATAAAAAGAAACAAGCTTGCAGTTTTTTGAGGATTTTAGGATGATCAGTAAAAAGAAATAAGGAAATAATATAAAAATATATTACCCTATTTGCAGTAGACACTCTGGAACCAATATTCCTGGCAATCTTGGTTTTTATTTTAATATTAATGTATTATCAAAATTAAATGTTGTTTTCAAATAGCACATGTCAACAAGTATCAGCTGACGGTATCCCTAAAGAACTTCATTATGAATAAAAGAAAAATTTAGTAACTTAGTACAGGTTTGTAATATCTCGGCCAATGATGACATAATCACCTCAAAGTGACAGAAACATGCTTCTTTGGGGCTTCCATTTACCATGTACATGAGTAAAAATGCCACATGTACAAAGTAAGCACCCCTGAAACTCTCTAACTCTAAACCATATTTTTCTAGCCTATGTGTATGTGTCATAAATGGAAGTGGGACCAAGAAGGTTTCCTGTTCAATGAAAAAAATATTTTTGGGTATTTGTCCAAGAACAGGAAAAAGGTACCAGGAATGTAACCTTCGGGTGAACAAGCCTTTTGTCATCTGTTCTTCTCTAGACAGAACTGGTGAGTCAACACCCTGAATACCACACAGAAGTACTCACCAAACGGTTACGAATGGACAGCAATTGGATGATGGCATCTCAAAATACACAGAAAATCAATTTGATCTTTTACCTTTTAAAAGAGATTTCTAAGAACCAGACTTCAGAAATACTTTGAAGTGAAATCAGAACAGGCAATTAGAGTGTCTCAGTACATCTGATCATCTGCTTATCATGTCCTTTAAAAAGTAACTGGAAACACACCAGTAATTATATATTCTGAGAAAAAAAATAGATCCATAATATAAGTGTTTTATCAGACCAATGAAAATACTAATATTGGAGTGCCTGGGTGGCTCAGTGGGTTAAAGCCTCTGCCTTTGGCTCAGGTCGTGATCTCAGGGTCCTGGGATCGAGCCCCATATCCTGCTCTCTGCTCAGCAGGGAGCCTGCTTCCCTCTCTCTCTCTGCCTGCCTCTCTGCCCATTTGTGATCTTTCTCTCTCTGTCAAATAAATAAATAAAATCTTAAAAAAAGAATATACTAATCTCAATAAACTAAAAATAAGCATAAAGGAAAAAGAAAAAAATTAAAATATATTTTGATAATTTAATGAGTGCTATAAACTCAAACAAATTGTCCCCTAAATATTATCACAGGAATGAGAAGATAAAGGAAAGTTTCTTAAATTCATTTTAGAAAATCCATTTTTTATTAAATGTGAACATAATAATTATATTTGTCTGGGTTTACATATGATAAGAACAAGAATAAACTATTTAGAAAATACTGAAAAGTTTCAGCAGTGCTGCAACAAGAATTCCAGTTCCAATGCTTCAAGGTTTTATATGTAAGCAGTAAAAACCTGTAAGAAGTGACAAAACTACAACTAAGCCTAGTTTCACACACACACACACACACACACACACACGCACATAGTGGGCATGGATATGTGACTGTAAACCACAATATTTGACTGCAGGCTTAGTTTGGTTCATCAGGCATCTCTCACTCTCTAATTTTGAGATATTTGCTCTAATTCATAACATTTCTTTCCTATGCAATTGTTTTATTCTTCAGAAAACTTTCCACACATTGTGAGAAATCCTTGTACCACTTCAGAATTAAGGAGACTTGTAGTCTGTCATCTTAAAAAGAGACTCATTTTTGCTGGCACCTATTGCAAGCCACACAAAAGGACTGTGGTCCTGCTTGAGTAAATTCCCCATTGCTAGAGAATATTCCTCCAGAGAGTAGGAGGACTTGGGTCAATTAAACCTCATCATTTCCCTCCACACAGACTATCAAATTCATTTCAATTTCATTTGAGTAGAGATGCAGATTCATTACAACTTTCCTCCCTTTCCTGTTTCTCTGTTCAGGCTTCCCTTTCAATTTCTGACAAAATTGTTATCCCTGTTTTGGTCATTCCATTTGTAGGCACTTGGGATTTGAGTTTTATTCCTTTGCCTGTCTAGGTCTTCTATAGATCCAACTAATCAGATATAATCTGTGTGTTTTCCTAAATCTGTCAATCAAGAACACACTTAGGTCGTCCCTCAGTCCATTCCCTCAGTCGTAAGTCAGGTCCACCATATTTGTGAGCCATACCCAGGCCATGTACAGCTCCAGGCTTACCCAAAAAGAGATCTGGACGTTGAGTCCAGTTTTCTTTTCTAATTTTTCTCCTTCTACCCTAGTACTTTTTTGTGTAAGACACTCAACACCAAGTTATATTGGGTTTATTAATGGATTAATTTTGTTGCCCAAAAGTTGTTGACAACTATACCCTCCATTCTCCACTTATCACATTATTTCATGGTCAAAGTGAAACACTCTCCTAGAAATGAGTGACTAAAATGTCTTTGTCAGTGAATTAGATTTAAAAAAAATACACTAAAAAATAAATAGCATTCAGGGTTATATTAGTTTCAAGTTTACAATATAGTGATTCAGCAATGCTATACATTACTCAGTGCTTGTCATGATAAGTATAATAATCCTCTTCACCTATTTCATCCATTCTTTCACTGACCTCCCCTCTGGTAACCAACAGTTTGTTCTCTATAGTTGAGTCTGTTTTTTAGTTTGTCTCTTTTTCTTCTTTGTTCATTTGTTTTGTTTCTTAAATTGCACATATGATTGAAACCATATGGTATTAAGAATATATATGTTCATTTTTATCATGAAATTTTGAAAGATTTATTTTCTCTATTCTCCTTCTACCTGACACTGTGCAACCAGAAAGTGTTGTATATTAAAATCATTTTTTTCTTAATGGTAATTTATAAAATGTTTTAAAATTACTCTTCTTATGCCTCCCAACCATATGTAAATGCAATTGCTTACTTTTAAATCAATTAAGTAGCAAGCACAATAGACAAAATCCATACTGTCATGTGTCTTCCATTCTAGTGGGAGAGACAGCAAATAAACAATAAATAAACAAGTAAAGTAAATAAAATCATTTTAAAGAGCTACCAGGACTCAGAAAAGGGAATGGTTATGAGATAGAGATCTTTGGCAGAAAAAGGTTATTTTAGGTTGAATATTCACAGAAAGCTTCTCAGGGCAAGTAATATTTCCACTGAGATTAGAGTGGCAAGGAGTGATTCATGTGAAGAGTGAAGATCTGGAGTGGAAAATTCACTATGTTTCACATACACTGTCTTTCATTCTGCCCTTCAAATATACCAAACTGAATTCAAATTCAGCATCTTTTTGCTAGTGCTTCTCTCTACATGGAATTACAGCCCCTTAAGAGCTCAGGTGACTTAGAAGAGACTGAAATTAGTAGGTTCAGAGAGAAGGATGTATGGAAAAGTAAATATTAAATCTATTCAGTGGTGTTGCTGGAAATTGCTGTGCAGTATTGGAGCCACAGGGATATTAAAGATTACTCCTAGTTTTCTGGAAGGGGAAGGAAATTAGTGTTACTATGTACTGAAATGGGAAATATTAGAGTGATTTACAGGGTTTTTTTATGGGCCAGTAGATTAGGTCAGGGTGGGAATTTAGACTTCTTCATGGAAATTTTAGATTAAAGAGATCTGTTAGGCATCTTATCTACCTGCTACCTGGCATATATAAAGACTGTTGTTAAATTACTTGATAATCCATTCCCATCTTATTCCTTCCTACCAACATCAGAATTTTGCAACAGGGAAGTCTGTCCACTTCATAAGTTCCAGGTACGTTACCCAGCTAATGCATGCTGACTGACACAAGAAATTCCTCTAGAAACTATCTTTGGTCTAGGCATGGTCAAGTGACCTACGTTGGACCAAACAACCTAAGGGGAAGATCATATTATCTCATGACTAGAAGGGAACTAGCCCTAAAATTCTCTAATATTGTGAATGACAGGCCACAGAGAAGGTGGGAAAATATTGGTCCTTGATGCACTTGAATCAACTCACTCTGGAAGCACACTACCACTGGACTTCCTGTTGTGTAGAATATTAAACTGTCCTATTGCTTAATCCAGTTTGAAGAATTCTGTAACTTGCAGCCAAAGACCTCCTCAGTGATAGACAACCCATAAGATATGAAAGGAATTTATAATTGTGGTCACATTCATCTGTCTCCACAGGTCATGTGTGGACTCTTATCAACATGTGATAAGAATATATTTTTAATTATACTGAGATTATGAGCATGGATGTGAAATTGGTATGTTTCCTAGGAGGCAGGTTATTTCTTTTTGACTGAAAGATATTTTTTATTTCTCTAGATCAGGGTTTTCCCACTTCACACTACTGGCATTTGGAGCTAGACAATTCCTAGTTGTGGGGGCTGTTCTGTTGCCTTTTGAGTGTTTAGCAGAACCCCTGGCTTCCATCCTAAATGCCAGGAATTCCTCAGTTCTGACAACAACAAATTTTTCCAGATATCATCAAATGAATCCTGGGTAACAAAATTATCCACTCTTCCAAATTACTACAGAAGCATATGAAGAGTGAGTCACTGGTAACAAAGTGTGGTTTTTATTTGCCTATGCCTCCAAACATTTTTTCATATGCCCCTTTCAGAATGAATTCTTAAAAATCACCTTGAAGAACTGTACAAAGAAAGGCAGAAAATATCTACTCTACCTGTTTGGTCCAGGTTTATGGGCTAACGAAACATATGTTTGATTAAGTTAATAAGGCAACAATGATGACCCCACCCTCCACTTCACACATGTTTCTGCCAGCATTTGATACTCTCCACATGCAAGGCTCAGAGCAATCACTCTCTTTCAAAGAACTGAAAGGGCAATTGAATGCCAGGTCTATGAGCACCACAGTTGCAACCCCTAGGGAGGAGGTAATCATTTTAGGATCTATCTTTACGTAATGCATTTGTAGTCACACAGTTTGAGAACATTAACAACATAAGGAAAGTTATAGCTATACTGAACATGGATTTTTCCATATTGTTTAAAAAATAGTAGGCTTAATACTTGCAGAATATGTACAATAAGAAATTATTTTTTCTAAAAAATTTTCATATTTTTTTCAAAGGATAAAAACCTTACTTAGTGAATCAGTTAATTCTAACTTTCATCATGTTAGCCTAATAAACCATATGGCCATATAAACCTAATTAATACATATGAATGGATTATTTAAATTGACAATAGAAGTGACATAAAGAAAAATTACTTAAATCTAAGGGCTTATATGTGTAGATGCAGACATCCCCATTTTCATTATCAATTTCTTCTATTTTTGCCTTATGAATTATGTCCTTTTTATAAGAGATCTGCAAGGTCACAAAATGAAAAGATAAAAGTCTACTTCTTATGAAATCAGCTCAGAAATTCCACAAAAAGCCTTAAAGTAATAAATCATGACTCAGAGAATGTCAGGAAGTTGAAGTAGTATTCACCTCATTTGAAAGTACATCTTGTTCATTCTGAGAAGTTATAACAAGGCTTTCAGTCCTAGCTTAAAATCGACTATTTTTTTCCTCCATTTCTTGGTATAGATGTCACGGAGCTGTTTAATTCTGTTCTTCTCTCTACTCTAGCAGCAAACTTTTAATCATAACCTGCTAAATATTAAAAGTAGTCAACAGCTCTATTTCAGTGTTGAAAATTGCATAATCCTGTCATAAAAAATTCACTCAAAGGATAGAAACTCAAAGCATAATTTCAATGTCTGGATAACAACTTTAATAAGAAGAGTTCCATTACATTTTTGCAACTGCTATGTTTTAAATATCTATTCTGAAATTTAAAATTTATATCCTTACAATGTTTTCAAGTTATAGATTAAATTCAGATATCTTCAAATATGTTGTCTTTCTCTTACTTTACCTAAAGTCATTTCACCCAACTAATCATACAATAAAGAATGTTGGGTACAAGTAGAATAGTCAATAAAAGGCTCTCAAAAGAATCTTGACCCTTAAATGACCCTTGGAGAAGAGTAAGTCATAATTTCTATTTCTTATTAATTCATGATATAAGTGAAAAACAAAAAGTTAGATGAGCAAAACAAGGAAACTTCAAGGAAAAGATGAAATTTGAAGGATAGATAAGACTTTAAATAGTAAGAGTCTGTGTGTGTGGCACATGCATGTGTATATGGGGATATGGTAAAGATGGAGAATAAAATAAAATTCCACGTGGTAAATCAAAGAGTAGGGAAAGATACATCCAATGCACCCAACAATAGTAGTCATGGAGGTAGAATTTGGATAGAGACATTTGGAGACATTTGGTGGCTGAATGTGCATATAGATGAATTGAAGAAGAATTCAAGGTTTTAGAACCTATATGCTTTTGCTTTGTGAACCCATTTGCAGGAGAGATGAGTGTTTAATTTGTTTGGTTTTAGATTTCTTAGATTTCTTGGGTTTAGGCAACAGTGAAACATCTATTGGTTATGGGTAAGGAATGCTTATGATAAGTAATAAACAATTAAAATCATAATGAAGGTTCTTTTCTTTCAAAATTATTTAAATATTAATATTTATTATTTCACAGAGGGATATGTTCAGTATTGGATGCTTTCCCAACTCAGAAAGCTATATTAATGAATTAACATATATAAATGTAAGCTATCTTTTGCTCCAAGAAAAATATATAAACTTAATTCTTGTAGTTCAAGATTTAGTCTTTAATATTGATAGACTAATTGGAATTCACAGAATGCATATAAAGATTGCCTGGAAATTTCAGTCTAATTCCTGTGGAAGTAAATATCCTCACGCATGTTTTCTGTGAATTCTTAAGTGGGCTCAAATTCTTACACCATTTAACAATGTCTCCTCAGGGATCCTTTTATGCATATTTGTCATTGTGAAATCCAGTCTCTAACCCTGCTTCCCCAATAAAACAAGAGTTGTTAAGAGTATCTAGGAGTACATAAGATTTTACCTGGTAATTTGAGGATACAGAGAAGAGGGGTTTACATTATGATTGTAAATAACTTCAGAAACAACTTCTGCAACAAATCTGTTCTTGAAAGGCTTTTTGATTGTTCCATTTCAAGAGAGTTTACAATAGCCCTTTATATCAAAATGAAACCACCCTTATGCCACCTCGCTGAATGCTCTTGTCTTCATCTGATGCCTTGTAGTAGTAGTAAAATTAATAATTAAAACATCTCTTCTGGGGCACCTAGGTGGCTCAGTCAGTTAAGTGGCTGCCTTTGGCTCGGGTCATGATCCCAGGATCCTGGGATCAGATCGAGCCCCATGTTAGGTTTCCTACTCAGCGGAGAGCCTGCTTCTCCCTCTCCCTCTGCCTGCCACTCTGCCTACTTGTGCTCTCTCTTTATCTCTCTGTCAAATAAACAAATGAAATCTTTAAAAAAAATCTCTTCTGGTCTCTATCCTATGGTCTCACTTTCTACCCTAATTGGTTTATTGTTTTTCCTACACAAAGAAAGTCTACTGCCTAAAAGGAATATATGAAATGGCAATAATGTCAAATAGTTCCAAACTAAACTTTACCAATAAAATGTAAAGATATTTTCTAACTTTATGACAGCACTTATTTAGAAGTATGTGATTCAAAGTTTACTAAATGAACCTCCAATTGTTTGTTTGTTTCTTTGTTTTCCAATGGGACCATCTATTAAATGCTGGTAGCACTTCCAATGATTGTGATAATCAAAAAAGCCTAAGACATTTAGGAAGCCTTTTGAGAACCATTTTGAGAACCACTTTGAGAACTACTTCATTAAGATAAACCTAAGACAGCTTGCAGAGAGTCTCTATCCTCACTGCCCACCCCAGAAGTCATCTCTGATGAAAAGGAAAAAAGATCTTCCAAGAGGACAAAACTCAGAAAGTCAGATTGGTGGATAAAGATATTTTCTCCATTGCTAGGCAGCAGATATCAATAATATCTATATAAACTAGGTCTCTGGTTCTTCCTAGTTTGAAATGGGAACTTTTATTCAGAGTATACTGCCTTGTTTCCACATTTGTATATTGATAGAAAGTAATTTAACTTATTAGCTATCCATCAAATGTTATGCAATCATGGACTACCAACTGCATATGATTTAAAGGAAAGCACAATTATCAAGAGATCTAGACTTGCAGCTGAACTCAGAAAGATGTTTTAGGTTGCATTATGGGGTGAGGGGTGGAGATGTGAGGGTATTTTTATAGGCAAAGAACATTTTCATATGTGTTTATATAAAAAAAAGAATATGTATGGATGTTGAGTATTAAAGTGGTGGACCATTAAATGCATGTCTACTTGTTTCCTAGTAACACTTCCCATGTATTCCAATAACAGTAGCTGGATTTTGCTGAGGGATAACTCCCCTTCTCATTTTCTGTTATTTCCTTTGAAAGGCATTGAACCCCAGTGACCAGGAAGGTGCAGATAAACAAATTAGATCCAATGGTAGAAAAAGAAATGTATGCTGTGAATTCTGGATTAGAAAAAATTACTCTATATTTTAGGATGCCCCAGGAGCTACTAGGAAGGCCCATTTTGTTTGAACTGGGTTTATAAATGTGAAGACTGGAAAGGCTTCAGACACTTTCAAACCATACAAGGGAGGTTAAGAAATACACAGAGAGCTTCATGAATTCATAAAGCTAACCCTGCAAAGGCAAAATATAGAGGAGAGAAACTAGGCTTCCCACACCTTACATGGGCCACCAAATCAAGCACTTTTGAAACTCAGTTACCTTCTGGGATTTTAACTTTGTGAGCTAATAAGTTCCTCTTTATAACTGAAGTCATTCTGAATTAGATTTTTATCATTTGTACAGAAGAATTTCTTGTTGCTAGATATTCCAGAGGAAGTAAGAATAAAAACGTGTGGGAGAAGCAAAACTGTCATGATTCTGGGACATAACAGCACCTTCAGTGAAAACAACTTGCAGGTTTCTTGACTCATCCTCCCTCCTAATAAGCCTTAATAAAAAGTTACGGATGAACTCAATCTGCTGTCCTATCCGCCATCACACCTATGCCCCTGACTCACAGATCAAACCTATGTGGAAAAGAGATAGCATTGGTGAGTTATGTATATGAAGTGAGAGTGAGGGGAGTGTGAGTAAACACGGCCCTGAATTGCATAATTTCTGTCAAAGCAACTCCATATTTATATGTTTATATATTTGATAGCCAGTTAAAATTCATTAAAAATGTTTATTTATTTAAAAAATGAATGAGATTTTTAGAGTAAAACTTATGAAAACTGTGAAAATCCTGTAACTTATAAATGTTCATTTTTCTGCTAAAAATTCACATCTAAATACTTAAAAAGTTACAAACCCAGGACGCCCAAAGATGAACTAAAACGTTGATCTGTTTCAACATGTTGAGATGTGGATGGGGCCCTGAAATTGCATAGTTCAAGCTTGGGCTTTAGCTACAGAGTGTCCGCATTCTGTTCTCATTGCCTCATCTTTGGA
Organism: Nasua narica; assembly: GCA_028533885.1. Taxonomy (NCBI): domain Eukaryota; kingdom Metazoa; phylum Chordata; class Mammalia; order Carnivora; family Procyonidae; genus Nasua; species Nasua narica. Next base: position 118,560,920 of record CM052798.1, on the reverse strand, counting down.
ATTGCTTTGACTTAACAACTGCCTCTTAGAAAAATTTTCCTCTTTCGTGTAATTAATCAGTTGAGAACCAACTTGAGGATAGAAGCTGGGGAGACAGTTGAATCCATACAAGAGCTTTAACAAGTCAAGCTTAACCTCTCCATAGGCCCTCTCTTAACCCTGAATAAGAATGGATTTTAAAGCACTCAATTGAGCATTGACTACTGAGGCTTTGCACCAAAAATATAAAGCTCAAACTCATTAGGGCTATAGAATCCACGTAAAACTTTATTGGAGTTTAAATACAACAAATAAAAGACTTGAAGCTGGAAAAATTATTTCCCTATAATTGAATCCTTGGGTTAGCTTCCCAGTTTCCTAAGGGTTCTATGGCCTTCCTGTCTCTGTGAAGATCTTCATGGTACCCACTCATGGGTGCTCAGGCCATAATATACGTAGTTCAATGCCAAACTGTGGCTCCCACAAATAGCTTCAGTTGTTACCTCAAGCTAACTTCATGATCTTTATTTTAGCTAAGGGCTTTGTCCATTGACATTTGTTGGTAACTAAGGCCTGAATTTTTCCTACAACCTAGGGGCGTAGCAACATGCTAATCTTCACTTAAGGTCAGCCCATGATTGAGTCTCTCTCATGCACTGTGCTAAGGCCAGAACCATTTTGAGGTCCTGAGAACTTTAATCAAAATCTGGTAAGTGCAGCTTTTCTTCTATAGAAACAGCAAATAATCTATAAAACAAAACAAAACAAAACAAAACAAAATAGCTTTTCACGTAAGTCACAGTCCTCTGTGAGGCCTAAATAACAAAAAGCCTAATGCTTAAGTCAGCTCAAAAGAAGTCCATGTACTGCCAAAGTCAAAATGCCCTGCCCACATGCTAATGTCCAGAGTCCAAAGCCAAAGCCAAGGAGCCAAAGCCAATAGATAAAGCCAAGGAGAAACTTTATCTATTATGTAGATTTTGGCCTCAAATTGCCCCAAAACTCTAAATTCAACTAACAACTCCCCTACTTCCAATACTGCAGGCCCTCCCTTGATCACAAGGCTACTATAGCATGTAAGTTATAATATGGACGAATAGAAGACAGTTTCTCCCAAGGAGTAGCATGCCCCAAGACAGAGGAGAAGAAAAGGGATTGTATATGCATGCACAAATTCTCCTTCCAAACCAACCAACTTCCTCCCCTGGGAAGACATAAGAAGAAGTGGACAACGTTCAGGTATGTTAGCTCTTGGAATCATTACGAATTGAAACACCTCCACAGTACAAGGGAAATTACTTTTCTACTAGTTGGGCATAATGAAAATTAGTTTTAATTCTTCCACCTTCAGATCTTACTGATTTAGTGTTTTGGATATTGTCATGTTATGAGGAAATTTGTCCAAATGAATAATTCATATTATTTTTCTTTATTTATTCAATTCATATATTTTATTAAAATATTTTCTTATTTTAATTTATATCTTTTTAAATGGCTATTTTATAGATAATAGAAAAAAAATCAGTGACCAAGAAGTCATTCAAATTTCAGCTCTGTTGTAAAAGGATACATAGCCACATCTGAGTCTCTGAGTGCAGGATTATAAATTATTTTTATTTTCTTCTATATATGCTTATAAATTCAAAGGTTGTATATATAGTATTTAAATATTATGAAATATTTAAGTGTATTAAATATATTAGATATTACATGTATGTATCTTTTGAATGTATAAATATATATTCTTACATTTTATAAATTACATATAAAATATATCTTTTATATTTTATAGTTTTGTATATTTATATGTAATTAAATATAACTTCCCATTAGAAAAAAAGGTTTTTTTAAATTAATATCTTTCCCAACAAAGTTTCTCAGCTCTGTCAATTGAACAGTATTTAAAATGAAACATACTAAATGAGTGCTAACAAGGGAAATAATTTCCACAGTCCATCCTGTAGCTGTAGTATACTCTCATACTCCTTTTACTTCTTAACTTTATTTCAGTTGTAGTTCATGATGTTGAGCCTCAAGGTATGCCAACATAATTTAAGATATACAATTAAAAATGAAATGCTATTTAAAAATTCTAGTTATATTGATACATTTTCTTCTCTTTACTCTTTTTTTTAGGATTATTTATTTGAGAGAGAGTGAGTGTGGGTGTGGGGAAGCACAGAGGGAGAGGAAGAGAGAGAATCCTCAAGCCTACTTCTACCAAGTGTGGAGCCTGTGGCAAGTCTGGATCCCAGGACCCTGAGATCATAGCCTTAGCCGAAATCAAGAGTCAGACACTAAATCAACTGAGCCACCTAGGCACCCATCTTCTCTTTACTCTTAAAAACATATCAACAAATATATAAGAAATACTTGTTTCACTGGCTGAGAAAATTATAATGTGCTTGCATTGATTACTATATGATTGCATCATATATATGTAAACTACACACACATACACACACTTCACTGAACAACTGAAATTCAAGCACAAATACCGTGCCATTTAATTTCTTTGAACTCTATATTTCAAAAATTAAAGAATCAAAGTATTTTCAGGTATGTATTAGGTAGTGCACTTTTTAACAGACTCTTCATTCTCAAACTTTTATAAGTATGTCACTTTGAAAGTTATGAAAATGAAATCACATATGTTAACACACATACAAAGCCAATATTGAGAGTAGCAGCTGTAGTAGGTTTGAGATCGCTTTAAGTTGTTACCCCTTCCATTGAAAGAGAGCATCAAATTAATTTTCCCTTGAATCCAGGATGACCTTAATGACACGTTAAACCAATGCAATGTAATGAAAGTGACATTCTCAGATTTGGAACACTTTTTCTGAGACTCTTGAGCTTCCAGATAGGAAACCTGATGATTACCCTGAGAATGTCATGGTGGAGAGGTCATATGAAGGTGTTTTCAGACCCAGCAGATTCTGCTTTTCCTTTCCTCGTTGCCAAGGCAGAAGAGAAAGGAGTGAAGCCATCTTGGACACTCCAGATGAGCTTATCCACCAGTTGGACCCCACACAGTAACATTCATGGTGTCACAGGAAATAAAAAAATTTCCCAGTTGATGCCTGCCTGAATTCCTGATCCAAGATCTCATAAAACATAATAAAACTACTGTTTTAAACCACTGTATTTTGGCATAGTTTGTTATTCAACCATGAGTAACTGGCATTGATTCCTAGATATGATCCTCATGAGAACATATGAGAGTTTATTATCAGTGAAACCATCTAAATGATTTTCTTAATCCTTTGTACCAGTGAGTTTTTCCCCAAGCTTTTCTTTTCCTTTTCTGACATGACATAATTAATGGATGACTTTCACATGCTCAAAAGACTGCCATTAGTATCACTGCTTATTTGGTCTGCCTCACATCTACTTTACATTGTGGCTTGTGGGTAAGTCCCAATGCACTTGTTATAACTCAGTTCCTTTCACTTCTCATGATAACCATTGCATCCAAACCATTGTTGATAAACCTCTACTCTAAGCTATAAAAAATGTCAAAGACATGCACAGAATTTGAATTAAGGCCATGAGCATTAGACAAAATAATAATACAAATAAACAGTTCCTAAACATATATAATCATAGCCCCCTGCTGCAACCTGATTCAATGAGTCACTTTCTAATCTTGGAAAAATTAAAGGTCTGGATACATAAACATAAATATTTACTATAATCTTAATATATTTAATATAATTCTTTAATTTTATTTATTTTAAGCAGATATTTGCTTTATATATTTCAAAATTTTGTGAAACAAATTTTGGGAACTGAAGTTTTCATTCATATACTTGCCTACATTTTTACTTTTCATCAATTAAAAATGAATATATTAAGGTATGAACCATTATTACACTTGATTTCCTTACTTCTATTGGTTTAGTATATCTTTACTTTGTTTTCGTTGTTAATCTTTCCAAGACACCTCATACCTTTGTCTGTTTAATATTCTTTTTTATTTAATGCTCAAAATGAATGTATGAATTCAGCTCCATTTTTTAAATGAATACATTGAAAATTTAAGAGGATAAGACATTTTCCCAGTCACATAACTTGTAGACAGGATATTTGTAAGCAAATCCCTCCTGGCTAGGCTATTAAGCACTATTATCACTACTGGCACTCAAAACCAATATATTTCACTTGAGCAGCATACATTGGTTTTTCAGTGAGTATCTAATGTGGCAAAAGAGATAAGGAGAGTTATCTATCTTTTCAGAAGTCATCTCCAGTGTTTAAAAGTCCCAATCTTTAAGTTCTGGTCACTATGAACAAAGTTTATTCCATGTATGCCAAAATAATTACAGTTTGCCAATATGATATACTTTTTCCTGCTCTCTCATCCTTTTTCATGTTAGTCCTTCTGTTTGCATTAACCTTTGCATATTCTTCCCTGTGAAAATTTGCCACTTTAAGTTGCACACTTGGCTTAGAAATAACCTCTTTCCCTGATTTCTATAACCTAAGGCAACTGGATATCTCTCTCTACTTCCCACACATTTCGTTATTTTCCCCTACAAACTGGATATAGTAGCACACACTAATTTATAGGTGGATGTTAATATTAAATGAGATGAAGTATGTTGAGCTCCTATAATAGTTATATTCTTAGAAGAGGATATATTGGCCATATATTCTCTCAAAATATATATTCCCTAATACATCTTCAAACATGTCAACATGCACAACAGCTAATTAAATATAAATGACTATTGATAGATATGAATACTGTATTTTTTACTAAAATGCTCGTGCTCTCTCTCCCTTGCTCTCTCTCAAATAAATAAATAAAATCTTTTTAAAAAAATTAAAAATAAAAACTGTATTTCTTATAAACCAATGCTTACCATTATCCATTGCATGATACTTTCACTATACACACAAATACATATAAATTCACTATAGATGATGGATGAATAGATAATGGATATAGAGATGATAGATGATTGATGATGATGGTAGATACAGATAGAAAATAGATGATTGATAGACATAAATAGATAATAGATGGATTTCCAGCAAAATATTTTTTCTAATAATTGTTTAGAGATATTTTTATTAGCAATGTTAGAAAAAGGAATTAACCATTTTATTTTAAATGGTACAGCAACAAGTAAATGTATATTTCTTATTTTTTTTCTCTCACAGGTAGAAGCCCTCCTCCACTCTTCTTTGTCCTCTTTCTCCATGTGATACACCAGTTCACTTATCGCCACCCTCATTGCTCTTTTCTAAACTCATTTGAATTAGTCTGTGCCAGCAATGGAGCCTTGCATTGCATTCATACTTTTTGACTCACTTGTGGAAATGGATGTGGGACCTGTACATATTTTTCCCTTGCCAGCTGGCACTGAAGTTTTGCCACTTTCCATCTAGAGAGGAAAGGGTTTTGCTTCCTGATTCCAGTGTGTTCCCTTGGCTGGTTCCTGCAGTCCTAGCTTCTCCAGCACTAGGCTCTTGTAGGGCCTGGCTGCCAGAAGCATCTAGTGGCCAGCGGCTTTCCCCTACAAGCCCTTCAGGTGGTTTCATGGCAGACTGCTTCTGGTGAAATCCCTCCTGTTCACAGCTCTCTCCTACAACCCAGGAGGCCGATTGATTTCCAGCAGTTCCAAAGGTCAACCTCTGGAAAATTCCACCGCTGGCAGGGCCTCACAGTAACTTCTCTGCTCTCCAGTGGACTAGAGTCAGGCTTTCTACATGAAGGTCTGGATTTCAGCCTTGAGGAGATAGTGGTATTTACTAGAGTGTTTTGTCTTAGCCCTAATGATAATGGCTTGTATATATTTACTATAGGATAGCATAGGATGGTATAGTAGTGTGGCATAGTATAGTATAGTGTAATGTAGTATAGCACAGTGTAGTGTAGTATAGTGTAATAAAGTCTAGTGGTGCAGTATAATGTAGTATAGTACAGTATAGTGTCGTATAGTATGGCATAGTACAGTATAGTATGGTATAGTATAGTACAGTATTGTGTAGTATCATGTAGTAGTGTAGCATAGTATATTGTAGTGTCATATAGTACAGTAGCATAGTATAGTATGCTGTACTGTAGTATGGTGTAGTACAGTATATTTTGTGTAGTATAGTATAGTAGTATAGTATAGTTTACTGTAGTATAAGAGTGTATGTGGTATAGTACAACGTTATTGTATTATTATGGACTAAACTGTGTCTCCTCAAAATTCCTATATTGAAGTCCTAACTCACAGTATCTCAGAATGTGACTGTATTTGGAGATAGAGCCTTTAAAGGGGTAAATATTGACCCCCCTATAATATCTGACTGGTGTCCTCATAAGTGGAGGAACTGTGGACATGAGACACAAGGGATTGATGCACACAGAAGAAAGACCATGTGAGGACACATGGAGAAGCCAACCATCTGCAAACCAAGGAGAGCGGCCTCAGGAGAAGCCAAATCTGCTAGCACCTTGATCTCAGTCTTCCAGCCTCCAGAACCATGAGGAAAAAAAAAAAAATTCTTGTTTAAGCCACCTAGTTTATGGCATTTTATAATGGTAGCTCTAGCAAACTAATGCATATATAATCTCCTATTACATTACGTATATCTTGTATTCTTTAGAGTTCTTGTTAATTCTTACTAGTCAATTCCTCCTTATTCTAATCCTTCATTATAGTTTAATAATTTATGTATTAAACTTTCCTTGTTCAAATTACTATGTGGTTTCTCTCTCTTAATTGGACCCAGACTAATACAGTGTTCTAGGAAAAATAATTTATCATCCTCTCTAAATCACATAATGCCCACCAGAGTGAGACTGAAAAGATTACCAAAATTTCTGAAATTTTCTTTATAACCATACTAAGAACCTCAGACACGAGAGAATTTTTTCTTAGATATATCACATCTTTATTATCTACATAAACCCACATTTTCCATTTGCATGTGTGTATTTTTATCACAATTTTTGTTTTATTGCAAACATGTCCATTTTTTTCATTTAAAAAATACCTAGCTCACATTTTGCAGTCTTGCACCCACCAAAGAATAAAGACATTATAAAATACCCTGGTGAAATCAAGATCAGTTATAGCTATAACATTTCTATTAAGAAGTTAGATTTTAGTAATGTCTCTCCTGTCATTCATGATCAGTCATTAATTAAATTCCTATTACTACTCTGTGTATTCTGGATAAAAATGTGTATAAGAGTAACGCATACAGTTCTCATTATAGCTAATATGTAAACAAACTATTGTGAAACAAATGAGAATAGTACTATAGCGGAGGTTTGAATAAAATTTTATGGAGAGTAGATAAGATAGTTCATACTGGTGGGGTTTGGTAAGACCAGAGCCACGGGAGAGGTGTATGAATTAACTTTTAAACTTTCAGTAATAATTTACCAAACTGAGAAGAGATAGGCAAAGGCAGTATTAACAAATGGACAATATTTTTTAAATGTGTCAAATTCTGACATTAGTGAAAAATCAAATATGAATAGATCTCCTGATTAGCAGCCTGGAAGAGAAGAAAACTGAAAATAAATTATTAAAATATATATGTGAAAAAAGGCTTTTTATTCTGTCAATATTATAGTAAAAAAAGGTTACATCAAGCTCGGCTCAGATAGTATTTTATTTGGGAGTCTGGTGTTAGCTAAATAACCACAGTCTCAGGCTGTATGGGAATACATAATATTAATAATAGAAGGATGTACTATGATATGAGAAAGCAACTTTTGGTGCTGACAAAGTTCTCTTGCAGCTTATTTAGGAGATAATTTCCTAAGTTCTGCTGGACACACAGAATTTCTCTCTATACAGCCATTCCTTCAGCTCTTATTTTGTTTGTTTTGTTGTTTTAGTTGACAAAATTTAATAAATGTCACACGGACTCTGGTACTGGAGATAGAGCTGTTAACAAGATAACATGGCCCTATCCTTGTGGCGTTTATAATCTAGAAGAGGGCTCTTTTTTTTTTAATTTTATTTTTTCAGTGTTCCAAGATTAATTTTTCATGCACCACACCCAGTGTTCCATGCAATAGGTGCCCTCCTCAATACCACCACCAGGCTCGCCCAACCCCCATCCCTTCCAAAACCCTCAGTTTGTTGCTCAGAGTCCACAGTCTCTCATGGTTCATCTCCCCCTCCGATTTCCCCCCATTCACCCTTCCTTTCCTTTTCACAATGCTCTCCATGTTTTTTCTTATGCTCCATATGTAGGTGAAACCATAAGATAACTGACTCTCTCCACTTGACTTAGTTCACTCCACATAATCTCTGCCGGTCCTGTCCATGTTGATACAAAAGCTGGGTATTCATCCTTTCTGATGGAGGCATAATATTCCATTGTATGTATGTACCATACTTCTTTATCCATTCATCTGTTGAAGGGCATCTTGGTTCTTTCCACAGTTTGGCAATTGTGGCCATTGCTGCTATGAACATTGGGGTACATGTGGCTCCTCTTTGTACTACATCTGCTTCTTTGGGGTAAATACCCAGTAATGCAATTGCAGGGTCATAGGGTAGTTCTATTTTTAATTTCTTGAGGAACCTCCACACTGTTTTCCAAAGAGGCTGCACCAATTTGCATTCCCACCAAGAGTGTAAGAGGGTTCCCCTTTTTCCACATCCTCCCCAACACTTGTTGTTTACTGTCTTGTTGATTTTGGTCATTCTAACTGGTGTAAGGTGGTATCTCAGTTTGGTTTTGATTTGAATCTCCCTGATGGCTAATGATGATGAACGTTTCTTCATTTGTATGTCTTCTTTGGAGACGAGTCTGTTCATGTCTTTTGCCCTTTTTTTGATGTGCTTATCTGTTTTGTGAGTGTTGAGTTTGAGGAGTTCTTTATAGATCTTAGATATCAGACCTTTGTCGGTAGTGTCATTTGCGAATATCTTCTCCCATTCTGTGGGTTGCCTGTTTGTTTTGTTGACTGTTTCCTTCACTGTGCAGAAGCTTTTTATCTTGATGAAGTCTCAAAAGTTCATTTTTGCTTTTGTTTCCTTTGCCTTTGGAGACATGTGCTGAAAGAAGTTGCTGTGGCTGATGTTGAAGAGGTTACTGTCTATGTTCTTCTCTAGGGTTTTGATAGATTCCTGCCTCATGTTGAGGTCTTTTAT
>CM052798.1:118525147-118551722 GCA_028533885.1 Nasua narica | reverse complement strand
AATGCTTTTCCACCTTTTTGTGTCTTCTTCAAATGCTTTGAAACTGGAACTCAACCACAAGAAAAAGTTTGGAAGGAATTCAAACACTTGGAGGCTAAAGACCAACCTGCTAAAGAATATTGGAATCAAACAGGAAATCAAAGATGAACTTAAACAATTCATGGAGACCAATGAGAATGAAGTGTTGATTCAAAACCTTTGGGATACAGCAAAGGTGGTCCAAAGGGGGAAATACATAGCCATCCAAGCCTCACTCAAAAAAATTGAAAAATCCCAAATACAGCAGCTCTCTTTACACCTTACAGAACTGGAAAATCAACAACATATTAAGCCAACCCCATGTACAAGAAAGGAAATAATCAAGATTAGAGCAGAGATCAATGAGTTAGAAACTAGAGAAGAAGTAGAATGCATCAATGAATCCAGAAGTTGGCTTTTTGAAAGAATCAATAAGATCAATAAGCCACTGGCAAACTAATCCAAAAGAAAAGAGAGAGGACCCTAATTAACAAAATTATGAATGAAAGGGGAGAGATCATGACTAATCCAAAGGAAATAGAAACAACCATCAAAAATTATTATCAACAGCTATATACCAATAAATTAAACAACCTAGAAGAAATGGATGCATTCCTGGAAACCCATAATCTTCCAAGACTGAAACAGGAAGAAATTGATAACCTGAAGAGACCAATATCCAGTAATGAGATTGAAGCAGTGATCAAAAACCTCCCAAAAAACAAGAGTCCAGGACCTGACGGATTCCCTGGGGAATTCTACCAAACATTCAAGGAAGAAATAATACCTATTCTCCTTAAACTGTTTCAAAAAATAGAAACAGATGGAAAACTCCAGGCTCTATGAAGCCAGCATTACCCTGATCCCCAAATCTGGCAAAGACCCCATCAAAAAGGAGAATTTCAGACCAGTATCTCTGATGAATATGGATGCCAAGATTCTCAACAAGATTCTAGCTAATAGGATCCAACAGCACATTAAAAAGATTATCCACCATGACCAAGTGGGATTTATCTGGGATGCAAGGGTGTTTTAACATTCATAAATCAATCAATGTGATAGAACAAATCAATAAGAGAAGGGAGAAGAACCACATGGTCCTGTCAATTGATGCAGAAAAAGCATTTAACAAAATTCAGTATCCGTTCCTGATTAAAACTCTTCAAAGTATAGGGATAGAAGGAACATTCCTCAACTTCATAAAATCTATCTATGAAAAGCCCACAGTGAATATCATTCTTGATGGGGAAAAGCTGACAGCCTTCCCTTTAAGATCAGGAACACAACAAGGATGCCCACTCTCACCACTCTTGTTCAACATAGTACTAGAGGTCTTAGTGACAGCAATCAGAAAACAAAAAGAAATAAAGGTATTCAAATTAGCAATGAAGAAGCCAAACTCTCTCTCTTCGAAGATGACATGATACTTCATATGGAAAACCCAAAAGACTCCACCCCCAAACTACTAGAACTCATAGCAATTCAGTAATGTGGCAGGATGCAAAATCAATGCACAGAAATCAGTTGCTTTCCTATACACTAATAATGAAAATATGGAAAGAGAAATTAGAGAATAGATTCCATTTATTGTAGCACCAAGAACCATAAGATACCTGGGAATAAACCTAAACAAAGAGGTAAAGGATCTGTACTCGAGTTTGATAATTTTTTTGTATATTTTGGACTCCAACTCTGTATCAGTTATGTCATTTGCAAATGTCTTCTCCCATTTCATAGGTTGCCTTTTAGTTTTGTTGATTGTTTCCTTCCCTGTGTAGAAGTTTTTTATCTTGATGAAGTCTCAGTAGTTTTTTTTTTTGCTTTTATTATCCTTATATTTTTGTTTTTGTTTCCCTTGCCTCCAGAGACATATTTAATAAAAAGCTGCTATGGCCAATGTCAAAGGGGTTACTGTCTGTATTCCCCTCTAAGATTTTGATAGTTTCCTTTCTCATATTTAGGTCTTTCATCCATTTTGAATTTATTTTTGTGTTTGGTGTAAGAAAGTGGTCCTGTTTCATTGTTTTGCATGTTGCTGTCCAGTTTTCCCAACACCATTTGTTAAAGAGATTATCTTTTCCATTGGATATCCTTTCCTGCTTTGTCACAGATTAATTGACAGTATAGTTGTGGGTCCCTTTCTGGGTTTTTCTATTCTATTCCATTGATCTATGTGTTCGGTTTTGTGCCAGTACTATGCCTGTTTTGATCGCTACATTTTATAACAAAACTTGAAGTCTTGAATTAGGATGCTTCCAGCTCTGCTTTTCTTTTTCAAAATTGCTTTGGCTATTCAGGGTCTTCTGTGGTTCCATACAAGCTTTAGGATTGCTTGTTCTAGCTCTGTGAAAAATGCTGTTGGTATTTTGATAGGGGTTGCATTAGAGGTGGACATTGCTTTGGGGATATGGACATAGTAATAATATTTGTTCTTCCAATCCAAGAGCATTGGATGTCTTTCCATTTCTTTGTGTTAGCTTCAACTTTCATCAGTGTTTTATCCTGTTCAGAATACAGGCCTTTGTTCTCTTTGTTTAGGTATTCCTATGTATTTTATTGTTTTCAGTGAGGTTGTAAATGAGAGTGATTCCTGAACTTCTCTTTCTGCTGTGTCATTATTAGTGTATAGAAATGTATCAGATTCTGTAGGTTAATTTTTTATCCTGTGACCTTAATGAATTTGTTTATCAGTTCTAGCAATGTTTTGGTAGAGTCTTTCATGTTTTCTACATGTAGTATCTTGTCATCTGTGAATACTGAATGTTTTACTTCTTCCTTGCCTTCTTTTATTCCTTTTTGTTGTCTGATTGCTGTGGCTAGGACTTCCAGTATTATGTTGAATGAAAGTAGTGAGCATGGACATCCTTGTCTTTTTCCTGACTTTAAGGGAAATAAATGTTCTCAGTTTATTCCCATTGATGATGTTAGCTGTGGGTTTTTCATTCATGGCCTTTATGATGTTGAGGTATATTCCCTCTAAATGTACTTTGCTGGCAGTTTTTATCATAAATGGGTGTTGTAATTTGTCAGATGCTTTCTCTGTATTTATTGAAATGATTGTATGGTTCTTATCCTTTTTCTTATTGATGTGATGTATCACAGTGATTGATTTGTCAATATTGAACCACCCTCCAACCCAGGAATAAATCCCAGTTGACTGTGGTGAATGATATTTTTTTATTGTATTCTTGGATTTGGTTTGCTAGTATTTTGTTGAGCATTTTTGTATCTATGTTCATCAGAGATACTGACCTGTAGTTCCATTTGTTTGTTTGTTTGTTTGTTTGTGGTGTCTTTATCTGGTTGGTATCAGGGTAACACTGACTCAAAGAATGAATTTGGAAGTTTTTCTTCTTCTACTTTTTAGAATAGTCTGAGAATAGGTATTAACTCTTCTTTAAATGTTGCTAGAATTTGCCTGTGAAGTCATCTGGCCCTGGACTTTTGTTTGTTGAGAGTTTTTTTGATTACTGATTCAATTTCTTTGCTGATATTTTCTCTGTCAAATTTTCTATTTCTTCCTGTTTCAGTTTTGGTAGGTTGTAGGTTTCTAGGAGTTTATCCATTTCTTCAAAGTTGTCCAATTTGTGGGCATATAGCTTTTCATAATATTCTCTTATAATTGCTTGTATTTCTGTGGTGTTGTTTGTTATTTCTACTCTCTCATTTGTGATTTTATGTATTTGGGGACTTTCTCCTTTTTTCCTGATAAGTCTGACTAGAGGTTTATCAAGTTCATTGATTTTTTTCAAAGAACCAGCTCTTGGTTTCATTGATCAGTTCTATTAGGTTTGGTTTTGTTTTTTAAGTTTCTATATAATTTATTTCTGCTCTAATCTTTTTTGTTCCTTCTTCTGGTTTTGAGTTTTGTTTGTTTTTCTTTTTCTAGCTCCTTTAGGTCTAAAGTGGTTGTTTGAGATTTTTCTTGCTTCTTAAGGTAGGCCTGTATTGCTATAAACTTACCTCCTAGAACAACTTTTGCTGTGTCCCAAAGGTTTTGAACTACTGTGTTTCATTTTCATCTATTTTCATATACTTTTTTATTTCTTCTTTTATTTCTTGGATGCCTATTCATTGTTTGGTAGCATGTTGCTTAACTTCCATGTATTTATGATCTTTCCAGATTTTTTTCTTGTGATTGACTTCTAGTTTCATAGTGTTGTGGTCAGAAAAGATGCATGTATGACTTTGATCTTTTTGAATCAGTTGACACTTGTTTTGTGGCCTAATTTGTGATTTATTCAGGAGAATGTTCCATGTGCACTTGAAAAGAATGTGTATTCTGCTGTTTTAGGATGGAATGTTCTGAATATATCTGTTAAATCTATTTGGTCCAGTGTGTCATTCAAAGTCATTGTTTTCTTGTTGATATTCTGTTTAGATGATCTGTCTACTGATATATGAGGGGTGTTAAAGTCCCCTACTATTATTGTATTTTTATCAATTAGTTCCTTTATGTTTGTTAATATTTTATGTATCTGGGTGCTCCCACGTTGGGTACATAAATATTTATAACTGTTGTGTCCTCTTGTTGGATTGCCCCCAATATCATTATATAGTGCCCTTCTTTGTCTCTTATTATAGTTTTTGTTTTAAAGTTTATTTTGTCTAATATAGGTTTGATACTCCAGCACTCTTTGGGCATCCATTTGCATGATAAATGTGTCTCCATCCCCTCACTTTCAATCTCTATGCAGTCCCTTTTTGTCTCATTGTATAAATAATTTAAATTAATTCCTCTCTGTGTTGTTAAGTCACTATCCATAAGAACAAATGTTAAGAATTTTTGGTTTATCATTCTTGGTGACTATTTATTTGAATACCTGCATACCTTCTTTCTCAGATAAAATGTTACAACACACACACAACTTCTTGCCAAGATAAAAGTTTGCATAATTTACCCCATTCTGCCTTATTTATTTATTCATTGCTTGGTTTGCCAAATTATATATTCCGGAATTCAACTCATAATAGTCTACATAAATATTCCTTGTTCCTTTTTACATCTTTTGCATTCAGTGAATGCACTAAAGTTCATTCAAATATGATGATCTCTGGGGTGAAACATTTATTTTCAGCAAAGGAAATATTTTTTAAAAAGATATTTCACTATAAAACATCTCCTTTTCCTGCCTCCCCTACCTGATTAGTTACCATCCACTCATTTTATTAAAACTAAGTTTCCATTTCTTGAACATGTTCCAGGACTTTATAAGTACCTCTGGGTCTTCCTTCTGTGAATCTCTTCTTATATTTTCATGACATTCTATTAATAGACCATTACATAAGACTCACTAAATTGCATTGTTCTTACTGCTTTTCTTCTCTACTTCAGCGAGTAGGTTGTGAGAACTGTGAAGTTAGTGTTCTTACCTTTGTGTTCTCACTACCACCTGGGTCCATGGTCAAAAAAAATTTTTTTTAAGATTTTATTTATTTATTTGACAAAGAGAGAGATAGTGAAAGAGGGAACATAAGCCAGGGGAGTGTGAGAGGGAGAAGCAGGCTTCCCTCTGAGTAGGGAGCGTGTTGAGGGGCTCGATTCCCGGACCCTGGGATCATGATCTGAGCCAAAGACAGACGCTTAATGACTGAGCCACCCAGGCGCCCCCAAAATTGCTGAATAAATGAATTAAAAATAAAAGTAACAAATTTACTTGACAAGTCCTTTAAATAATTCCTACTCCTACATTAAAATGCTCAGGAGTAATATCATTGAGACTAACATTTATAAGCTCATGATAGAAGAAACCATTTTCATACTTTCAATGAGCTCTTCAATAATGATATCAAGGCATATTTGTAAATTCTCACAATTTTCAATATTATATCTGACATTCTCAATAATATATTCATTTCTACTCATGTGAAACAGATAGCTCTTTTTATTAATTAAGAGAGAACTACATATGAAACATTAGCCAGTAACATGTGCTTGGTTAGCCCAAGGCTTTATCCTCTTGCTGTTATCAGAGAGTGTCAGATTCTTTCCAGTCATGAATTTAAAAAAGGGAGAGTTTGTGAGAACAACTTGTAGGCTATGCCATGGTTCAGATTTGACTCTTACTTTTAAGGTTAGCATAGCACAATATTTTTCTAAACCTGTCTCACTCACTTTCAAACTTTTCTCTTTTACCTACATGGCCCACAGCACAAAGGTGTGATGTTTCCCACGTACAGGCTTTCCCCCCTACTTATTTTCTAAAGCTTTTCAGAAATGTTTTAAGTGAGTTTCATGGTCCTCTGTGCTTCATAGAGATGTTTTAAATTAACTTTTTCCCAGGTCTCTAAAGTTGAAAAAAAATACCATTTATAGGATAGCCAAAAGTTGAAAAAAATGCCATTTATAGGATCATATAATTTCATCCTATGCTCATCAAAAACCTAAGTAATGCAAAGGATCTCACATCCTGTTCTTATTGCATAATCTTGGTAGAGTATGTTCTCAATTTAGTATAAGCCATTTATTTACTATATGCAAATCAATTTTCCGATAAGTTTACTTTTATTTTGTCTAAATGAATATCTTTACCTCTGACTGAGTAGTCATTTCCCTGCTTATCAAGCAACATTACTCTTATTTCAAATACACAAATATTTATAAATATTTTAAACATCACTACATCACACATTAAACGTTTTCAAGGTACCAAAGATTAGCATGCACTTCTTCCATTGTTAAATAATGGCTTGTGCCCTTCACTAGCATCCACCCTCAATATCACCCACTTACTATCCACCCTCTGCACTCTCCCCAGTAAGTAATTTTTAAATAGGTTTTAAAAGTACAGGTAAATACACACTCCAGTGTTGTATCACAAATATATAATGAAGTCAGGATGTTTAATAGAGACATATAAATATTATATATCAAATTAATGTTGTGTGGATTTCAGTAGAATTTTTTTATAATTATTACCAAAAATGCTAATACAGTAACTAAAAACTATTAGGAGAAACACAGACTACAGTTCATGTCAATGGAAATAGTAATATTACTAAATTGCTTAGATATCATTCAAAAATTAATATTAAAATACAATGCCTTCATTTCTTAAAGAGATGTGAAATTTCAAAATAATATTTAAAAGCCCTACCACATAGAGAAATCCATTGAATAATTTCTCTCAAGTAGCGGTTTAACTTTTATAAATGATAGTAGCTATACAGATTACAAGATATTTAAGACATATTAATGTATAAAACTTTCCATGTAGTCAGCAGATAACTTATCCTAAGGATATATGTTAATATTAACATATCAATTAATATAAATATTTGATAGTTACATTAGTATTTATAGATCAATAAATATAAATATTTCACTACAAAACACTAATAATAAAATTTAGACTCAGAATAAATTTCTTTAAAACTTTATACTTTAAAAATTGCTTTTGCTTTAGTTTGCCGTTATTTTTAATCTCTCTCATATGTAATCTAGACACTCTAAAATTTGACATGCAAGTTTATCTCCTTATGATTCTCTTTACCTATTTTTCTTCATTAAAAGTTCAGAGACATTACATAACAATTTATAAAGAAAATAAAGTCTCATGATTTAAAAATATATTCACAAATCATATTACATAGGCAGAATTCATGAAAAAATATGAAAGCATTTAATATTTTAATGTGTTTTTACTTATGCATTAAGTTAATTTAATTTCTCTATAAAAATCCTAAATCTGAGGATACCTTCCCACTAAGCAAGTAGGTGCATACCACTCAAATGTATAAAAGCAGTGTATAGTTCCTAAATTGGAGCTCTTCCTCAACTTAATTCAAGAAGGAAAGTCTCACCCACCTCTTACTGCAACCTTTTCTTGACCGACCTCCCTTTTGCTCTTTCACTAGGATGACAGACTTGATTCCATCAGTTACATAACAATTAGTAGGTGCTACATATTTGGATTAGCTAGAGTCCTGGTAGATAATAGATATCATTGTCTAAGTGGTAACGCAAGGAAAGTTTAATATAGTTAAGAGACCATTTACAAAGTTGGGTCTGGGGAGGAAAAAAACACAGTAACTGGTTGGTAGCAAGAGAAAGGAAGCCCTATCTGAGTTTGAAGCTGCAAGGAAAAGGGTGCTTCCAAGAACCCCAAGAGTGTGGCTGCACAGAGAAGTACACTGCCAGAAGCTGTGACCTCCAGCAGAGAAGCACAACCAATCCATAACAAACTATTAGGGGAATAAATACTTCAACCTCATTCTTCTCTCAGACTCTGATCTTCTGTAGACACTTCCCATTGGTTGAACACTACCAAGAACCTGAAGGCCAAGGAGGCTTTAAGCAA
The DNA here is from genome assembly GCA_028533885.1 of Nasua narica. Lineage (NCBI taxonomy): Eukaryota > Metazoa > Chordata > Mammalia > Carnivora > Procyonidae > Nasua > Nasua narica. The sequence continues at coordinate 118,543,404 of CM052798.1, read as the reverse complement.
TCTGATCTGGTCACCGCCTTTCAGGTAAGAACAAAAGAGATTCAAAGAATTCTGAAGGGACAAATGAAAGATAAGTAACATGACATTCTAATTGATAATTTGAAAAATAGCAACCAGTCATTGGGCCATAAGCACAATTAATCACCCAAAAAAATCATTGGGCAATAAGCGCAATTATTATAATTTTATAACAGAAATATAACCCTGTCAATCCCCTCTAGTTTCTTATTCTTCATGTACTTATCACCATTTATCATAAAATGTATTTTACTGATTCTGTTATTGTCTTTATGCCCTCACTAGAATATAAATACCATAGGGCAAAGATTTTTCTGTTTAATTCTTTGCTATGTTCCCAAAACCCTGAACACTGCTTGTTTATAGTAGATACTGGAATAGTTTTGAATGAATGAATTGGAGACTATAAAGACATTTTAATATAAAAATTGTAACTAAAAACTAAAACCTGTGAAAGTAAACACATTCATATGATATAAATACTTCACATACAGAGGACTATTTAGGGTTCTTATTCATGTTTATAAACTGCTTTGGATTTCAAAAGGCAGGAAAAATAAGGGATTTCTTTTACATTTGTATTTCTTCACAAAAATTAGTTTTGTGTAGTGAAGAAATGTGGCATGTGTCTGAAATGTAAGAAGCAATAAATAAACCTGGAGTAAATGCCAGCTATTACCCTCATTTTGCAATAATTAATCTTTGTCTTTAATTACAAAAGATAACAGTGTATTTTCTAATTCTTTTCCAGATAGTCCTAAATGCACAAAATAGTGCATTTATTTTTAAATTAAAGATACCTGGAAGATAAATCTATAGATACGTGTAGAAACCTCAAAACAATGACAGTGTTATAATAAGTACACTAAAAAGTGAAATACGTGTCATGACATTTTCTCACTTGGCTCTATCTTCTGTTATCAAACTGGTATCTGAATGTGCTTATAAGAAAGAAAAAGGAAGTAAAGACTGAAAGTCTTCTAAGATCTTAGGACTGAGAGTAGTTCTGTCACTTTCCAGCTATTTGACTTTAGGAGTTGTTATTCTGCTCCTAGACTTCATTTTTACTGTCTATATTATGAGATTAATAATATCTATTTCTCTGAGTTGTGCATATTATAAGAGATAATGATATAAATTGTGCTGGTCTCCCACTATTCTGCATTGCAAGGCATTTCCTGGGCCTATAAGCTTCTGAGACCCATTCTTTGGTAATTAAGACCAAATTGAACACACCTTTAAATCCTTAAATAAGTGGCACTAAATTAAAATCAACCAGTAAATTCTTAGTCATTCCACATGAAGTTTGCCATCTTCCCAAGCATTTAGTCAATGCAGTAGGAAATATTTTTATGTTATCTCCAACTGCAACCTTGAAGTTCACACACTGAGAGTCCAGGTTACATGAAGTATGGTAATTTAAAAATACACCCTTTATCTTTTATCTGTCTTTCACCTATCTTGATGCTCTTTCTTCCCTTCCAACTCCAGAAGGTTATAAGGGATGGAATACCTTGGTTTACGGTTTATAACTTCTTATTAACATCTTATTGTAACAAATAAGTCTTGCATTGTTTTCCTCTTTTAAGAAATGAAGGGTTAAGTCCATGAAATTAGTTTTCCTCAGAACTTTTGGTTAATCCACCATCTGATCCAAAATATGGTTGGATCATGTTTCTATTTTGTTATGACTTTGGACTAGAGAGAGTGATATGTTAGATCTTTTATACATTTGCAGTTTTTATATATTTGCTTTTTTTTTTCCAAAACTGTCTGGTTTACTCACAGTTCCCTGTATGCACTCTTCTCAATTTACATAGAGATAAAATATATGCAGAAAATTATGAACAGATGTGTGCTTAATACAACACTGATTCATTTGATAAATATTTATTGAGTGTCTAATATATAAGCCAGAGACTATTCTAGATGCTTGGGACACATCAAAAAACAAATTGACAGAAATCCTGGCCTATATGAAAATTACAGTCTAGTAAGTTAGACAACTGTTCACCTCAACAGAGAAATCCATATATATCTTAAGCAGACAAGGATCTAAACATCCAGATAGGTCAAGAGAATAATTAATTTTTTTAAGATTTTTAAAATTTTATTTATTTGACAGAGAGAGATCACAAGTAGGCAGAGAGGCAGGCAGAGGGAGAGGGGGAAGCAGGCTCCCTGCTGAGCAGAGAGCCCGATGCAGGGCTTGATACCAAGACCCCGGGATCATGAGCTGAGCCGAAGGCCGAGGCTTTAACACTGAGTCACCCAGGCACCCTGAGAATAATTATTTTTTTAAAAACATTTTTTCTGTACTTATTTTAATCCATAATATTATCCACATATGGACCAGCCAGGGAAGGATTAGGTCCTGAAAATTTAAATAGAGCCAAGATTCCTAATCAATGTAAAATAATCTGTGAGTAGCCAAAATCCATAAAACAGAATAAGGTAAAAAGAAAAAAAGTACAAGCATTTGGGACAAAGTACAGAAGAGGAGCTTTGAACTGAAAATGGACAACAGATTCAAAAGCCATCTAAGAACTACATCAGAGCAGAAGCATCTCCACAAAATGTGGTAAGCATCATGCAATTGCCAAACATGCCATCATATTTTGCTCACTTTTAAAATTCAGTGAGCTCGAAGGGGGTTGAACAAAGAGAAATAGGTATACATGTGCAGAAATTACTAGCACTATCACTTCCATCATATCATATTAGTCATACCAGGAGGCAGCAGACCTGGTCCATAGCTGAAAGGTCCCTTAACCCATAAAGCAGAGAGGACAGTGGAGGACCATGAATAATTATGCTGATTTTTCTCTTTTTTCTGATTATAGGTAAGAAAAATATTTTCACTATTTTATTCTCTTCTATTCATCATTTATTTCATCTTCAATAAACAAGAGTGTCCCATACATCTATTATTTAAATGCAGCCAACTGAACCACAACTATATATAACTTATATTCCTACCAGATATCATGAGCTTGAACATCTGAAGACATATTCCTCATAAACTACATATAATCCTTCATCTGTGCTTATTTTCCAATGTTTTCTTACTATTAGTACATTATAATTTTGAAAATACCCAAACTTTTTCTTGAAAACAAATGACCAAAAGAATAGTGCCCATCCACAAAACAATGGAAACATAACTATAATAAAATGAATCCTTTTTATTTCATCAAAACCTATCAAAAAGCAAGAAGAACAGAACAGACATTTTTTAAACTAAAGAAAATGGAATGTTAAAATGACACCATAAAAAATACCCTTGTTTTTTCCCTTGAGAAACAATAGGGAAACTTTGCATGCTATGAGTCTGAAGCTAAAAATGAAAGAACATGGCTAACCTTTCTAAAACAATTGTCTCTCCTAAGGGTTTGGTTCTGCCTCTGTGATCATATAATTTTCATGTTGTTTTATGCATTCCCTATGGCTGAATCAACTACAATATCATTGCATATTAAAATTTCAACACAGAAATGCACATTTAAATTCTGTGCTTGATACAAAAGTCATGAAGAGACTGGAGGCTAGTTAGAGAAACAACTGAGTTTAATAAAGAGATCAATATAGCTGAGCAGACACATTATAGCCCTGTTTTCTAAGATTTCTCATACACACACAAAAGGAACAACAACCAAAAAACCCAAAAAAAAAACCAAAAAACAAAAACAATCCCACTTTTCTCAGAAAGCTCTTTAGTGAAAGAGCAGATCTCCTTATGAAGTAATAAAAATATCATTATTTTTAGTATCCTTCCTACTTTTTAAATAATTTTTATCTGGCTCACATATTTTTAGCAGTCAAGTAACTCTCAAAAGTAAGAATGCACAATATGTTAATTGATACCTAAGAATTCTTATCATTGACTTATGCATTTATGTAAATTTCTACATAATAGAATAAATGAATTTATTATGAATGTCATCTGAAAATTTTATTTCAGATAATAGGTAGATGAAAAAGTCAGTCTTTCAAGAGTATCTATTTTATCCAAGTCTACATATTCACACATATAAAAAGTGACACCCTTCCCTCAGGAATTATGTAAAAACTTAGTCTTTAAACAGTTACTCTATTAAAAAATAAATGTCATTCCAATTGTGACTATCTCTCTTCTTCAACAACCAAATCGAGTGTTCACACCACACACACACACACACACACACACACACACACACATCCCATAGTGGTTTAAGGTAATTTAAAAAATTATTTCATTTATATACTCTAAAACTTTTCAACTATTTAGTACTAAATCTATAATATTAGAAAACAAATGATATCGTAAAAATGAAAAGAGAACATTTGATTCCATGGCTCCCAAGTGACAATAGCTTATTTTCCATAATCACAAGAAATATTTCTTTCAAAATACAACATCCAAAAGAAATTTGGATAGTTGGAAAAATTGACCGATTATGAAGATAGTGACTATTTTAAATGCTTCACTTCCATGCTTACTTATACTTCAAATTAGACATATTTTAAAATAATCTTTTAAAAGGAATAAACAGCTTGCCCACTGTTTTTCAAGTCAAAGGATGTAAGTTCCTTTTTTAAGGTAGAAAAATATCCCATCCCCGAAAAATTATTTATGGTCAAATCTGAGAAACAGTGATTAAAAAAGCAGAACATTGGCATAAATATCTTTCAATTAGGTTTTCTGAAAAATCACACTTTATATTTATAAGTGGTTCTTATATTAGTTATTATAAAAACAAAAACACAAAATAAAAATATCTCCCAGAACAATTGGATCTCAGAGAATACATCCACAAACCATATTGTGGGAAACATTGACTTGAAAACCTAAGTTCATGCTAGGAAATGTCTTTCAATTACAAATCATCTCGTAAGAAGTCTTTATTATTGAGAACATTTTCCTGGAGATACAATCAAAATGAGAATTCTAAACTTTAGAAATGTCCTAAGACCTCTGTTTTCCAGAATATGTCTTCAGACTAATTTAGACTCTCTGATGAAAATATCTGTATTGAGTGGCAAGCCAATCTCATTGTAATAACAAAAAAAAAAAAAACCCACTTAAATACTCGTATTTATACTTGCATATGGCCTGTGGCAATTTTGCAACTGTTTATATTTTTCAAAAATGCGTAATTTAGTGCATGCAAAATATTTCTTGGAACTAGCCAGTTTTTTTTTTTTTTTTACTATTTCGAATGATATCTAGTAGTTTCATTCCTATACATAATTTTCACTTGCTTGAATTATCTAGATAATTGAGGTCAAAGGTCATTTTTGGTTTCCCTATCCAGGCAATTTATGCATAGATTCAACTATTGTTAATTTATAGCAGAGAAATAAAATGTGTTTTTCAAAATGTATAATGACATATGAGATTCAATCTGTGGCCGTACATGGATCTTAGTGCACTCCCAATACTATTTTGTGAACCTTGATAAACATTGATTGGTGGTCTTGCTTACTTGCCACATATGCACTACTTTTTGTTATATGGTGGGAAGAAAGAATTTGTTCAATACCACAAGAAAACCATATACACAACCATTATGTACACACAGAAATGTATTTGCTTAAATTTATATCTAAGCCTACCTTAATTGTCTCATTTCTGCTATCCTGTCTTTCAATTACATGCAGATGATTTGTTATAAAAACGTTTGCATTGTGTTTTTATTAGAAAATACGCTGAAAAGATATTCAACATAGCTTTAAGAACCAGAATACTAATTCTTTTTTACAATGCATTGCTGTCAACAGCAATATCAGGGCAGAGCTACACAGAAAATGATTCAACCTCCACAAGCTGCCAGTGTGAATACTATACACCACATTCATAAATATGAAGACTGAAAGTATCATTATTCAATGTCCCAGAGAAAATGAAAACACAAGATTTTCCAGGATTCATCCTTTATGTGGAATAATTTAATTTAATTTTATCATACACATTATTTTCTTTTAGCAAAGCCCTGTTTAAACTCTTTTGATTCTATAAAACAATCAAATATTAAATCAGCGTGCAAGAAAATATTCAGATATGTTCTTTTTTGTTTTTTTGCATTCCTATAAAAAGCATTTATGATATGGCATGCAAAACAGAGAGCTATAACTTCAACTCCAGTTATAATTTCATCATTGTTCCTTAAAAGTCTTAAATAATAATTAGGAATATTTTATAACATAAGTAATTGTTCTGTATGACAAATTGGGTAATAAAATTTTCTGTAAAGAGAGACTACATGTATATGTGTATAATAGCAACAACAGGGCAACATAGATGTCAAAAGGTCATTATTTTTCTAAAAATTACATATTCTCATGCAAAATCTGATAGTCTTTATTGATGGACAATGTCATAAAGCCATCACTGTGTTTATAGACATTTAATTGAAGACAGCATAAAACGATAAACTAAGAAACATGCATGGTTGACTCCTCCAATTCAAACCATAAATCATACTGATGTTCAGACAAGTCGCCCAGACACAAATTCTGATGATAGATGAACCATTTAACTTTGATTTTTGAAAGCAATGAGCTTGCTAGCAATACCTCACACTGACTAATACCACATATGGTCATATAAGAACTCATCAAAAATCCATTTTTCCCTTGTGTGGATGCTAAAATTATCTTCTAAATGATCATTATTAAAAGTATGCAGTGTGTAACATCTTTCTAATGTGCATAGCTGGATTCAATGTCTATTTGCTTCAGTAAGCAATGATTTTATCACTATTTCTGTCTTAAAAATTATTAAAATAAAATAAAGAGATAAGATAGTGTGTAAAATTAATGAAAAAAACAAGTAAAGCAAGCTAATTGAAAATGTGCAAAGAAATATATCTTAAAATCTTAACATATTGCATATTTTTCTGTGGTCACATATACATCAGAGTATACACAAACCTTGTATCTAATAATTTCATCACATATCATCCTAATAATCAATCTGTCATAAGAAAAATAAAACTTCCTCCTTGTAGTCATTTTCCAATTTTCAAATTTCAAGTAAAGGAAATACAAGCATATGAGATGTTCTTAATGATTTCTGCAACGTGTATTTTTGAAACAGTTTAATTTAATTTTTATTCAACCTAAATATATTGTTTTCCTTGAATACAAGGAAGAAGCTTTAATTTACTTCTAAAAAGTTAACAATATATGTTGTTAAATTAATCTTTTAGAACTATTTAATGCATTTTTAACTATGGGCTCTAAAAAATGTTAGCATGTAGTTTAGGATAAATAAAACAAACTATTTGAGAATGTTTTAATGTATAAGTATGTGCTCTTTAAACTAGCTAGCCATGTAGTTAAATAAGCATTTAAGAACAGAATAATTTTATGCTTCTGTATTATATGAAGCCAAAGTGAAATAGTGAATGAAGATAATACTTGCATATTTTAAATAAAATATCAAATTATTAAATAATCAGAATTAACCTCATTTTAACTCAACTGCACACTTCAATCCACATAGCATATGATTAAAAATCTGTGTAATACAGATGAACACCTCTTCAGTACTAGAAATTTGTTTTTCATTTACCTGAAATATTAATTTTGTTGTCAATAATATCACATGCAACACTTTTTAAAATATAACAGTTTCTTGGAGATTGAGATATATAATTAGAACACGGTTTTATCTTATGGTTTAGAAAGAAAAGAATATTTTGCCATGTACACAACAGGCTCCAGCTGGTGGCTCTCTCCATCTAGCCTAAGCCAAATATCTGCTAAGGAGTCAACATTTTAATGCAAGGGCAAAGGATCAGAAATTTCCTCTGGGATTTGTTTAGCTGTGAAGCACAATGTCAGATTTGGGGTCTTGTTAGTAAGCAGCATTAGGAGGATATAGTTTTGGCATAACTGATAGTCTTTAAAATTCATTAAAATAACCTGTTTTATTTTTCTTCTGTGTTATATGAATGCCATCTGCCATACTTAAAGGGGTTTTGTTATCAACCTCACAAAAGATTTGAAATTAAGCTAGTAGATTTGAGAGCTTTGCAAGTAAAAACTTTCCAAGATTGAGTCCAAGAATATAAACTAATATAATAGCTTGTTTTCAAAGGCAATTGAACATGCCCCAAGTCCCCATCAAAACATTTGGAAGTGCCGTGCTTCGCACAGCAGTGCTCGTTCAAATGATGTTCTGGCATGTTCTCTGACTTCAGCCCTTGCCAAATCGCATTTTTGCATGACCAGGACAAGATCAGAATGCACCCCTTCTGCTGTTTTTGTGGTACCATACAGCAGTAATAAATGAAAGCGCAGTGATATTTAGATGGATGAGTAGTGTGCCAGGAAGAGAAAACTACCAAACAAGGACCTAAAGCGATCCCCTGTCTTCACATGCTTGATTTCATTCCTTAATTAGAGCCATTAATCAATAGGTATGAGATATGAGGCTTTAGAAAGGCTTGGTGACACGACACCTTGCCACCTGTCAAAATTACAGCTTTCTGTTCATGCACCATCCCTCAAATAGTTATTTTCTGCAAGCCTGGCTGCATCCCACAATTCATTATTTACTATATAGTTCTATCCCAGTGCGATGTCAGAAGATAACCCATTGATGATAAGTAATGTTTTACACTGAATGGTTAATACTCGAGTGTGTGCATGCACGCGTGCACGCATACACACAAACACACACACTTCTTGTTTTGTAGTTAAATTTTTCAAACATGTAATCATTGTCCCCAGTTGGCGCATTTGCACTATTTAAAACAATATTTTGCTGCTAATTAAACATTTTATTTTTTAAAATTGTACACTATTTTCTAAGTTAAAGGAGAACAAAATTTTCTATTTAAAGAAAAAATAAATCTAATAATGTTCAGCATAGAAAAAATTACCTAAGACTGTGTAACTTTATTGGACGATCTTAAAAGACCAAAGAGGAAAGCTCTTAGGTGTATCTAAAGGTGGAAAGTCATTCCAAATTAAAATTATTTCTGAAGGAGGTAACAATATAGTGAAAATGATACATACATGGGTATTTTTTCTCTTGGAAACATATATTTTGAAAAACAGGTCAATATTCAAAATCCATGCCAATTTGCCCTAACATATAATCTCCATTAATATAGCTACAAAATGGATTATTTCAGATAAGCTTTCATAGAATCCTGCTGAGAAATACAGAAGGTCCAGCTCTGCTTTTTACTCAGCATAGAATGGTGACCCTCAATTAATTCTTCCTAGAGAATACCAACAACCATCAGATAGCTCTCAATCACAAATGACCTTGGCATAATTTAAACCTTGAATGAAAGAGTAGAAAAAGACTACATTTCAGTAGCCGTTCCTTGTGTCACCCAATCCCCATACACTATTTAATATAATTGCATTCTATTCAGTATTATTACAATATCTATCTTCTGAGTGTCATGACAGCAGCCCCTTTAACTGATGCTACACTGAAACAAATACCTTTCTCAGATTAACTGTCTTAAACTATCAATGATTTTAGCTCATCATTAGAAATTTAGAGAATGGTTCCTTTAAAACTGATCTTATATATAGACATTGCATAGTAAATGATGATTGTTTCAAGTGAGAAACATCACATCTTCTGTAAAGGAAATCATCCCCTAATTATTGACCTGCTGCATACTGTCTTCTGTAATGTTGCTGATCTCTTCGATGTTTCAGGATATTGCCTGGATTGGCTAAAATGACATAGTTTGAATTATAACAGAGGCAGCATATGCAGTAAACAAAATAAACCATGGAGGTAAGAGATGAAAATATGAATTTGAAAAGTATTTGCACATACTATTTACAACAAGTGGTCACTGGTGACTTAAGAAGTGAATTTACGGGGTGCCTGGGTGGCTCAGTGAGTTGAGGCCTCTGCCTTTGGCTCAGGTTATGATCTCAGGGTCCTGGGATCGAGCCCCACATCGGGCTCTCTGCTCAGCAGGGAGCCTGTTTCCCCCCCTCTCTCTGCCTGCCTCTCTGCCTACTTGTGATCTCTCTCTCTCTCTGTCTGTGTCAAATAAATAAACAAAATCTTTAAAAAAAAAAAGAGAAGTGAATTTACTTATTGTGCTCATTAAGATTTCTCTTTAACTATACAGATATAACTAGTAAAGAAAATACTTTTATGTGCAATATGGGAAACAGTGGGGCAAAAATCCAAGCATTAATACAACTTGAGAATTTTGTTTGTGAAAAATTATGTAGGTTACTAATAAGTTACCAGATAAGCTTTATGCAATAGCCCCCCAGTATAACTACTTATTATTTTCAAATGTTTTTTTTACATACATTATTGAATATTCAAATGAGTTCTGGAAGTTGAGACATGAAATATATTGTACATATTAATGTAAGTGTATTTATTATGCATTTACTCTGAATTGATGGTATATGACCTAGTAATTTACATATATAGTAACAACCTTGAGATCAATATCCATCAGCGGTCAACAATGTAGTAGAATGCCTATACTAATTCTGTTTTGAATTTAGTGTTTGCTTATTTAACAGTAATAGAGTTTGTCATCACAACCAAGTGAGGTTTGTTGACTTTATATGAAGCTTGTATTCACATTTTCTTTGTTTATCTAAAAAATTGAAAAATTTGGTGCTATAATTATGATAATTAATAAGTAAACACTTAAGTGGAAATAAATGTGATATCCTGGATTCATTTAGTCTTCTAAATTCCTGATTATTTTAGAGGTGTTGGGATGGCTCAGTTGGTTAAGTATCCAACTCTTGATTTCAGCTCAGGTCATGATCTTAGGGTCCTGGGATCAAGCCCCATGTTGGGTTCTGTGCTCAGTTGGAGTATGCTTGAGGATTCTCTCCCTCTTCTTCTGCCCCTCCCTCTGCATGCTTGCTCTCTCTCTCTCCTAAATTAAATAGATAAATCTTTGAAAAAAATAAAAGTAAATTGCTAATCACTTTAGCTTATATTTTCTCGGCAAATCCCGGTCTAAAATAGCATTCTGAAAACTATGTTCTTTAGTATATTAATCCCGGAATATTCCACCACAAAAAAGTGGTTCATAGGATAAAAACTGGGGACTTATTATAAATAATACTTTATACTTGTTTCTTGTGTATTCCCTAGTGTATTTGTATTTTAAATACAGTAGTCCTACCTTATTTGCAGGGGATAGATTTCAAGACCCCCGGAAGACGCCTGAAACTGGATAGTACCAAACTCTATATAAACATCTTTTCTTATATATACATATGATATACTTTAATTTATAAATAAGAACAGTAAGAGATTAACACTACTAATAAAAAATTGTAACACACTATAGTGAAAGTTATGTAAATGTGCTCTTTCTCTCAGAATAATCTTACTGCATTGTACTCACCCTTCCTCTTCTTGTGATGATTTGAAATGATAAAATGCCCTTATGATGAGATGAAGTGAGGTGAATTACTATGCATTGTAATGTAGTGTTAGGCTGATAGTAACCTTATGGTGGTACAACAGAAGGATCATATGCTTCTGGACTGCAGTTGACCACAGGTAACTGAAACTAGAAAGAGAAACTATAGATAAGGGAGGATTACTATATTCAGCACAGTATTAGAAACATAAAAAGCATTTAATTTTAGTCCTTATTATTCAAACATTTTGCTAAAAAAGCTTTTCTATAAAAGCACTTTTCAATATTCCTTTGAACTAGTTTTTCAATAGAAAACTCTTTGGGAAACACTAAGTTTCAAGAACTACAAAAACAAGAAATAGGAGTTAAGGACATGAAGATGGTCTACCTTTCTTGGAAAAAGAGTATGTTTATTGGTGAATCAAGCAGACTTCCATGCTGATTTTAACTCTGCACCTAACTAATGATTGAAGAAATTATTTAACCTCTTTGAAGCTAAGTATTCTCATCTCAAGTAGTAACCGTGCTTAACCATTGGTTTATTATAACAATTAGATTAGATATAGTGAAGTTAAGCACTCTATTAGAAGCTACTCTTAGACTTTTGTTTCAAGCAGCTCCAAATTACCATTGGTTTTTTCAGCAATGCAGTGCAAATATCTACCAAGATATTGGATTGTGTCCTCCCTATTGGATGACCCTTGTATTATGTAACTAGTGGAGCTATGAAATACACACTATGACCTCATTCTTGTCCCAATCCCCACTCCATATACTTATCTCCTTATACCATAGTACATGAAGTTGATTATCTTTTTTTCCAAAGATTTTATTTATTTATACACCAGAGAAAGTGAGTGTGTGCACGAGGGGCAGTGAGAGGGAGAAGGGAGGGAGAAGCAGGGCTCCTGCTGAGCAGGGAGCCCAATACAGGACTCAATCCCAGGACCCTGGGATCATGACCTGACCTGAAGGCAGATGCTCAACCAACCCAGGTGTCCCAGATTATATTTTTTTAATAATTTATTTATTTGAGAGAAAGAGCATGAGTGAGAAGGACAGAGAACAAGGAAGAATCTCAAACTGACTCTGCACTGAGTGCAGAGCCGGATGCAGGGCTCCAACTCATGACTCTGGGATCATGACCTGAGCCAAAACCAAGAGTTGGGCACTCAACCAACTGTGCCCCCCAGGCAACCCAAAATTTATTATCTTTAAAAAAACCTCTGGTTCTATCCATTTTTTTCTATCTATTTTTTATGGCTGAGTAATATTCCAGTGTGTGTGTGTGTTTGTGTGTGTAGTCTTTACATATATATACACACATATATACATATATATGATATATATATATATATATCATATCTTCCATTTTTCTTGGTGTTCTTTTTTAATTTATTCACTTGAGAGAGAAAGAGAGAGACCGTGAGCGGGGGGAGGAACAGAGAGAGGCAGAGAAGTGGGCTCTGCAGTGAGCAGGGAACCCGATGTGGGGCTTGATCCCAGGACCCTGAGATGATGACCTGAATCAAAGGCAGATGCTTAATTGACTGAGCCATCCAGATGCTCCCATCTTCTTATCATTCATCAGTCAATGGACACTTGGGCTGTTTCCATAGTTTGGCTATCATAGACAATACTGCTATAAATATTGAAACACATATATTCCTTTGAATTAGTATCTTTGTATTCTTCAGGTAAAACCTAGTAGTGCAATAGCTGGATTGTAGGGTAGTTCTATGTTCAATATTTTGAGGAAACTCCATATTGTTTTTCAAAGTGGCTACACTAGTTTGAGAGTATTATGCTAAGCAAAATAAATCAGAGAACGACAAATGTCTTATGATTTCACTCATGTATGGAATTTAGGAAACAAAACAAACAAACAGAAGGAAAACCAAGAGAGAGAAAGACAAACCAAGAAATGGATTCTTAACTATAGAGAACAAACTGATGGTTACCAGAGGGGAGGTGGTGGGGAAATGGGTTAAATAGGTGATGGGGATTAAGGAATGCTCTTCTTGTGATGAACACAGGGTGATGTATGGAAGTATTAAGTTACTATATTGTATACCTGAAACTTATATAACACTGTATGTTAACTAATTGGAATTAAAATTAAAACTTAAAAAAAAAAAATCTCTAGCAAGTAGCTAATATAAACCTAGAGTCATAGGTTTAAGCAGGTTGAAATTATCTCAGTTTTAAAACATGTTCTAAAGTACTCAGACTAAACCTGGGTCCCAATGAGGCATCATGGGATATGACATCAGCACCATAATTATTCATCCTATATACCTTGTATAGCCAGTCATTCGTCTTTTCTTAAATTCTTAGGGCATTATCTCACTGCAGTGATCTTTAAGTGGTATTTATACTACATTCTGCTATATGAACCCCTGCTAAGGGTTAACATTTAGCAATTAAATGATGGTCCCCATTTTTGGAAGCAACATTTCTCAACAAAGTTGCAAATAATTTTAATTTTTTATATTCAAACTTTTTAGAAAATAGGTCTTTTTTTCCCAAAAGGAAGAAAAAAAATATCATATATAAGTTGCTGAGCTGTGAAATAAAAGTCTAAAAGAGTCTGGGAGGGGGTTTAAGATACCCCAGAAGTTAAAGACTACCTTCCTTTTACTTAATAATTTTATGCTATAATAATAATAATATAGTATGTTTTACTTATTACTCTTGCTTATTGTCTGTCTACCTCCTCAAAAATATAAGCTCATGTTTTGTTTTAACTCACTGTCATACCTAAGACTTAAAACAATACCTGGCACATCACAAGAGTTGAATAAATACTTGGTAGATAAATTAATCTAGAGGATTGTAAATGAGAGCACAGGAAGTGCAAATATTTATAAAGACTACTAAAAAGAAAATCCTAGATATTTCCTATTTTAAAAAATCTGTGGCTAGAGAGAGTATTAAAATTATTCAAAACTATATTTTAGAAAATAAAAATAAATATCTTTAAGTGGTATTAATGAGAAGTAAAAGCTGCTTTTTAAAAATAATTATAAATCTCTGATTATAAATTATAATCATAAGAAAAGAGAAATCTCTCTATAATCATTAAAAACTTCTGTCTTCCATTCATAAGAACCCTTCCTGCCTTCAATGAATGCAAGGCTGATTTAAAACTTATGGAAAACTTTTCACAAAATATGGAAAAGCTAATAGAAAAAAGACACTAGAAAAAAATGTGATGAGTAATAAAAGGTGTTGCAACTCAACCCATTGAGAAATTAATATGAAGATATTAGCCCCAAGAGTGAGGGAAAGAGATCGTAAATACATTTAAATAGATATGGACATGATTATAGTATTTATCAATGGCAGCCCAAAGAAATTATGATATTCTTAAATCAGATTTGGTAAAAGGCATGAACTAGAGCCCTAGCCTCACATATCCTGTTTGAATTCTGTGAGCAACAGCACGTGGAAAAGTTAACATGATTCAAGGGTTTTATCCCAAATATCAGTTCCTAGGCTTTTATATCCTTATGCTAAATAGTAAAGCATTATCGCAGATATAAAATAATCTCCATCTACGTGCATGCCAGTAAATAAGGTAATTTGGCAAGGAGTCACATTCCTTAAACAACATGTGTAAGTTTTTCCAAGGCAAGGCAGGTAATATTATTCCCTAATGTGTTTGTGTGTGTGTGTCTGTGTGTTGGGGGGGGGGTATAATCATAATTCTGTATTTTTCATTCATTCATTCATTCAGTTAAAACTGTTTTGGGCACTCAAGTATTATGCTAGTTGCTGGGGCTGAAGAAATGAATAAAATATATTTATCTGCCTCAGGAGACTCACAATTCAGAAATATGAATATATAACCAAAAAACTGACACTATAGTTGGATAAACACTACGGCTTTAACAAAATGTTTTTCATTACACATGGACTGAAGCTCAAAGCACAATAATAAAAATATTATTTCTGTTTTATGTACTTAAATCATCACTGTAAAATTCCCTTTTGCAAGATCTGATGAGCCTGGTAGTCAGGTAAAATGTGCTTAATAAATAGGTTTTGTAACAACATGATGCTAACTCATTTTATTACCATAATTATCATTTAAACACAGAAATTTTAATCCATAATTTAGCCTTTTAATACAATCAGTTACAGTAAAAAATCTTCAAAGTCTTTTATATTGCTCCAAATAAAACACAAAGCTTCTCTCACCAATTCAACAGGAAAAGGCCTGTTTCTGAGAAAGCATTTGAGTATATATTTTATTTGCACAACATACTTATTCAGGGCTTATATGCCAGGTAAATCTACAGACCTTTTTGCTATAAAAAGTTATGCAAGAAATATATACCCCTGATATTCCTCAGAGGAAAGACTTCAAAAGCATTACTTTCAAATAGGGATAGAATTTCCAAGAAGTTCTTCATATCCCTGATTTGAAGCTAGACATCTGCAGGAAGAGAGAAATTTGAATTTGTTGGGAAATAAGTGAAAACAAATTCTGTACTTGATGAATATTGCTGAGTACTCAAACATAGATGCTTGTCAGAAATAAGTCATCTGCAACAGTAAAAACACTTTAAATTTACCCAGCACCTTCTTCTGAGGAATTCATTTAGCACTAAGTTGGAAAATGCAAAGGGAAGCAATATTACACTTTAAAAAGATATAGAAAGAAGAAAATAAACATGGCTGTGTCTCCATAGCAAGACAATAGATCATTTTAAGCAGCAGTTAAACCAATCAAGTAACAAATTTTACTGATTTAACTCAGAGAAAATTGACCTGTTGCTTGAGATAATTAAACAACAAACTTTTAATATCATCTACATAGATGATCATGTTATTTTTGAATAAAGATTCAATCATATCAGAGGCCATTAATTGAAATGTTAACATTTTAAAATATATTATTTTGAAGTAAAAATAAACTACTTCAGATGTCAAATGAAATTGTTTAATAACAAAATGCACCTGTCCTATAGAGGTGTAATCCTATGATTGTCCTATAGAGGACAATCATCACATCAGAAACAGTAATAGGAATCATTATTGATAAACTTCCAATTGATAGTATTAAGATCTCTTTCTTTTATCCATCTATCACTTTTTTATTGAGTTTCTTCTTTGTGTCAAGCAAGTTACTGGGCTCTGGAGGATTTCAATAATTAATAACAACACCAAAAAAAAAAAAGGGGAGAGAGATTTCTTCCTTTACAGGGGTTTATTCAGTAAAGACATTCCTCTTTGTAAAATTTGTTGCTTAAAATACAATAATTTTCCTCTTAACAAAGAAGAATGGTACTAACAAAAATTTGTATTATTTATTTCTTAACCCTCTATAACTCCAAATTTCTAGTCTTTAATTTTATATGTAAAAATATATATATTTTATATATAATATATACTATTTAGTATAATACACATGCAAATATATACATATGCAAATATATGTATGCAAATATGAACAATGCATATTTATATAAACATATGCATACATACATGCATATGCTATATATACACAGTATAATCACATTGCAATACCTAAAAACAGTAAAATTGACCTGGTAAAAGCCTCTGAGAACTTTTTGAACTTACATATGGTAATTTTCACAATAGGGCAGTGTTTAGGACAGATTCTCTTGAAAGCAGAGTCTGAGACAAGGATTAAAATGCTGATCTTTTAGTTAAGAAGTACAAGTCAAGGGCCAAGGATGAAAAAAAATGGAAGTGAGCCAAAGGTGCAAAGCACTACTATATGGCATTATCATACTGACTATCATGTAAGAAGTACCACTAACACACAAAGCAAGTTGTTTAGAGATGGTGATTGATAATACTGAGGGTTACAAATAATCCTGAAGCTTATATGACATCTCTTGGAGAATCTACAAAATAAAGACCAATGGTAATACAAGTTTAGGGAGACTCTCAACAAAATTGGGCTTCTCAGAATCCTGCTTTGCAGGACCCAGGTAAATGTTGCTTCCTAGACAAAGTAACTCATTGATACCTAGACCCTCCATACAACTATGTTTATTTCCAAGCATCAAAATTATGGATAGATTTTGGTAAAAAATCAGAATATATTCTTGTTAGTTTGACATCAAATCCATTATATACATTTTTTATATTACACAATAAGAAGTGGTTGTGATGCATTCAAATGTCTTTAATCACTGTTTTTATTAGTTATTGAGATTGCCATCACCCCTACTTTTCTAGAATTTGTTATTCTCTCAAAAAGGATTTCCTTTGGGATGCCTGGGTGGCTCAGTTGGTTAAGTAGCTGCCTTCAGCTCAGGTCATGATCCCAAGGTCCTGGGATTGAGTCCTACATGTGGTTCTCTGCTCAGCAGGCAGTCTGCTTTTCCCTCTACCTGCCACTTCTGCTGTTCTCTCTCTCTCTTTGATGATGAAATAAATAAAATCTTTAAAAAAAAAAAAAAAGGATTTCCTTCATTCAGTGAGTATTCTCTGATTTCTCTTAAAAGTGGGCAATCTTAAACTTTCAATGGGGGAGTGTAATCTCATTCATCACATATTCTAAAATACTTCTGACTTTAACAATGTAAATCTTGGGTATAAATTCTTACTTTACAGCCATTAAAAGATCATGCTTTTCCAGGGTGCCTGCGTGGCTCAGCGGGTTAAAGCCTCTGCATTCAGCTCAGGTCATGGTCCCGGGGGTCCTGGGATCAAGCCCTGCATGGGGCTCTCTGCTTGGCGGGGAGCCTGCTTCCCCCTCTCCTCTGCCTGTCTCTCTGCCTACTTGTGATCTCTCTCTCTCTCTGTCAAATAAATAAATAAAATTTAAAAAAAAAAAAAAAGGTCATGCTTTTCCTACTTTTGTCTGACAATTTTTTTTCATTGAGA
>CM052798.1:118402240-118524647 GCA_028533885.1 Nasua narica | reverse complement strand
AGAGAACACAAGCAGGCAGAGAGGCAGGCAGAGGCAGAGAGAGGAGCAGGCTCCCTGCGGAGCAAGGAGCCCGATGCGGTACTCGATCCCAAGATGCTGGGATCACGACCCGAGCCAAAGGCAGTTGCTTAACCAACTGAGCCACCCAGGCGTCCCAGCTTTGTTATCTTATGTTTATTAAAGGGTTTTGTTTTTTTTTAAGATTTTATTTATTTATTTATTTATTTATTTGAGAGAGAGAGAGAGAGAACAACAAGGAAGAGCAGCAAGTAGAGAGAGAGAGAGAGAGAAGCAGACTCCTCAATGAGCAGGGAGTCCAGTGTGGGGCTCTCAATCCCAGGACTCTAGGATTATGACCTGAGCTGAAGGCAGACACTTAACTGACTGACACTTAACTGACTGAGCCACCCAGCTCTTCTTCTTTATTAAAGTTTTTATAAGCAATTGCAGTAACTAACTTAATCTCTTTATATTTATGCTGATTAAATAATCCTACTAAGTGGCAGTAGATTCCAACTTTTACTTAAAAATAAGCATAAAAACAGGCCACACTCCAAGGAAAAACATTCCTAAAAAAAAAGATAGGCCACACTCCAAGGAAAAACATTCCTAAAAAAAAAAGATAGGGTAGGGATTTGGCAATTTTAAAGCAATTTTCAATATTACAGTTACAAATGCAGTTGAATTTGCTAGCAACACATTTGAAATAGACTTGGGTCTAAAAATGATCATTGCCAGATTATTAAAAGATATTAACGCAGTGACAGAAAAATTTTTTTGCTTTGGATATTATTAGGCACCTGAATAAATTAAAATCTGAAATAACAAGTTAAAGGAGCAATGTTTAATTTTGTTCTATTCAAATATCAAGAACAAGAGAATATACACACACATTAAATCTCTCTAATAAGCAGTTAAATATTAAAATATTGTGAGGAAAACAAATAAAATTCTAGAAACAAGCAAGAGAACAGTAAGTTTAACAGTTATGAAATCTAATTCTAGTCTTGACTTTGTCCACAACTAATAGTGGGCCTTTAGTAAAGCAAATATTCTTCTTGATTTTAAAGTTCTTTATTTATGCATCAAATCAAGAGTTGAAATAGATGTCACAGAGCCCATCTACTACTATACAAATATGGCAGACGATGCAAACAGATCAGCCTTCTTTGCCACTGGGCCCAAAGTGGCAAAATTAATTCTTATTTTACCACTTCAAGCAGTCACTGGTAACTAATGGACTAGGCACTAGAGAAGAAATAATTTCGGTATCTATTGATTAGATAATTTCTAGTAGCTCTAGCATTTCTTAACTCTGTTAGTTCTTTGTCTACACATTGTGTAATTAATTGTTCTTTAGGAAAATATAACCAAATTCTAGCCCATTTACAGAACACCTGTGTACTGCTGACATTCATAAATAGGGAACTATTCCATCTAGCAGCTAAGGCCTAAGGGAGAAATCAATCAGCTGTTTAAATTAATGACAGTTGAAAATTAATTCAATTTGAGTGACTTAAGTATCACAGAGGCAGAATAAATTACAGAGTTAGAAGGTCAAGATACATGGATTAAAACGCTATCTTCTCATCTTTATCCAAGTTGAAGTATTCATTCATTCAACGAATATATTTGAAGCCCAACCACTCTACTAGGTGGTAATACAGTATGAAATGGAACTGATATAATCTCTGTTTTTATGGTACTCACAGTCTAGTGCAGGAGTAAAGGAATATAAATAGATTTTAAATATGAAATTAAAAATTTACAAAAGGAATTATTAGCAGCAGTAGTCATGAAAAATATGATAAAAAATGGATAGTCAAGCTAAGATCTGAAGAAGCTAGACTAGAACTAGATCTGGTACTCTGAGGAGGAAAGAAGTGGGCAATCTTTGAATATATTTTGCAGGAAGGTGAAATATTGAAAAGGATTAATTGGCAAAGGATTACATTTAGAAGATAAAGGAGATAAAGTTTGACACCAAATTTCTGGCTTTACTCCTAAGTAGATGTGGGTACCACTGACTGAAATGGATAATTAAAAGGAGTGAAAGATTTGAAGGAAAGCTTAAGAGCTCAGCTTTTGAATTAGAAGCTTATAATACCAATAAAACTTTCAAGAGATAATGCCAAGTAAAAACTTGATCTTTGCATCTGGAAATTAGAAAAGGTGTCCAGGATAAATATTAAATGTGAGGACCTTAAACATGTGTTTGTATTTAACACTACAGGAATGGATGAGATTGCCTAAGGAGAGAATTCTTCATGAAAAGTTACGGGAGTTACATGTGAGTCTCGAAGATTTTTAGTGATCCTATAGAAAACTTCCTCAAAGTGTGGTCTGTGAAATAATAGTATCAGCATCCCTTGAAATCTTGTTAGAAATACAGTTGATCCTTGAACAACATGGGGATTAGGGGCACCAATACCCGAGAGAGTCAAAAATCCATATATAGCTTTTAACCCCTCCCAAACTTAACAAATTAATAAGCTACCATTGACTGGAAACCATACCAGTAATATTAACAATCAATTAGTACTTAATTTATGTTATATTTATTACTTACTGTACTCTTACAATAAAGTAGAGAAAAGAAAATGTTATTAAGGACATCATAAGAAAGAGAAAATACTTTTATAGTACTGTACTATATTTATCAAAAACAAATCCATGTGTAAGTGGATCTGTGCATCTCAAACCCAGGTTGTTCAAAGGTCAACTGTACAGTGTCTCAAGACCCACTGCAGGCCAACTGACTCATGACCTGCATTTAGAAGACCACTTGATGATCAATATGTTTAGCTGTGAGAAGCACTTGAGTAAAAGAGAAGGGGTTGGCAAAGGAAACTGAAAATGAAAAACAAAAAGAAAACCAGTGTCACGGAGGCCACTGTAAAAGAATGCATGAAAAATGTAGTAGTGGGACGCCTGGGTGGCGCAGTTGGTTGGGCAACTGCCTTTGGCTCAGGGCATGATCCCGGCGTCTTGGGATCGAGTCCCGCATCGGGCTCCTGCTCCTCTCTCTGCTTCTGCCTGCCTCTCTGCCTGCTTGTGTTCTCTCTCTGTTGAATGAATAAATAAAATCTTTAAAAAAAAAAAAAAATGAAGTAGTAGTCACTAGTGTACAATGCTGTTGGGAGGACCTATAAGATGACAGAAAAAGTATGCTTTAAATTTAACAGTATGGGATTTGATAAGTGATATTAGCCAGATCGGTTTTGATGGAGCAATGCAAATAGAAGACAAAAATTTAGTTAGTTGAAATTGAATGGAACGTGATGAGATGGCAACAACCACATGCAAACAACTGTATGAAGAAGTTTGCCCTTGAAAAAGACTGAGGAAAGGTCAAAAAGTGAAGAGAATGAAAGGGTGATGAGAGTCAAAGTGGATGATATTAATGCAAACACTGATAGATGACATTTGAATGTTAATGAGAATAATCAGTTATAAAAGAAAAAACTTGAAACTAACAAGAGGTGAACAAATTGAAGCTCAATATTAACAAAGGGGAAAGGTGAGGAGTTTGCCTTTGAGAGGTGAGAAGTTTTCCTCCGTTGTTAAAGGAATGAAGAAAAAGAGTATAAATGACCACAGGCTTAAAGATTTGAAAGACGGACACTTATCTATGGTTCCTAACATGAGAGAAGGTCATTTGCTAAAAATGAAAGCAGGAAGGGGGTCAAATATTTGAGAAAAGAGAATATTTTTATTCTTCCTAGATAAAAATGTAATTTTATTCAATTCATAACAACCATTCCAGATATGCCATTTTATACCCCAATATTACAGATAACAGATTTCAGGTCAAATAAATTAAAAAGCTCAGATACAAACCTAGCAAATTTACTTCAGATCCATTTCTTGTCAACTACAACAATATCTTTTTTATGGAGAGAATTTATTTCAGAAATATAAGAGTATGGTGTGATGATGAATTTTAATGACAACTGTCAGCCAGATGGTATTATCACCAGTAAAACACAGTCCTTGCACAAATGAAAAATGACTTAATTTCACTCTGACTCACCCTTTGTCTTCAAAATGAATATACTATTATGGACCATTAAGAAAGTATAATAATAATTAATAATAGCAAAAATAATTAACCTTTATATAAGAGTTCATAAAACATTTTAGCATACTTTATTTTACTACATATTATCCTATAATATTTAATAATTGAGTATATTTTCTTATAAAAATCAGGTTTTTTAAAAGATATTTTTGATGTTGGCTCAGAAGTTGCTGAGGATATTGTTGCTAGGATAGTTTCTCATAGCATTGTTTTAAGGTCAAATTAGATAAAATAGATGAAAGCATGTGATTCAAAGGGAAAGCTTAAAAATTCATTATTAAGATTGAAAAAATAAAAAAGAAAGTTCAAGGAATGCATGTCATTGCAATTTTTAAAACTATGAGCAGAGTCCTGACTTATTCAATAGATTTTGAAGAAAGTTATCTTTTATGGTTGATATCAACTTCTATATTTGACTATAAATCAGTGAAATGTAAGTGCCCATTTGTTATAAGCATACTTTTGTGATGACTAGGATAGTTTGACTCTGACACAAGTCTATGAAATAAGAAACTTCCATAGGAAACTATTAAGTACACTAGAAAAACAATATATTCTGAGAAACCTTAGAAAATGTTTAGAAGATTACTCAACAGGGCCCTTTGTAAAGGTTGCCAGGACAGTAGAAGCTTTGAGAGATATAACCATAGAGTTTGGTAACAGCCAAAGGACAACTGAGAAATAATCAGCATGCCAAGATGTAAGAGACAATCACAACAGCCCAGAGCGATGACACAAAGGATAAAAGGGTCAGGCACCTAAAAAACAAACAGTGACTGCCAACTCTGTAAGAAGCATCCTATGGGCCTAGGGCAATAAAAACAATGCGCAAACAAACAATTCATCTTTGTCAAGAGGCCAAACCATATACTCAGTAAAACAGGCTCTAGCCAAATCTGACCAGAGACTATCTCTTGGGAGGTTTGATGATACTGGCCTATGAAATAACATAACAAACTAACAAGAGAAGGAAGAAGCTGCTAAAAATACAAATGACTAAAATTCGGCAGGATACAATACACCCACTCCATCCAAAGAGTTTAACCTCCTTTTACTTTTATATTGTACCTTAGGAGAAAGCTAACTTTTATTTTTAACTACAGATTTTCTTTTTTATAAATGTGTGGTGATTCCTGATGGGGATAGTGCAGTACAGGCGTCATTTTAAATGGGATGTCGTTGGCTGAGGATGTCAGAATCTGGATATAATTGGTCTAACTTAAAAAGTTTTTTTTTTAATTTTAAGGGTAAAGATTTTTATAAAGAAAACAACACAAAATATTTGTTGAAAGTAACCGAACTCGTATCAAAGAATAAAGTCTGTATAGCTTTAGTAAATAGGAAGCTGAAAGACAAGTTTACGTAAAATGCAAATAACATAAAGATGGCATCTCTGTAGAGTTAATTTCAAATTTTTCCTCAGTAAATATTGCTCAAAACATTCTTAAACAACACTATGGGAAAATCTGGATATTTCCTGTCTAGACCTCATTATACACTAGCTTCTTATTCAATCAAAATTGATGAACTTTTTGGTATTTTTTGTATTCATGTATTTTTTTTCTTTATGATAATCACTGCTAAAATGATCCCTTCTTTCCATCTATAGTGAAATTTAATAAATGAAATAAATACCATCAATATTTTTACATTGATCATTCTTAAAAATTTAAAGTTCAAAATTTTCTTCCATTCTGTGTTAGCACATCTGGATCATATTTTTCTATTAACAAAGCAGAGGCATCTTCAGTACTGGAGCATACAGAGTTATCACTTCTCTAGTGCCCAAGTTTCAAGAATACTGATGTTTACCATACTAGTACTAGAAGATGGCTTCTTCTATCCATTTTTCACTCTACTGGCAATGAAATTTTGATTTTTAGAGAGAAAAGAATCCCTTTTAATTTGAAAACCACTTGCCAAAGTGTCTCCATTACTGAAAAGCATGTAACTCTACAAAACTTCTTGTGTTTCACAATTCATGGCCATTAAAATAGGGCTAAAAATAATTTTAACTTAAAACAAAAACATGTCAATAAAAACTTTTCTATGGAGAACTAAATATCCTGATGGAAAATGTCAATAATCATAGTATTGAAACTTTGACTTAAGAAAACTCACTAAATGGCCGGACAATTAATACTACTATCCAAAATACCAATAAGCATACCAAGTATTTATTTCCAAGTTTGCACCATTCCATAATTTGATACAGATTTACAAAGTATACTATTCATCTCTTCCTTTACAATTTTAAGTAATTTTATTTTGTATTGAGTAAGAAAGCAAATATATAGACAATAAAACAAAAAAATATGTTGGAATATCCAATAAGTATAGTATATATTAATGAGATCTTTTTTTTATATTAATGAAATCTTGATAGTAATTGGTACACCTCTAAGAGGACCAGCAGGTGCATTAAAGTTATATAAGTATTATTATTTAACACATGGTCAGAATATATTTTAATACTGGGCACTAATTTTTAAAATAATAAATAAGGAGCACCTGAGTGGCTCAGTTGTTTAAACATTCAACTTGATTTTGCCTCAGGTCATGATCTCAGGATCATGAGATGGAGCCCTATGTTGGGCTTCCTCTCTCTTGTTCTCCCTCTCCACCCGCCCCCACCAGCTCACACACTCTCTCTCCTAAAAATAAAATAAAATAAAATAGTCATTTTATTATTTATGCATTATTTTTCATTTACTTAATTGCTTATTGATAGATCATTGATAACTCCCAGTTAACCTGGAACAGTCCCCTGTCAGTTAGTACCTCTCTTTCAAGATAAGTATTTAGTGTGTTCACTAATAAGAGTGTGCTTGGCAACAGCAGGCAGGGAAGGCTAATTCCAGACTCTGGTCTGGTCAGAGTATTTAATATTCAGTGCTGAAGGTCATTTGCCCCAAAATGCACAAAGTCATCACACCACTAGTCAACTGGGTCACTGAGTAAGACAGGACATTACAATTAGAAGCATTTGAAATGTATACTGGAAATAGAGGCTGAGCCAACTTCTAAAGAGCAACCAGTGTCTTTCTACAGTGATTTTTTTTCCCAGTGACGACTTATGTAAACCTAGTAATTTTTTGATAGTGATATTTATTTTGCCATAGCAAAATTTTAAATTTTCACAGCAATGTGCTCGTAAAACTAAAAGTGCATATCTAATGAGAAACCACGTACCAAAGGTCTGTTTTTTTCTCTAGGAATTTAGTGGTGATTTTGTAACTTACACAAAATATTTTTTGACATTTGTTGATCATCATGGATTATACTGATATCACTGGCCATAAAATCAACAAGACATATATTTTATGACAAAACTTTTACCATATACTTCAAAATTTAAGAATTTATATTATGAAGGTATATTTAGACATTCACAAATTTTGTGAAGCATAACTTCTCAGTTGAACAAGATGAAATTACTAATTCTAAATTTTACTACATCTAGCTAAGAAACAATCTGAAAGAGTTGCATGAGCCACCTTTTATTTCCCATGTCATTAGAAGCTTGAAAGAAAAATCAGTTATATCAACTCCAAAAACAGTATCTTCTTTTCTTCCACTAAACAATATCAAAGTATAGATTTGGAAATTTTATTGATAAAGTAGAACATTTGACATTATTATCAGTGTTGTTGTAAATTTAATTAAAAAATTTAACATTGAAAATAAAAAAATTTACATAGAAAATACCAATACAGATTATAGTGAACAATAGTACAAGATGTATTTTATACACACACACATTTACTAAATTAAGAGAGCTCAGGAGCAGAAATGACTTGGGAGTCAGATAAAATGCACAAAATTCAAAATTGAACTCAAGCTGTGATCAAATATTCTACTGATATAAATAAAAACTAAAGTTGTAGACATTTAGTGTAAGGATATCCACAGAATAAATGAACTATAAAAATTTTATGGTCAACAAAATGAACTATAAATATAAATCACATTAGCATGGCAGACACATTTTCTCTCTTTGTTCCTTTCATAAATTTTAAAATGTTTGATCCTCAGAAAAAAATTTACTTTAATAATATAAGCATGTTTGTTAATGAACCTTATACCTCTTCAAAATAAGTCAGAAAACTTCAATTAAGGTATTCAATAGAGTACTAACAACTTTCAACATGAAAAGTTTTAAAAAAATTTTTTAAGATTTTATTTATTTGAGAGACAGAGCACACAAGCCGGGGGGAAGGGCAGAGGGAGAGGGAGAAGCAGACTCCCCACTGAACAGCGAGCGTGATGTGGGACTTGATCTGAGGACCCTGGGATCATGACCTGAGCCTAAGGTGGATGCTTCACTGACTGAGCCACCCAGGTGCCCCAACATGAAACGCTTTAAGCAAATTGCTATTATTGGGGGGAAAAAAAGCTTACAAACTGGAGCTAAAAAAAAAAAAAAGGGCCCCTGGGTGGCGCAGTTGGTTGAGCGACTGCCTTCGGCTCAGGTCATGGTCCCGGAGTCCCGGGATCGAGTCCCACATCGGGCTCCCAGCTCCATGGGGAGTCCGCTTCTCACTCTGACCTGCTCTCTCTCACTCTCTCTCTTTCCTAATAAATAAATAAATAAATAAATAAAATCTTAAAAAAAAAATAAAAAAAAAAAGAAAGGAAAAGACTAAATTTTATAATTCTAAAACTTAATTTTGGAAAATTGACCTATGGTTAGAATATCTTGGTGAGCCAATTTATATTCTTTATCAGAATAAAATGAAATTGAGAATACCTATTCTTTTTAAGATATTTCATTATGGGAACATATACAAGATTGTTATGATTTCTTTCATGAAAAAAAGTTGTCAGAGAAAGCTACTTTGAATGGAGGCAAAAAGATAATTAAAATACCTGAGTAGAAATAATTGCACATTTTAATTGTGATCTTTAAACATCATCCATTTATCAGGATTGGCTTTGAACTTACCAGCACCTTAGCATCTGTACAAAGTTTTTCTCTTTTAAAATATTATTGTCTGGGTCTACGCAATTGACTACAGCAGCTACAAGCTACATGTGCCCCTAACATGCAAAATGTGGCTAATACAAATTGAGATATCCTGTAAGTATAAAATGCATTGGATTTTGAAGACTAATATGAAAAAAATCATTAATCTTTTTTTAGAGATCATATATTGAAATTATATTTTGGACATACTAGATTAAATTATTAAAAATTTTTACCTGTTTCTTTGTACTTCTTAAAATGTGACTACTAGTAAATTTAAAATTACATTTCTTGGTTCACACTTGTGACTCACATTACACTTCTATTGCATAGCACTGCTCTAAGTCCAGAAAAGAGTCAACTGAAGGTTTAACAATTTAAAATATATTAACTATAAATTTGGTATTTAAAAGTTATAATTGAATTTATTTTTATAATATAAAAAGAAAAACACTATGTTTAAAAAACTTTTGATAAATACTAGTGATATATTAGAGAATAAAAATAAATAAATTAGGCAAATAAATAAATAATAAATTAAAAAATAAAGTAGGCAAATATGTTCCAAGAATACATATTTTGTATTTGTTATTTTTAATGTTCACATAATCGATAGAAAGAAGTAAGATAATGGATATATCCATGGGAAGATGAATAACCTGAAACAGTTTGACTTCTGGAAGCTAAGGTATCCTAGCTTATGAAGGATTCTGAAGAAAAAGAAAAATTTGCCAAATTTGATGCCTGAAGCTACAGTGTTTGGGAGGATGGAAGGCATAGCCAGAGCCCAATGATTTGGAGTTAAAACAGAAAGGTCTTGCATTAGTTGTGGGGGTAATTAATCAAGGCCTAAGCATTTTTCTAGTCCTATCTAACAAATCTTAAAAACAAGACATATAAATATCAAAGTTTCTCCTAGTAACTTAACTGCATTCCAGAACAAATCTCAAGAATACATGCAGATGTGAAAAAACAAAAACAAAAACAAAAAAACTCCAATAACCAATAAGGTAAAATTTCCAATATCTGTCATCCAACCAAAATTTAAAGCATACAATGAAACAGAAAAATATCATCCATAATCAACCAATTGAAATCAATCCAGAACTAACATAGATGTTAGAATTAGCAGGCAAATATGTATAGTTAAGTTGTTGTTCTAACTGTATTCCATACACTAAAAAATTTAGACATGTTAGATATGAAAAACACAAGTCAAATTTCTAAATATTGAAACAATGATATTCAAGATGAAAAATGCATTTGATAGAATTCGTGGAACTCAAGATATTGTAGAAGAATAGATTAGTAAGATTATTGAACCTGAAGATAGCAATAGCATTTATCCAATATGAAACACAGAAAGAAACTACCGTTTAAAAAAATAAACAGAGCACCAGGAAACTGATGGACAACATCAAATGGCCTAATATTGGCATCACTGAAGCCCCTGAAGACAGAGGGCGACCTGTAGAGACAGAAAAAATATTTAAAGAAATAATGCCCTAATATTTCAAATATGATGAAAAGTATAAACCTACAGATTCAAGGAGTTCAGCAGACCCCAAAACTACACAAATCACAAATATTAAAATATTGAAAATCACCAGGCTCACCCATTTACCCACCCCCTTCCTTCCAAAACCCTCAGTTTGTTTCTCAGAGTCCTGGTGGTAAGTATTAAGGATGCCACATATTGCATGGAGCACTGGTGTGGTGCATAAACAATGAATCTTGGAAACTGAAAAAAATTAAATTAAATTAAAAAATAAATACCTAAAATAAAAAATATATTGAAAACCAATGATTAAGAGAAAATCTTAAATGCAATCAGAAAATAATGAAGTGTAATACAGTGAGGAACAAAATTAAAAATAACAGATTTTTCATCAGAAATAGTACAAGCAATTTGCTGTGATGAGCACCGGGTGCTGTACAGAAGTATTAAATCACTATATTATATACTGGAAACTAATATTACACTGTATGTTAACTAACTGGAATTTGAATAAGAACTTAAAGAAAAGAAAATATTCTTTTTCTCTCAGTAGTGAAGAGAACTCAAGGAAGAAATGAACATTGAAAAAAATGTGACTATTTTCTATCTATATAGTTTTTCTTAAGTTTGTAATAAAATATATCATCTTTTAAAAAAAGAAGAAAGGGTGCAAGCAAGAAAACAGTAGGGTAATATCTCTAAAATACCAAAACCAAACACAATTGGAGCAAAAATCTCTTCAGCAAATGGTGTTGGGAAAATAAGATATTTATATGCAGAAGAATGAAATTGGATCCCTACCTTACACCACTCCCAAAAATTAACTCAAAATAGATTAAGAATGCAAATGTAACATCTGAAACCATAAAACTCCTAGAAGAAACAGAGAAAAAGCTCCTTGATATTGTTCTTGCAAATGATATCTTTGGATATGACACCAAAAGCTAAGACATCAAAATCAAAATTAAACAAGTGAGATTACATCAAAATGAAGAAGTTCTGCACATCAAAGGAAATAATCAATGAAATAAAAAGGCAACCTGTGAAATGGGAGAAAATGTTTGCAAGATATATATCTGATAAAGAATTAATATCTAAAATATATAAGAGCATCATATAACTCATTAGTTAAAACAGATTTTTGATTTAAAAATGGGCAAAGGATCTGAATAGACTTTTTTTCCAAAGAAGTCTTACAGATGGCCAACAAGTACGTGAAAAGGTGCTCAACAGCATTAATCACCAGGGAAATGCAAATCAAAACCACAGTAAGATATCAACTCAAACTGTTAGGATGGCTTTTATCAAGAAAACAACAGATAACAAACGTTGGAAAGAATGTGGAGAAAAGAGAAACTGTATACATTGATGGTGGGAAAGTAAACTGATACAGCCATTATGGAAAGCAATATGGTGGTTCATCAGAAAATTAAAAAATAGAACTGTCATATGATCCAGCAATTACACTTCTGTGTATATATCTGAAGGAAATGAAATCAGTATCTAGAGATATCTGCACTCCCATGTTCACCGTAACATTATTCACAATGGCCAAGATGTGTATATGGAAACAACCTAAGTATCTGTTGACGAATGAATGGATAAAAAAGATGTTTTATATAGAGAGATATATAGATATATTATAATAGAAAATATAGTAGATATAATTACAATTAGTATAATATATAATATATATTTTTATAAATGGATATAAATGAATAAGATGATAGATGATTGATATATAGATGACTGATAGATTCAGATAGTTAGATATGTAGATATAGATACAATGGAATATTATTCAGCCATGAAAATGAAGGCAAGCCTATTATTTGCAACTGCATGAATGAATCCAGATTAATTATGTTAAATAAAATTGTCCAGACATAGAAAGACAAATATTGCATGTTCTCACTTATATGTGGAATCTTTTAAAAAAAAGTCAAACTCTGAAACAGAGATTAGAATGGCTGGGTGAGGGAAAGATGGGGAGATGGTGGTCAAAGGGTACAAACCTTCAGTTATGCTACGAATAAGGTCTGGAGATATAATGTACAGTATGTAGCATGGTGATTATAGCTAGGTACTTGAAAGTCACAGAAAGAGTAAACCTTAACCATTCTCAACACACACACACACACAAAGAAGTAACTATGTGAGTCGCTGAATGTTAATTAACCTGATTGTGATAATCATTTCACAAAGTATACATATGTCAAATCATCACAAATATATAATTTTACTTGTCAGTTATATCTCAATAAAACTGAAAAAATTAAATAAACAAATGATAGACGATGGATGGATAGATAGATGATAGATGATGATGACAGATAATAGATGATAGATAGATAGATAAATAGATGATAGATAGACAGATAGATAGATAGATAGAAAGATGATAGAATGAACACCAAAAACAAGAGGTGGAGGAAGCACTCTGAATTTTCAGCTTTCAGAGTCAAGTGGAGCAGCAGCTGAAAGAAGTTGTGTGAGTCACACACTTCACAGACCATAATCCAGCTACATTTCTCAAAATGGGAACCGTGCAGAATGACAGAAAAAGATACATAGACAGAAGACAGAGCTCATCTGAGTTGCAGAAAGCCAAGAGCACTTTTGTTCCAGCCAAAAAGCTGGCAATCAGACTCTAAAGTAAGAGAGGAAGGAAGGGAAGGGTAGGGAAGGGAAGGGAGAAGAGGAGAGGAGAGGGAAATGGACAGACAACAGAATGCAGCATGCACTAAATTCCATTCACAATGAAATCAACCTCTTGTCACATCACAGGGTGCCCTGCTTTCGACATATGATATTCATCTTTATGTGAGTCTTTATTGCTCTATTAACTCATACTTTTTAATGGATTAAACAGGTCTCTTCATATTTATATTTCATTAGTACTTTTTTGAAACTGACATGACTAAATAGGTATATTTATATCTTGGAGTAAAACACCTGTTCTTTAGTGGATTGTTGTATGACAAATAAATTAAGGACGTTAAAAATATCTATTCATTTTAGAAAGTAAATTTTCTATATATCTATTTCATTAGAGAATATTTTTTCTCTTTATGTTTTTCAGTTTCCATCACTCATCTTTGAATGTCTTTAAATATGTTTTTCAAATCCTGTTCTATTGTGCAACTTTTCTCTATGGCAGTGTCCTGTCTGCAAAGGTCATTTATTTACTATCAAGTTTACTGTATATGCCTAATTTTATATTGAGCAATAAATCTTCAACAGCCCCTATATGTGACAAGTCTGAAGGTTCAATCAGAGGTTGAATGTATCAATGTTTAATGCATTTCTCAATAAAAAATTAGCACATGTCTTCAACTAAAATAAATGTTCTTGTTTTATGTGCTCTGTTTTACAGGACTATTAAAATGGTTTTTTATTATAGTTTTAGTATTCAGATAGGGGTAGTATCAAATTGAACTGCTCAGTTAACAAAGTAAAATACACTGTGAAACGACTACATTAAATCTGAAAAATCTAAAAAATACAGGTAATCAAGTATGTGGAGACAAACAACATAAAACAAAATACACTTGATCTATATGAATAATAAAATGTTTTCATATTTGAGAAAAAATGTTTATGTATTAAGAATTGAAAAATTAAGCTTGCTTTTTTCTTTTATTTTAGATGTGAAAATGACTCAAAAATATTTTATTTGGAATAGCAAGTATTATAGGAACAATAACACTAAAACCACTGAATTATTTTCCAAATTATCAATACCTGAGAACTTACTCTAGGGTGTAGGTCTTGATTAATAACAATTTTTTTTTCCATTTCAATTGTGGGACAGTCTGAAAGCTAAGTAAGAAAGTGATTCAAAGAACTCTAATAGGTACAATAAAAAGTAGTCTATTTACATTTGTATGTATATGTGTATATATCATAATTAAAATTCAAAAGAAATATTATATATGTATGTATTGTTTGCAAAGCAAAATACTTTGCAGTACAAAATCTCATTAATCCTTCCCATTAATTTTAATATAGAGATTTTAGAGGCCAAAACCATGTTACTGATCTGAAATAGAAATCAACACAGCAACATATGCACATTAAAATTGATATAATTTTAAGATTCTCCATGGTCATTTGGAGGGAAAATATAAGCCATCTTGCTGATAGAATCAAGGGCTCTTCTATTCAGTCATTTAAACCAATGCAATTTCTAATGGTTTTACTTGTGCTGTGGTGAATTTACTATAAATCCCACCAGTGTGACAGATTCAATCAGTCCATTTGTTGGAATGACAGGTCATATTTGCAGCAGAATGATCCAGCACCAAATATTTCAAAATCACTAAAGATATTAAAAATGACAAAGATTGCAAAGAGCAAGAAAATAGCAGTCAGTACAACACAATTTCAGAAATAAAAAGTCACTTAGATAACTGCAAAATTACCTGTAACTTGCCGCTGAAAACAAACTGCTATCAAATCTTTTATTAAAAATACTTTGCACTTTAATTAGCTTCTACTAAGTTTAACAATATTCTCTTTGGCACAGCATTTCTGTATCATAATTTCCATTGAGAAGCAGTGAAAAGTATGCTAAAAGCAATTGTAGATCCTGGGAAGCTCTGGCTCCTAGACCCAGCTCTGTGACCTTGGGCAAATCTTTTAATTTCCCCAGGCCCTGATTTCTTCAGCTCGAACATGCAAACACATCTGCAGTCCCTTGGTGTCACAGTTCAGGGGTTAAAAATCAAATTTTAAAAAATCATCACCATATGAATAGGTACTAAAGACTGTAAAGCAACAGAAACTTGTAAGATATTATTATTTTCATAATTCTGTGATAAGAAATTTGTTTAAATGAAAATTTCCCTGATTAATTTTTAACATTAATTTATCTTATTACTGCTTTGGAAATTATGTGTTGTTCTTTCTGCATAGAAATTAGTTTTCTTCTTTTTGCAGCAATTCTTTTTCTATACATTTTCTAACTGTCCCATTTTCATATTAATATATCTGATAAGTAAGATTAAATAAAAGAAAGGCCAATAAATTGCTTTATAAGCTCATTTACTCAAGTTGATTTCTAATTTCTTTTTTAAATAGTACTATGACTATTAATCAAACTACGTTCCGTAAGAAGGTTATAGAAAATGAAATACCGTTTTAACTAAGATATGGGGAAGAGTCATTAGTCTCAATCTGGAGGCTGAAATATTTCTCACTGAAATATTTGGAAGTCCCACAAAATTAAATTTTTCTCTATTTTCTTCCATTTTCTTTTAGAGGTCAAAAATGTTGCCAATATATTTACTCTGACCAACAGAATTTAATGCAACTTTCCTGTAGAAAGTTAATCACTAAACTGTTGACTGTAACCTGTATGCACACACACAAACACACATACTTATCCTGCATAGCTATCATCCTGATGAGTGTCCAAATGTTTGCTCCATATTTGATTCATATTCAAACAGTATACTGCCAATTAAAATAGATGATATATATATAGAGAGAGAGATATGGATGATGAGAGATAGATGAAAGAAACAAGGGTTCAGTGACACACTGCATGTGCCCTTGGGCATATTATTTAATCTCTTTATTTCTTGCAGCTTAAGGTTCTTCCTTTACACAAAGAGGATGATAGTAATAGCTAATTAACAACATTGTGAAGATTAAAGGACGTAATATCTAGAAGACTACAATACTGCACCTGACTCATAGTAAGCACCTAGTAACTGCTGTATTTTTATTATATTATTTATCATTACTATTCCAGAACTAGTTTTAATTCTTAGAATTCCTCTATATCACAATATGTAGGTCTACATCATATTAAATGCCTACACGTAGCTAGGATATAACTGCATCATACATTTTTCTAAACAGTACCATATTCGGAGACATATATTATCTTGCAAGTTTTTGTTATTTTTAAAAAGTCACTGTAATGGTATGGAGAGAAAACATGTGTAGTAGAACTTCATCTATAATAAAACAAACTATGGAGAAATAAAAATTTTTATTTTACTATCTAAAAAATAAAGCCACTGTAATAAATATCCCTGAACATTGGTTTTCACATACTTGTGGAATTGGGTGTTGTTTGCTAGATATTTACTTCAAAAATGGCTTATCTTTAATCTAGGCTATGTTGTTAAATATAACATCTTAAGGTATTGACACTATCCATTAATATATGGAACATTGAGACAATTCCATTCTTAATTTCTAATTAGAGAGTATATTACTACATCTAATTACTATGTGAACTGACAATTCTAGAGTCTATTACCTTCATATGTAATTTTAATTTTTAACAATGCATTATGAGAGTTATATTTGGATATATGGCTGACATATTAGTAACAAATATAATTTTAGAACTAATGGCTAAAATATTTGACTTAGGTTTTTGGTAATTTTACTTACCCTTTAATCCAAACGTGAAGTTAAAATTTATGAAACTTTAAAATATATTTAATGTCTCATCATTTCCTTTGTTTTGCTTAACAATAAAAATATTAGTATATGATATACATAAAATAATATTAAATATAAAAACTAATAGTAATAAGACCTCCTTGAATAACAGGAAACACTTCCACAGATTTAAAAAATTATATGCAATTAAATATTTGGTCATCAAGCACTTTATCTCTCACCTAACAGTATATTCCCATTTGCTGAAAGTTGTGGTTTCTCTATGAAAGAGTTTTTGAGAAGAGATTTGATAGCTAATCTGAGTTATTTTAAAATGTTACAGACATAAATGGAAATATAAAATAATACAAATACCACTTAGAAAGAGAGGGTGGAGGTCATCAGTGAAATGCTGACCAGAGCTAGCGTAGAGGTGATTTAGATATATGGCTGTGATGACATTTTATGAAGGGGAGGACAAGTTTTAGATATAAAAAGGAATTCAAGAAAATAAGAAGTATCTATCCAAGCCTAGAGAAACAGACTAAGGAACAACTAAACCTCACATCAGTTTGCTACCACTGATTAAGAAATCCTATCAGCTATTGCTCACTTGCTTCCCGAGTTGGTCCTGCCCAGTACAGTACATTACTGGCCAGGTTTGCCCTCATAGAAAAGCAAATGTGTGTGAAGCTTCCAGATTATGCTGCTCATTTCTTCTCATTTCACTGATAAGAGACTTGAGCCTGAAAAATCCAGCACGCTGCTGGCTAGCTGCAAAATTGGGACCGGATTTCAGGTTTCTCCTTTCTTCCATGTGACAATAATTTCTACCATCTACGTATTTTTAATTCATACAACAAACCTTCCAATCTAGCATTTGAGCTTGACTTTAACATTTGAACTTGACTTTGGCTTTTGACACCTGGGTTCCATAATTTATATTTCCTAAGATCAACCTTAGCTCTTTTTATATACTCTTTAAGTCTTGCTCGTCTTGTATCATGAAACTAAAATGTCTTCACATGTCATTTCATCCAACCCCATGTATTTATGCTGATAAGGGAACTGAAACAGGTTAAATTAAGTGATTTCTGAAAGCCAGAACAAGAGTTAGCGAGAAAGCAAGACTGGAAGGTCTATAATCCTATAATGCAGAAACG
This sequence comes from Nasua narica, assembly GCA_028533885.1. Classification (NCBI taxonomy): domain Eukaryota; kingdom Metazoa; phylum Chordata; class Mammalia; order Carnivora; family Procyonidae; genus Nasua; species Nasua narica. The sequence continues at coordinate 118,506,537 of CM052798.1, read as the reverse complement.
TTTAGGGGAACTAACCCTATGTTCCCTGGTTGTCATCCGAAAGTAGCCTTGCTTTCTCCTTTTGCCCGGTACAACTGGCTAACATGTCTCAATCCCAGCAGAGCAATTGTTAAGTTCCAGCCAAATTGTGTTAAAACAACTACTCACACTGCATCTATAACATCAATTTGCATATACACTATGTCTTTGTATTGTATATAAAATGGATTTATGTGCATATGTATATATACACTGCATATAAGGAATACAGAATATATTGTCTCATTATAAATAAAAACTCCAATATTCAAGCATCACTGGATAATCATTCAACTGATGCCATGAAGACTTTTCCTTAAAGCATTTCTAAGTTCTATTTTCTCCTTACATCCCACAACTGCAATTCAATGACAAAAATAAAACAAACGTTGTTTTCTCAGCAGTTTCAACAAAGTTCTGGGGCTGAGCCTCTGGCTCTGATTGGCTTGGTCTAATCAGGAGCATTTGTCTTTTTCTTAATAAATCATCACATTCTGAAGAATTAGAGGCTCTAAATGGCAAAGTCCGGTTCACAAATCCACTTGTGAGAATAAAGGGTCAATTTCACCACATGGAATAAGAACAACGGAGGACAGTGCTTCATGAAAAATTGGAAGAGTGTTATCAGAATCAGGAAGAACATCGAATATGCATTACTCGATAGATATGCTGTTATACCATAAATTTGGTAATTTACTTAAAAAAAAAAAACCCTGACGTTCACCTGGGTGGCTCAGTCAGTTAAGCATCTGTCTTCGGCTCAGGTCATGATCCCGGGGTCCTGGGATTGAGTCCTGCATCAGGCTCCCTGATCAGTGAGGAGTCTGAGTCTCCCTCTGTTCCTCCCCCGCTCACTCACTCTCTCTCTCTCTCTCTCTCTCTCTCGCTTGTACTCTCTAATAAATAAAAATCTTTAAAAAAATAAAATAAATAAAATTTAAAAAAAAAACCCTCTGAGTAAGAGTGTGATGTATCCATCTGTGTACAAGCTAGCTCTAATCTTAAATCCATATACTATTAATTAGCAGGTACTCTAAACAGGATACAATACACTCCAGAGATTGTTATTTATGTCTTTAGCTATTATTATGAAAATTTTCATCAGATTTTTAATTAGCTTAAGAGATATTAGAAACAACTCTTTGATGAAATCTTTGCTCAAGATAGATGACTAGTGATAAAAGTTATCAGTTCCCTTGACTGTGTATAATTAGGTCTAAGGAGCCTCCAAATGTCACATTCTAAAAATTTCAGTATAATTCAAGAAGTCTAACTATAGAATCCCATGTTCCTACATTTCATAGAATAAGCAATGGTCTGAACCATTAAGATATTGTTGCTTTGGTACAGTGAGACTTTCTTGTACAATGCTAATAGTAGGATGAAGCTCTAAGTGAGTAAGGGGCCACAGAGTTTCATTTAGGCATCAATAGAAATTTTTGATAATGGTATGGATTGATTTAGCAAAATAACATCTTACTATTTTTAAATTGTTAGTATAAATGTTCAGGACATAATTATATCTAACTCAACTGAAACTTAGGAATTCATAACCAAATACATGAATTGAGGCACCTATTCATACTATGAAGGGGAATATTAAAGTGTTTCATTATGATTTTATGCTGCAAATACCGAGAAGCAGTAATAATTTTTTTTGTTTTTGGTCAAGATATTGATTCAAATTTCAAATGATGTTGATTTTTTAAATAAAAGTATAATATTTTTAATTACAATTTTTTGTGATGAGGACTTTTAAAATTCACTCTTAGCAACTTCTAAATATGCAATATTGTATTATTGACTATATGTAGTCACCATGCTGCACAGTAATTACATCCCCATGACTTACTTATTTTGTAACTGAAAGTGTGTACCTTTTGATGCCCCATTTTGTCCACCTCCCTTCTTATTCTCTCTGGCAACCTTAATCTGTTCTCTTATATCTATGAGTTTGGTTATTATTTTTTATAAGATTCTACATATAAGTGAGATCATACAGTACTTGTCTTTCTCCATCTGACTTATTTCACTTAGCATAATGCCCTCCAAGTCCATCCATGTTGCTGCCAATGGTAAGATTGTGCTCATTTTTATGCTAAAAAGTACTCCTCTATGTCTGTGTGTGTGTGTGTGTGTGTGTGTGTGTGTGTGTGTGTATGGTATTTAATATCCCTGTGAACATGAGGATGCCTATACATTTTCAAATTAGTATTTTCATTTTCTGAAGATAAATACCAAGAAGAAGAATGCTGGGTCATATGGTAATTCTATTTTTAATTTTTTGAAGAATCCACATACTCTTTTTCCATATACTAATTTACATTCCCATCAACAGCACACAAGGGCTCTTTCCCCAAATCATTGCAAATAATTCTTATGACTTGTTTTTTTTTGATACTAGCTATTCTGACAGATGTAATATCTCACTGTGGATTTGATTTGCCATTCCTTGATGATTATTGAAGTTGAACATCTTTTTATGTGCCCCATGGCTATCTTTGGAAAAATATCTATTCAGATTCTTTGCCCAGTTTTTAATGATTTTCTTTGTCTACTATTGAGTTGTATATCTTCTTTATACATCTTGGATATTAATTACTTATCAGATATATGATTTTCATATATTTTCAAACTCCCCTTCATTTGGTTGCTTTTTTAATTGAGTAAAATCTCAATTAATGTTTCATGTCTATAGCCATCAGTCTATAGCAATTGAAAAGTTAGGTGGCCTTAACCCATTTGAAACATTGGTACATGAACTTGTTGGAAATTGTAGTCTTAACTTGCTTCATCTGAGTAAGTGAAACTGGTTCTACTAATTTGAATAAGTATATGTTCTTACTGCAAATTACTTAATAGTATCAACTATATTGATTATGCCTCAACACAAGGATAAAGCACAGAAAATGGTAAAAAGGAAAGCATTTTATTATTCTTGTTGTTATGTGAGTCCTAGGGGTTCTCATTTTTAAATGTCCTTCAAAAAAAAAAGAAAAAGGATAACACTGATTATCATGTACTTGTCATATATATATGCTTTGTATTGACCAGTAAGTGGAGGACTATATTTCATATTTTTATTTAAACTCCCATATGTGAAACAGAAAGTTAACATGTATTGATTTAATAGTTCATCAATTCACTTATTGTTTCTATAAATAATACTTCAAAGAAAAGGATTTTAGGCAAGCTTGAGGCTATATTTTTATGTTATGCTAATAATATATTTTATGAGATATAATTAACATACATTATATTAGTTCCAGGTATATAACAAAATAATTAAATAAATGTTTATATCGCAAAATGATCACCACAATGAGTCTAATTAACATTCAACACCACACAGTTACAAATTTTTTCTTGTTATTGATAAATTTTAAGATCTAACTTTCATATTTATCAATAATTACTCTGAGGGCCGCCTGGGTGGCTCAGTGGGTTAAACCCTCTGCCTTTGGCTCAGGTCATGATCTCAGGGTCCTGGGATCGAGCCCCACATTGGGCTCTCTGCTCAGCAGGGAGCCTGCTTCCCCCTCTCTCTCTCTCTGCCTGCCTCTCTGCCTACTTGTGATCTCTGTCAAATAAATAAATAAAATCGTTAAAAAAAATAATTACTCTGAATGTAAATGGACTGAGTGCTCCAATCAAGTCACAGAGTATCAGAATGGATAAAAAAAACAAGACTCATATGCTGCTATAAGAGACTCATTTTAGACCTAGAGACACCTGCAGATTGAAAGTGAGAGTATAGAGAACCACTTATTGTGCAAAAAGGCATCAAAAGAAAGACAGCATAACAATATTTATATAAGACAAACTAGATTTCCCTTCCTTGGTGACATGGATGAATGTGATCAAAAGGCAAAAATCTCTAGTTATAAAATAAATAAGTCCTAGGGTGTAATGTAAAGGTTGGTGACTATAGTTAATATAATTATATTATATATATGAAGATTTCTATTAAATTTAGATCTTTGTGCATGTGGGAGTATATGTGTGTATGTGTGCTTATAAATTGTGAGAGTTTAATACAATCAATATTGAATCTATTTTGGGATACATAGGAAAATGAGGTTGGAAAAATTTATCAAAGCCAGCTAATAGGAGGCTTTATATTTTATTAAAAGGAGTTTGCATTTTTTTTTTTGTAACTTCAAGTTTTTATTTAAATTCCAGTTGGTTAACATATAGTGTAATATTGGTTTCAGAAGTAGAATTCATTGATTAATTGCTTACATACAATACCCAGTACTCATCACAAGTGTTATTCTAATTACCCATTATTCATTAACCCATCCCCTGCCCACCTCCCCTCCATTAACCCTCAGCTTGTTCTCTATAGTGAAGGGTCTTTTTCTTGGTTTGCCTCTTTCTCTCCTTCTCTCTTTTTTCCCCTCTATGCTCATTTGTTTTGTCTCTTAAATTTTACATATGAATGAAATCATATGATCTTGGTCTTTCTTTGACTGACTTATTTCACTTAGCATAATACTCTCTAGCTCCATCCACATCTTTGCAAATGGCAAGATTTCATTCTTTTTTATGGCTGAGTAATATTCGTGTGTGTGTGTGTGTGTGTGTGTGTAAAACACACCTTTGTCTGCTCATCAGTTGATGCCCATTTGAGCTGTTTCTATAATTTGGCTACTGTTGATAATGCTGCTACCATCAACATCGATGTGCGTGTAGCCCTTTGAGTCAGTATTTTTGCATCCTTTGGGTAAAAAGCTAATAGTAGTGCAATTGCTGAATCTTAGGACAGTTCTATTTTTAACTTTTTGAGGAACTTCCATAATATTTTCCAGAGTGGCTGCACCAGTTTGCATTCCCATCAACAATGCAAGAGGGTTCCCCTTCTTACATATTATGGCAACACCTGTTGTTTCTTGTGTTGTTGATTTTAGCCATTCTGACAGGTGTAAAGTGATAGGTCATTGTAGCTTTGACTTGTATTTCCCTGATGATGAGTAATGTTGAGTATCTTTCCATGTGTCTGTTAGCCATCAGTATGCCATCTTTGGAAAAGTGTCTGTTCATGACTTCTGTCCATTTCTTAACTGGATCATTTATTTTTCAGGTGTTGAGTTTGATAAATTCTTTGTAGATTTTGTATACTAACCCTTTATCAGATATGTCACCTGCAATTATCTTCTCCAATTCCATAGGTTGCCTTTTAGTTTTTTGATTGTTTACTTCCCTGTACAGAAGATTTTTATTTTGATGAAGTCCCAATAGTTTACTTTTGCTTTTGTTTCCCTTGCCTCCAGAGATGTATCTAAAAATTAGCTGCTATGGCTGATGTCAAAGAGGTTACTGTCTATGTTCCCCTCTAGGATTTTGATGGGTTCCTTTCTCATATTTAGGTCTTTCATCCATTTTGAATTTATTTTTGTGTTTGGCTTAAGAAAGTGGTCCTGTTTCATTGTTTTGCATGTTGCTTGCTTTCCAGTTTTCCCAACACCATTTGTTGAAGAGATTATCTTTTCCATTGGATATCCTCTCCTGCTTTGTCAAAGATTAATTGACTGTATAGTTGTGGGTCCATTTCTGGGTTTTTTTATTCTGTTCCATTGATCTATGTGTTCGATTTTGTGCCAGTACCATGCCTGTTTTGATCGCTACATTTTGTAACAAAACTTGAAGTCTTGAATTAGGATGCCTGCAGCTTTGCTTTTCTTTTTCAAGATTGCTTTGGCTATTCAGCATCTTTTGTAGTTCCATACAAATTTTAGAATTGTTCTAGCTCTATGAAAAATGCTGTTGGTATTTTGATAGGGATTACATTAAATGTGTAGATTGTTTTGTGTATTATAAACATTTTAACAATATTTGTTCTTCCAATCCATGAGCATGGAATGTCTTTCCATTTCTTTGCTTTATCTCCAACTTCTTTCATCAATGTTTTATACTGTTCAGAGTACAGGCCTTTTACTTCTTTGGTTAGGTTATTCCTAGATAACTTATTATTTTTGGTGCAATTAGATGGGATTGTTTTCTTAATTCCTCTTTCTGCTGCTTCATTACTGGTGTATAGAAATGCAGCAGATTTCTGTACATTGACTTTGTATCCTGTGACATGGACTTGGGCCAAACCACCATCATCCCAAGAAGTCAGGAGGAACAAGAAAATCCCATGTCAAGAGACTGATAGAAGTGAAATTTCACCTAGTAAACCTTTTGCCAGACCAATCATTGAAGTATAAATTAAGCCCTGTTTATCAGCACCAATGTGCTCTTCTTTAAAACAATTTACCTAATCTTCCTTTTTTTCCCCATAAAACCCTGAGTCCACTTCCTGCAATCAGGACACTAATTTGGGCTTCTACCTAAATCTGTGTAGTATAAATTGCAACCCTTTGATCCCAAATAAACACTGCCTCTTGAATTGGCTTCATGTTTTTAGGTTGACAGATAAACAAAATGTTCTATAGCCATACAATAGAATATTAGCTATAAAAAAGAATGAAGTACTGATATATGCTACAATCTGGATGGACCTTGAAAACACTATGTTAGGTGAAAGAAGGCAGCACTAAAACTATGTATTGCATGATTCCACCTATATGAAATATCTAGAATGGTTAAAGCCATAGAGACAGAAAGCTGACTAGTGATTTCCAGAAGGTGAGGATAAAGGAGCAATGGGCAATGACTGCTAATGGGTACAGGTTTATTTTGGGGATAATTAAAATATTCTAGAATTAGAGAGTGGTAACAATTGTACAACAATATACTAAAACCCACCAAATTGTAATTTAAGAGGATGAAGTTTCTGGTATATGAATTACTCAATAAAAAATGAAGTTTATAGTTTTTAATTCTTTTTTTTATCTTCTTATTAATCATATCACAGTCCTATTATGGCATGCCCAGAACTGTGTACTATGTTCTAGCAATATGCTAGGTATAAAAGTCATAAAAATACAGTATCTAAAGTCAAGAAGCTATCTTCTTAGTGGAGAAAATAGAAATGTAACAAAAACCTGTAACACCATGAAGCAGAATAAAAGATGCAGTATATAAGATTACCATTAATGGAGCTGGACTTTGAATTCAAAAACCAGTTTAGTCACTTCCTGAATGTATTCTTATGCAAAGTAACCTTTGTAAACTTCTATTTTCCCCCAGGGAAACTGAATGACAGCACCTATCTCATTTTATGCTTTGAGTATTAAATGAGAGTGTGAATGGAAACATCTGGTATAATGCTTGGTTTATAGTCTAAACACTAAATGGTAGCCATTATCATTATGCTAGACATGTGTTCAAATTGTTATGGGAGCTTCAGGAAAAAAATACTTAATTCTTTCAACAGTCCAGGCAAGCTTTCAAGTGTGAGGTTGAATGTGAAGGATTAGTAATATTTAATAAGCAAAATCATTGAGAAATGACATTCATAACACAGGAAATGATGGATCCTGGAACAAGCAGCTCCTGGCCACAGTTCCCATTCATTGGTTCTTAGACCAATGTCATTCTGTGATGAACATTTAACTTTCCTCAAAATTAGAAAATTAAAAAAAAAAGAGTGAATTGAATTTAAAAAGCTGCTTTTATGTTCTTTATAGAACTGAACTTTATTTTGATATTAATTGTATTCCAATTTTGGTAGATTTTTAATATTCACTATTTTATTAAACAAGCAGCACATGGAAGCATTGTTTTGAATTCTGACAGCTAAATAGAGAGGTTTCTTCGAATTATCATATTTTATTTACTGCTTTGTTTGTTTCTCATTTTACTGCTTAATGCAATTTGAGAGTCTGGTAACCACCATTCAGAGTAGTATTAAATGAGTTCAGAAAAGTAGGCAGGAGTTAAACTGTGAAAATTCTTACACACCATATTAAGATTAGATTTCATTTTAGCGGAGATGGGAAGAAAAGATGAGAGAATGTTAACAGGGTTGTGACATAATCAAATAATAGTAGCCATAATAAACATTATTATGTCAATAACTGATAAAAACACCAGCTTTTTCCTCAATAATTTAAAATTTCAAATTACACACCTTAAAGGCAGGATATACAACATACAAAAGTTAGAGGGCTTTAATTAGAGTGTATATGTATGTACGTATACATGTATGATCCTCCAGAAACAGCCAAAACATAATAAAACAAAACCACATTTAAACTAAAATATCTGTTAATGTCTCTGGTACACAAAATTTAGTTGCCATTGAAAAAGAATGGAATATAACTTCTACAAAATGAAATAAAAGCTTATATTTTTATATGATACACTTTATATTTTTTCCAAAGAAAAACTTATCTCATGAAATAATTCAAAATGTCAAGATAATATTTTAAAATAATCCAAGTTATTTTAGTTTTTTCCTTGAATTGAATAATTCTATATATTTGCATATTAAATGCTTTAAAAGATGCAAAAGATATTTCTCTCTTTTAATTAATCATACAGTGGCTGTTTTTGCATAATTCACTGATTTCAGATCAAAATTATTATATACATGTCCTCGGTGCTTGAAGAAAAAAATAAAAGATAAAATTATAATTATTATGCATAGCCTTCATATTATTTTTGTCTGAGTTCAATGGAAGATAACACTGAATTTAAAATTGGCTATTACACAGATTTCAATATTAAGAGCCTTGCCAATGCTGAGCTTCACTCATAGTCTACATAATCTGAGAAAATGTTTGTATAGTTTCTCTATGTAAATTTTGAAGCAATTTATAGGTGTTAGTAATGCCACAGAACATCATTCATCACATCCACTTATTTCAATACATAAATTGAGTTAATTTGGATATCTTAAGTCCCAACTATAACCCATTAGATGAAATCATTTTTAGAGATGATTTTAGTCTTATAATGTATAGCACTATAGTATATGCATAATATAATTATGATATTATGATAATGAAGTGGTCAAAGAATGAAAAATCTCTTCTAAGAGGTTTGATTCTTCTATGTTAAATTATGGATGATATGGTTAAAGATATTTAGCTCATATTGGCTACAAAGTGGTAAAATTTGAAATATACTTATAGAAGACCATATGTCTAATTTTCATCTGTTTTATTTTTCAATTTTAAAATTTTGGTCATGACAATATGCCTTTGAAGTATGACCATTTATTTCCTAAGTACCTAGCATTGTTGAGAAATGAGTGGTAGTATATTGGAAAGGAGATAGTCTCAGAATTCAATTAGAGAAATAAAACTAATAGTGATGCTGTAGAATAAGAGATCTATTGTAGGACTTTAACTTTATATACTACTGCTTCATCTCCATCTACTACTGAACCTGAAGGAATAGGACAGGTGGTAAGGTTTAAAAGATGGACAAGTAGAGAAGAGCAATGACACCTGACATCTGTGTTTTTATCACATGGGAGCCCACATGGGCCTCTTCTCATGTCCAAGCCTTCAATCTCACTTCCATGGACAACTTGAAGACAGAGTTGTCGCTCTACCAAGGAACCAAACTTGTTCCTGGCTCAGAGCTGAGATATTAACAGTGGAGTTCCAGCAGGAACTGAAGGTCTGGGCTGGGCTGCTGCCGATGCCAAGCAAAAGTACATAAACTTTGATGAGCTACAGAAGAGATAGTTGTCAAACATCCTAGGCTGAACATAGCTATTGCTTTATTTTCCAAGTCTCACGCTGATATCTCTTGTGGGTAAATACAAACAAAAACATAAAAATAAATATTTCTGGAAAATGTAGCTCAGCTCACCCAAGTCAACATCTCCTAAAGCTGTCACAGTCAGCTAGGCACCCAAACACCCTTCTTTTAAGCATCCTTAACTTCCAAATAAAGATGATAATAAGGTTATGCTTTGACCTAGTATTATATAGCTGTCCTGAATACATCCAAAGCATGCTAACTTTCTTCTCCTACAAGTACAATGTCTTTGTGTCCATTTTTTTAAGATTTTATTTATTTATTCATTTATTAGAGAAAGAGAGAGAGAGAGCATGAGAAGGGAGAAGGCCAGAGTGAGAAGCAGACTCCCCGTGAAGCTGGGAGCCCGATGTGGGACTCGATCCGAGGTCTCCAGGACCATGACCTGAGCCGAAGGTAGTCGCCCAACCAACTGAGCCACCCAGGCGCCCCGTGTCCATTTTTTAATTAATGTCTGTTCTTCTGGCTGAGTCACAGTCCCTCTTTGAGATCCTATAACTAAAATGTTAAACTTTTAAATCCAGTAGTGTTTACAAATATGATGATAGATAGTAGGAGAATAGTGATGAAAAGAGAAATATAATTGGTTACTAAATTTGTAAATACAATTATTAAAGTTAGGAAGAAATACACATAACTTACAGTTTTCATTTCTGCAAGTAGCAACATGATTGTAGCTGATACATACCTACTTTTTTTCTCTATCCATTCCTTCTCCTTTGCCCTTAGTTTTTCAAAGTTCCTTGCATCCTGAGGTGACTCAAACTTTTAATGCTGTCTAAATTGAGTTGCTGCATTGGTTCAGTCCTATTTGCATGGTGTTACAGTCCTCTACTGACTTGATCCACAAGATATGGAAGTACTAAGAGGCATCCTAGGAAAACTTTGGACTTCCAGCCATAATTCTCTTTTCATTCTCATTGTACAGTAGTAACCCAAATCCCTCTTAGAACTGAAGATTAATCACCCCAAAGTACAAACTCACCTCTTTGCTTCATAACTTATTGTCATACAAAACACCAAAGAGTCAAATAACAGTCTCTACTTTCAGTTTAAAGTAAGCCATTGTGCGTCCCTTGGAGGAAACATTCTTTCTTTAGGAACTAAGATCTCAAGATCAGCAAAATTTAAACTTGTGGGGATAGGAAACAAAATTTTGTTAGTGAATCAATAGGGGTAATATGGTGAAAAGTTATTTACAATAACATCCCTTGATTAGTAAACCCATAAATACTAGCTTAAGAAAAAGCTAGTATATACACTGTATACTATAAACTGGAGGACATTGTCCCATCCCAGTATAAGGCACTAGAATACCTATTTCTTTACCTAAATTATGAGAGATGTGGTATTATTCTTTCTTGATTAAAGAATGGTATAACTTGAAATGTACATTTTTCTCCAGACTTACTTTCCAAATTGTGCTATTATATTTCAATTTCATTTTTAAATTGCTATCACTATTCAATTGAAAGCTGAATATTTATTTCCAAAGTAATGCTGATTGTTGAACAATGAGAGGTAATGTACTGGAATGGAAACAGCATGGGTTGTGGAAATACATAACCTGGGTTAACATCTTGGCCTTGTCATGTACTAGGAGTAATCTTTAGGGAGTTAATGTCTATGACTTTTAGCTTTCTAATTTATAAATGAGTATAATTATAACACCTCACAGTGTTTTGTGAGAATTAGATAAAATTTATATAAATTAGATTAATTATAGGCATATAATAAAGATTAGTATTCTAATTGCATTTTAAATGGTGAAATGCATACTCTTCTATAAATGAAACAGGATAAAATATTATAAGGTAATAGAAAAATCATAAATCAAATAATTTTATTCAAGATGCATTCTGGGAATTGGATTTGCTATTTGTTCTGGGAACAAATACTGAAACAATGTATCTACATTTATTTTTACATATCACAATTGATCATCAGAAGAATGTAGTTGCATTTATTTAAATAAGTATTTTGAAAAATTAAACTTTTATTCAATATATACATTATATACATACTATGTATTCATTGTATACATTTTATATTATATGAATTTATTTAATTTTCCTATAATATTTATATTTGCAAATCTAACAGAAATTTGTATATCCCACATTGTGTTTGGAAGTTTATTTTTCATCAGCTTAATCTGAATCTACACTGTGTAGTCAAATCCTTAAGCAACCTTTCAACTGAAATCAACAAATTTATAGAAGATCAAATGGTGAATTAAAGAAAATAACGTTGGGGCACTTGGGTGGCTTAGTGGATTAAAGCCTCTGCCTTTGGCTTAGGTCATGATCTCAGGGTCCTGGGATCAAGCCCTGCATCGGGCTCTCTGCTCAGCAGGGAGCCTGTTTCCCCTTCTCTCTCTGCCTGCCTCACTGCCAACTTGTGATCTCTCTCTCTCTCTGCCAAATAAATAAATAAAATATTTTAAAAAAAGAGAAAATAATGCTATCTATCCTATCTTTGATTAAAAAGGCTGCCTAAATGTACCCAAAGTGTAATTTTTTTTTCAGTAGGGTGAAGTCAATATACCAGCACTTGTTCAAGATTGACAATGAGTGCTTTCAATCTTTTATTATTTTTTTCTTTTAATTTTGAAGTATCTTAAATCCCTCACAAAAACAAAGCCAAAGACTTTAAAGCCAAATAACTTTCATTTAGTGTGCCTGTTCTCTAATCTTATTTATATTCCAGTATCTGGTTAAAACATGTCATATGTCATTATGAGTTCTTAAAATAAATTTCCCACTTTATAGTAAGTGTTCAAATTACTTCCCTCTTTATTCTATATGATCATATCATAAGACACCTATATGCTCTATTCTAGGTTAATATTTATAAAGATAAGGCCCGAAATTATCAACCCTTTCAAAAGTTCTTTAGAAACATAAAGTAAAAAACAATAATTGTATAGAAACATTCTGAGCTTTTAGTTGTAAACTGATGGAGGATAAAAGAAGTTATAATGGCAATTATGTAAATGAATATAGAAAATTAGCTTGCCACTGTTCTTGTTTCAGGAATAATTTTAAAAGCAAGAGGCAAACAAAGGAATTAGGAGCTAGTTCAAAAACACAACACTGTCATTGACATAAATGGCTTCCATTCATTTGATCATCACAGAAACAACACTAACCTTTATTTTTTTTAAATTGTTACTGATTTATGTGTTTGTCTTTCATACCACATGCTTATTGAGTTAAAATTTCAGTTTCTCAAGAATTGCTGTGTTGAAACACAAAACATTTGAAAAGGTTAAGCCTTTCATATATAATGAGAAAGTAACCTACCTACTTAAGCATAACTAAATAAATGGTTAAAAAAAAAAGATTTCTGCCAATGAAACAAAAACCTATTAATAGTCTGCTTTTCCTATTAAATTTTACTATATTCTATATTTTTTTCAACATGTTATTGTCTATTTTGAAGAAATCAATTCTAATTTATATAGTATCAGGCATTCAGATCTTAAGAATTCAGAAAATAAGCCACACATGATATATGCAAGAAATATAAGTGCTATATAGTAAGATGTAATGTGCAAGAGAATATGAAATGTTTTCAGATAATAAATATATGAAAATTACATATAACTCTTCTTCTATTCCTCTATCAATAGCTTCCCCATCAACAACAAATTTTTTTTTAAAGATTTTATTTATTTATTCGACACAGAGAGATCACAAGTAGGCAGAGAGGCAGGCAGAGAGAGGGAAGCAGGCTCCCCGCTGAGCAGAGAGCGAAGAGGCTTGATCCCAGGACCCTGAGATCATGACCTGAGCCGAAGGCAGAAGCTTTAACCCACTGAGCCACCCAGGCGCCCCCAAATGTTTTTTTAAATCTATTTCTAATATGAATATGTATTACAGATTTGGGATTCTATGAGGAATAAAAAAACAATCCTTTTTCCTTCAAGAGTCTTACAATCTAGAACAAGTTAAGAAAAATTAACACAGAAAGGTAGTTAAAGTAAATATTCTAATATTAAAAGACAAGAGCGATTATCAATGGAAGACCTAAGGGATGAAACTAGAGAAGGTGGTTTGTGAAAGATAATGCTAATATCCCTTGATAAATATTAGTTACATGCAAAGCAATTTCTGAATACTTCACAAACATGTTCTCAGTTAACCTCACAGCAGTATACAGTATTATTTTCCTAACTAAACCAATGGAGAAAAAGGGGCATAAATCAGATTGCTCAAAGCTACACCACTATTAAGGGGACACAACCTGGATTTTTCCCACTCTGAAATTTAACCTGAATAAAAGGTAGGAGGAGCAAGATTATGAAGCTAGGAAGGAAAAAAAAAAGTCAATTGTTAAGAACTATAAATACACATATACAAAGCCCTAACACAGGAAACATTATTGAGCACATATCTAATAAAATTAGTTCTAAAATCATATTCTAATTATGAATGAATAAAGATGATTTTGTTTACTCTAGGGTTTGTGTATAAAAAAAGATAAAGTTTTGTCACTACTTTTTAGAAACTGAGATTCTCTGTAAAAATATTAATTTATATTTCTAATTACTTCTAATTATTATAGATCCTGAGCCACTAAATATTCTGCTGGGCACTGCGACAAATATTTTATATCCCTCAGGTGCTGAGTACAGCTTGTGGACACAGCACCATAGCCCCAGCAAGAAAATCAGAAAAATCTCCAAAATTATACAATTTTCACAGTCTTGATTTTTCAGTTTTACCTACAGCTACAGACCTACTCTTGAGTAACATATTTTTAAACTTGATATTTAGTATTTTGGGGAAGATTCTATCTAAATAGTGTCAAATAGAAAAATCACTTAACTACTTTTTTTTTTAATTTTAAGATTTAGATTCTATAGGGGAAGAGAGATTAACCAGAAAGTAACCAGATTCTATCTTTGCATATAAATCAGAAAATTCTTTGGATGTTAAAATTCCCTGTAAACTAATATTTTGAATTAATAAACAGTTACTGAACCTTTACACATAACATTTAATATAACATAACATAGTAAGAAAAGCATTCATTTTAATTTTGAAAAATATAACATTATATCAGAATCTTTTTATATGAACAGAATCCTGAGAAGAAAAAAACAAAAACAAAAACAAAAACCACAACAAAAAATTAATTTAAGGATTAACAGAAAGAAAAAAGAAAAAAATATTTTCTGTCATGTGATTAGCTAAAGTGGAAAAAAATAGAATGTATTTTTAATTGATTCATTTTAATGATACATTCATAGAAAACACTAGGAAATAGATGAAATAAAATTTACATGAAACTTGTAAACTTGACAATCATAAGAAAAGTAATAAAAATTTATATATAAGTGTAAGACTTGGCTTTGGTATACTAGAAAACTAGCTCTCTGGGGAAAAAAATTCTGATTTGAAGCATTTGCCCATTTCCTGAGTAAATATCCCTACTTTGGGATATTTACTGTGGGATCAAGCTATCACTGTATCACTGAACAGGAATTGGAAAGAAGTGCTAAACAACCCAGTCTCTTTACACAGTGGAAGCCATCTTCAGCACACCTCTGCTTTTGCTCTTCTGTCATCTACCATGAGAAGTTCCTTACAAGCACACATTGAATTTCCTATCTTTTCTATATATGACCCATATGAAACCTACTAGACAATGACCATAACAGAAACAGAAAAGCCGGAGCTGCCAAGGCATTGTTTACTTAACTAGTATTATAGCATCTACATTTCAATTGCATCCAGAACCATATTCAGCTCTGATACTAAGTTACTGCTCTTCTCAAAGACAATGAAACAAAACCCCTTTCCTTACTGCATGAATACAATACAAATGGTCTGCTGATAAGGAGCAAAGTACACAGCTTAGTGAGTAAACTAGTAAATTATAATAAACTATATATATATATATATATATATTCCCTAGGAGCATTAAAAGCTAAGAAGGCAATGTTTTGCAGCAATCACTGGAGTGAGGGATGCTTCTTTAGCTGTAGAAACGATTAAATCTCTGACTTAAAATCTGTTTTTGAAACCAGTATATGAGTAGAAAATGAATAATATTTCTGATACCAGAAAGCAACATTACAATATAGCACTGAATGATTCAGGAACAGTTTTAAGTTACACAGTAGAGTTTAGCACATGGATAAGACCAGAAGAAGTGGAACATAAACCACAGAACATAATCTTTGAGTTCTACCCTAATGAGAGAATAATATGAAAACTGAATGTCATTTATTATCTATTCTATACAAATTATGGTTGTTCACTATGAAGTCTACATCACTATTATCTCATGATGTGCCTCTTTCAGGAAATAGTATAATATATTAAAATCTAGGAAAAATTATGTCCACTCTAACTACTTCAATCAACATTCTTGAATCAGCATGGGCAAAATCCTATTCAGCAGCATTTCTTTACAAACTTTTGCTCAAATAGGGCCTATCTTTAACTGGATGAACCAAATGTATCTATGTCTAAATGTGGGACATTAGTTTTCAAAATTTAATGTTTATTAATTCTGGCCAGGAAAATGCTTTATTTGGGGATAGCAAGTTTTAACAGTAAGCTGCATAACCAGGGACAAGAGCTAGTTTCCTACAGAAGAGATAGGGCATTCAAAGAGAGAAAAAGATGTATGTATATGAAAGTGTTGTGATTCATTTGTTGCAATTACTACTAAGGTATAACAGAAAGCAGCAGAAAATAAACTGAAAGGTAAATAAAGGTCATGTAGGCTTTTGGTTCTTAAGGTTTACAATTTATCTGACAGATTGTTTTAAAATTTTGCATAGAACAAGAGAGCTTTTTTGTAGTAGATAGTATTATTTATTCACTATCTTTTATGCCCTCTATACCCCGTCATAGTTTCACTATAGGTTAAGTATGCTTCTTTATTAGGTGACATTGTAGGCCAATGTCATTTGAGCACATGAGATCTGAGAAGACTCTGAAATGTGCTTGTATTGAAAGAAGGAAGAGTAGGGATGCTTGGGTGGCTCAGTCAGTTAAGCATCTGCCTTTGGCCCAGGTCATGATCTTAAGGTCCTGGGAATGAGTCCTATATAGGTCTCCTTGTTCAGCAGGGCCCCTGTTTCTATCTCTTTCTGCTGCTCCCCTGCTTTGTGCTCTCTCTCTCTCTCTCTGATAAATGAATAAAATATTAAAAAAAGAAAAAAGAGGAGTTAAGATGATGGAGTAGTAGGGGAACCTTGAGCTTGACTAGTCCCTCAAACACAGCTAGAGCAACATCAAATCATTTTGAACAGCTAAGAAATCGATCTGAGGTTTAAGAAAACAATCTACACAATTGGAGGGAAAGAACATGCAGATGCGAGGTTCAGAGACATGAACTGGGGGAGAGAAAAGCCATGGTACTGGGGATGGGAGGGAGCCCTTTTCACAGAGCAAAGTTAGGGAGAAACAGCACGTACCATTCGCACAATACACCTCAGTGAGAGGATCCCCCAGGTTGCGGTGAAACGGATCATTCCCCTTTCCTAGGGTACATTTGGAAGAGGGTACTTTGGTTCTCCAAGACAGAGGACCCACCAGGAGCCATTGAGCAAACATTCAGCAGCAGGGGACAGAGGCACAGGCACAAGGCAGATAACCTGGTCATACCCTTTCACTGTGCATCACAATAGACTCTAGCCATGGGCGCCATGTGACTGCTTCCTGGGACACAACAGTGCCTGGCATGCTGCAAGTCTCTCCTCTGGGGGAGGGGAGCAGGTCCATGCCTTGCTGGCCCTTTAAGATTTGGAGTTTTGAATCCCAGCCACTGGCCAGAGAAAAAACATAGGAGAACTATGGCACAAGCTGTCCCAACAGCCTGAACCCAGACAGGTTAAGGGGCAGTTATCTGACAAAAGCCTGGGACATAGGACAGGAGATTATTCACTTTTCTGTGAGGGCTTACTGAATAGTGGTGGCTGGGATTTTCTCTTCCCAGGGACAAGAGGGCAGAATGATGCCATCTTCTACACCACCCCTACACCCTCTCACCCCCACTCACCAGCACAGTTGGAATTCAGAGAGAAACACAGCATCTCCAGTGGAGGCTGGAGTCACTTATACCAAGTGCCCCCTCCCACCATGCACCAGGCAGGGGCATCTTTGCAGGAGCAGGTCTGATTCTGAGCCAGCACGGTGGGCCCCTCTCTCAGAAGACCAACACAGGCCCCCACTGCATGTACCAGGGTCTGCTGATCATAGTGTGTTCTAAAGCATCAGCTTTAGTTCTGGTGGAAATAGGACTAAGCTTTCTTTTTTTCTTTCTTTTTTAAATTTTATTTATTTACTTATTTACTTACTTATTTATTTATACTTTTTATTTGTTGGTTGGTTGGTTTCTTTTTCTCATTTATTTGGATCAGGCTTCTTTTTTTTTTTCTTTTTTCCTTCCTTTTTATTCTTTAGAATCAGGCTTATAGTTTTTTTGTTTGTCTATTTGTTTGCTTTCTTTATTGATTTTCCTTTTATCTTTTCTTGGATCAGGACCTTTTTTTTTTTTATCAGGCTTATCCTAACAAATAAATCAAAGCACACCTAGTTAAAGGTCCAAACACTCCCCACTGCTAGCAAGGAGGAACTGTGTAGAGAACTGACCTGTGGGAAAGAGAAGCCAAAACACAATAGCAGAGTGCACAGAGCACACACCAGAAACACTTCCTGAAACACCAGGCCCTGGACAGTGTAAGACCCCTTCTTAATATAATACTACTCTCAGGAGCAGGAAACATAACAAGCGTTCATAATATGCAACAGACAGGAACCTAGACATAATGATAAAATAGAAAAATTCTCCACAAAAGAAAGATCAAGAAGAAATCATAGCCAGGGATTTGCTCAAAACAGAGGTAAGCTATATATCTGAACAAGAATTTAGAACAACAGTCATAAGAATACTAGTGAGCTTGGCAGAAGCATAGAAGACACCAGAGAACCCCTAGCTACGAAGATAAAAGACCTAAAAACCAGTCAGACCAAAATAAAAAAAAAAAAATGCTATAACTGGAATGCAAAACTGATTGGATGTAATCACAATGGGGATGGAAGAAGCAGAAGATTGAATAGATGATATAGAATATAAAATTATGGAAAATAATGAAGCTGAGAAGAAGAGGGAAGAAAACTATTAGATGGTGAAGGTAGACTTATGGAACTCAACAATTTTATAAAGTGAAATAATATACATAATAATATATGTATCACAGGAGTCCTAGAAGAAGGGGAGGAAAAGGGGTAGAAGGTTTATTTGAACAAATTATAGCTGAGAACTGCCTTAAGCTAAGAAGGAAACAGGCATTCAAGTCCAAGAGGTACAGAGAACTCCCCTCAAAATCAATGAAAACAGGTCAATACCAAGACATATCATTGTGAAATTTGCAAAATTAAAGATAAAGAGAGAATTCTGAAAGTGTTTAGGGACAAAAGGTCCTTAACCTACTAGGGCAGACATGTAAGGTTAGCAGCAGACCATCCACATAAACTTGACAGGCCAGAAGACAGTGGCATAATGTATTTAATATGCTAAATGGGGAAAATATGCAACCAACAATACCTTATCCATCAAGGCTATCATTCAGAATAGAAGGAAAGAAAAGAGTTTCCAAGAGAAGCAAAAATTAACACTAAAACCATGAACACTAAACCAGCTCTTCAAGAAATACTAAAAGGGACTCTTTAGGGAAAAAAAAGAGAAAAAAGTACAAAGACTAGAAAGGAACAGAGACAATCTACAAGAACAGTGACTTTACAGGTAATACAATGGCATTAAATTCATACCTATCAATAATTACTCTGAATGTAAATGGACTCGATGCTCCAAAGGACATATAGTATCAGAATAGATTAAAAAAAAAACAAAGACCAACTAATATGTTGCTTGCAAGAGTCTCATTTTAGACCCAAAGACATTTCCAGACTGAAAATGATGGGGTAGAGAAACATCTATTATGCTAAAAGACATCAAAAGAAAGCTGAAGTAGCCATACTTATGTCAGACAACTAGAGTTTAAACCAGAGACTGTAAGAAGAGATAAAGGGCACCATATCATAATAAAAGGGTCTAAACAACAAGAAGTTCTAATAATTGTAAATATTTACGTCCCAACTTGGGAGCAGCCAATTATATAAATCAATGAATAAGAAACTTAAAGAAACTCATTGATAATGATACAACAATAGTAGGGGACTTTAACACCTCACTCACAGCAAGGGGCAGATCATTCAAGCAGAAGATCAACAAGGAAATAATGGCTTTGAATGATACACTGGAACAGATGGACTTAAAAGACATATTCAGATCATTTCATCCTAAGGCAGCAGAATACACATTCTTTTTGAGTGTATATGGAACATTCTCTAGAATAGATCACATACTGGGTCACAAATCAGGCCTCAATCAGTACAAAAAGATTGAGATCATACCATGCATATTTTCAGACCACAACACTATGAAACTTGAAGTCAACCACAAGAAAAAATTTGGAAAGATCACAAATACATAGATCTTAAATAACATCCTACTAAAGAATGAATGAGTTAAACAAGAAATTAAAGAAGAAATTAAAAAAAAATGGAAGCAAATGAAAATGGAAACATGACAGTCCAAAACCTCTAGGCTGCACCAAAGGTGGTCATAAGAGGGAAGTATATAGAAATAAAAGCCTTCCTCAAGAGTCAAGAAAAATCTCAAATATACAACCTAACCTTACAGTCACAGAGTTGGAAAAAGAACAAAAATAAAGTCTAAAACCAGCAGAAGCAGAGAAATAATAAGATTAGAGCATAAATAAGTGACATAGAAATTAAAAAAAAAAAAGGAGAAAAGATCAATAAAACTAGAAGCTAATTCTTAGAAAGAATTAACAAAATTGATAAACCCCTAGCCAGACTTATCAAAGAGAAAAGAGAAAGGAACCAAATAAATTCACAAATGAGAGAACAGAGATCACAACAAACATGGCAGAAATACAAATAATTATAAGAGAATATTATGAAAAATTATATGCCACTAAGTTAAGCTATCTAGAAGAAACAGATAAGTTCGTAGAAACATATAACCTATGAAAAGTGAAACAGAAAGAAATAGAAAACTTCAACAGACCCATGATCAACAAAGAAATTGATCTGTAATCAAAAATCTCCCAATAAAGAGTCCAGGGCCAGATGACTTCCCAGGGGAATTTACCAAACATTGAAAGAAAAATTAATACCTATTCTTCTCAAGCTGTTCCACAAAATAGAAATGTAAGGAAAATTTCCAAACTGATTCTATGAGGCCAACATGACTTCAAACCCAAAACCAGACAAAGACCCTTCTATAAAAGATAATTACAGGCCAATATCCCTGATGAACATGGATGCAAAAATTCTCAATAAGACACTAGCTAATCGAATCCAACAGTATGTTAAGTGGATTATTCACCAGAATCAAAAGGGATTTATTCCTCAGCTGCAAGGGTAGTTCAATATCCTCAAATCAATCAATGTGATACACCACATTAATAAAAGAAAAGATAAGAATCATGATCCTTTCAATAGATGCAGAAAAAGCGTTTGACAAAATACAGCATCTTTTCTTGATACAAATCCTCAAGAAAGTAGGGATAGAAGAAACATATCTCAACATTATAAAGGCCACATATGAAAGACCCATAGCCAATATCATCCTCAATGGGGAAAAATTGAAAGCTTTTACCTAAAGTCAGGAACATGACAGGGATGTCTACTCCCACCACCATTGTTCAATATAATACTGGAATTCCTAGCCTCAGCAATCAAACAACAGCAACAACAAAAAATAAAAGATATCCAAATTGGCAAAGAAGATATCAAACTTTCACTATTTGAAGATGACATGATGCTCTATGTACAA
Source organism: Nasua narica (assembly GCA_028533885.1). NCBI lineage: Eukaryota > Metazoa > Chordata > Mammalia > Carnivora > Procyonidae > Nasua > Nasua narica. Next base: position 118,484,970 of record CM052798.1, on the reverse strand, counting down.
AACCCAAAAGACTCTACCAAAAAATTGTTAGAACATACATGAATTCAGCAAAGCAATGGTATATAAAAATCAATGTACAGAAATCCGTTGCATTTCTATACACTAATAATGAAGCAGCAGAAAGAGAAATCAAGGAATTGATTCCATCTATAATTGCACCAGAAACTGTAAGATATCTGGCAATAAATCTAACCAAAGAGATAAAAGATCTGTATGATGAAAGCTATAGAACATTTATGAAAGAAACTGAGGAAGATACAAAGAAATGGGAAAACATTACATGCTCATGGATTGGAAGAACAAATATTGTCAAAATGTCTACACTACACAAAGCAATCTACACATTCAATATAATCCCAATTAAAATAATGACAGCATTTTTCACAGAACTAGAACAAAAAATTCTAAAATTTTTATGGAACCACAAAAGACCCTGAATAGCCAAATCTTGAAAAAGAAAAGCAAAGTGGGAGGCCATCACAATTCCAGACTTCGAGCAGTATTATAAAGCTTTAGTCATCAAGACAGTGTGGTACTGGCACAAAAACAGACACATGGCTCAATGAAACAGAATACAAAACCCAGAAATGGACCCACAACTCTGTGGTCAAGTAATCTTTGAGAAAGCAGGAAAGAATATCCAATAGAAAAAAAAAGTCCCTTCAATAAACAGTGTTGGGAAAACTGGACAGTGACATGCAGAAGGATGAAACTGGACCACTTTCTTACAGCATACACAAAAATAAATTCAAAATGAAATGTGCTTGCATTGTTTGACCTGTCCCTGTTACTTCTGCCTGCTTCACAAAGGAGGCCACAAACAGCCACTCATACCAGAAAGTCATGTGGAGGAAACCAGAAGTACCTGCAGTAAAACCACCTCAACCAAACCAAGACCCATTAATAAGAAAAGTCAATGTTTGTCATTGTAAGACACTGATTATTTGGAAAAGGTTCACTACACAGCATTTCACAGTGAATGGTGACTTTTTCTTTAAATATAATTTTAACTGTTTCTAATAAATCAAAAAAATAGGCAGAATTGTTAGAGTTGATTGGGCAAGACACACTCAAAGCATGATTTGAATTAGCTTCTCTTTTGCCTATTCCTGGTGGCTTTAGTTTGAAAAGAAATTCAGGTTAGCTGGGAATATAAAAGGATTTTAGGCCAAGGACTATTGTGATCAGATTTTTACATGTTCTTATGTGTGCACATTGTAAGTCTAATCTAGCAGCAAGAAGGTAAATGGAAGAGGATAGACCAATGGGTGAAAGAGGGATGCTGAAGATCTGAAGCAACTAGTCAGAGAAAGATTAAGAAATGGATTTAAGATATTTATCGGGGTAACTGACATGACTAGAAAATCAGCTGTGAAAGCATCTAAGGAACAGTTCCCCTCCCCCACTCCAGTATTAACGAACACATTTAAAACAACAAAGATCTAACACTTCCACCTTATATTTTAAGTCATTTGTCAGGCAGAACAATGAGGTGAGTAACAGAGCTTCTTGTATGTATCACATAGTAGTAGAGGAACACAGATATAACACATGACACATGAGGAAAGTTGGATAATGATATGTAGGCAATATTAAGAAATGATACATCGTTTGGTTTCCCTCTTGTTTATATTTCAATTCAGACTAAGAATACAGATGATAATGACAACTATTTTAAATCATGACCTCTCTAAGTAAAGCTATCAGCCTGACAGACTGAAATGAGAAACTACCACAGAATTTTTAAACTTAAAAAAAATTACAGTTTTAGGGGTCAGAATTGAAGAAAAGTACATGAGTTCTGGCATTAAATAAAATGGCAGCTAAAGAGAAGATAATATACAGTGATATAGACTCTTTGGTTTACATGGACTCTCAACGACTACTGTTTGAAGCAATCAGGATCCTCACACATGTCAATCTCTCAGGAATCGTGTGTAAGTCAAGGGAGAATCCTGAGCACTGGCCGCCATATGGAAACAATAACAGGTCAAAGAGGAATTGGAGACAAGTGCTCCTGCTCAGGAAGATCTCAGTGGAGGCCAAAGGGTTTAATCGTCTGGTTCCCTAATTTATCTTCTCATAACAGCACCTTCAGATCTTGATGGTGAATCAGAGCACTAAGCATCACTTCAAGAAAGTAAGTGCTTAGCTGTGGATCACAGGGCAGGTGTGCTTTGATGCTCAGGGTTTGCAGACTGGTGAATTGGAAGCTTGAAGTTTCCACATTGAAGGAAACAACTTTGATATAAGCCTTGGGGCTGAAATATCAAGAAAGGACTTCTAAGAATCAATTGATGATAAAAGCTCTACCCTGTTTTAACTTACTTTTGTGTATGTGAAAAGAATGGTACCAATTATTCTGTTTGCTAAGCTGGTTGGTTGTTCCTGGTGGCAGGATACCCATACTTCAGAGTAAAAGGATGCTAGCCCACAGAGAAATATCAAATTAAACCTTTAATGTAAGGAAAAAATATCAAGAACCTTAGAACCTTCAGAAAATATTTCCACTTAAGCAATATCAGATGGAATAGAAAGTATAAATATTCAGCTGCTTTAGTAAATGTGTAAATAATGAGGTTAGAGGTTATTTCCTATTAAATAAGATGAACTAATGCAAATAGTTGCAAGTAATGAGAATATAAAAAAAAGCTTATTGGGCTTAAAATTCAGAAAGTAGAAGAATATGAGATCATGAGAAAATGCTAGATTATGCAAGGTTTGCAGTTATTTTAAAAGTTATTGCAGTATAAGACATTCTCATTGAACAAAAGAATGTCAAGAATCTAAATGACCATAGAATTGGAATGATCAGATATGAACAGGTAATTCACAGAAAAAATATAAATAGACTTTAAACATATGAGAAGATGTTCAATTTCATTTAGATTATAGAAATTAAAATTAAAACTATAATGAGTATAAAGAGATACCATATTTTATCTACAAGACTGTCAAAAGCCAAAAGACTTATCACAGTCTTTGCTGGCAAGCCATAGTCTCATATAATCCTTGTGGAAATGAAAATAATTTTCTATTAAAAAATTAAATCAAAATTATAAGGAGGGAGAGGCCTTTATGAAGCCTTTATGAACCAATAGTGATAATATGTCATGAACTAAAAAGAATGATTAATTCAGCAATGAACATAAAGTTAAAAAAAAATTACTGGACTACAAAAAGTGATAGTTCAATTTAAATATGCAATGACATCTAGCATCAGATTTCCCAATACAAACATTTTTGACTGTTTATCTGCTTTTAGCACAACATACAATATATGGCATAGATTATTCATTCATCTATAAAACATTTCTTAATTTCACACTTCATTCTAGAGACTGCGTTCAGATGTTGTAAATATAAAAATGAATCAATTATACCTTTTGCCTTCAAGCTGCTCATAATCTAGTTGATAGAAACTGAGCCCACAGTTTCAATATAGAACATTAAATGTTAGAATTGTTGGTATGTTGGTATGAACAAATTTGGATCAGATAAACTTTCAGTTGGAATAGAGCTGACTATGTTAAGTACTCTGGCTTACTTTTTTTGGCCAATTTCTTCTGTTACTGTCCAAGAAAAAGATTTCATCCCTTTTTCTCACTTTTCAACCCTCTAACACTTCCATCTCCATCTTTACTTTAAACTGATAACCATATTTCATCTTTCACTGAAAAGTTCAATAGCTCAAGACTATCACATCTACTTATCCCCCGTGTCTGGGCCCATTTACCCTCTTTCATATTGCTGGGAAAGATTTGCCCATGTTCTCAACTACAACCAAACTTTCCATTTTTCTAGTAGATCCTATCAGCTCTTTCATTCTCAAGACATTGTTTCAACAATGATCCTCTTTATTTTCTGCAATGTCATTTTTTTTGTTATGCTGACCATTATAATCAGAATAAACACGCACCTACCAGGACACTAAAATTAATTTTGTCAAGATTGCCAATGACCTAAGTAGATAAGTTTAACAGTTAACTTTTAGTTCTCATCTTACTGACTATAAGCAGCATTTAACACAGGCAATCACTTCTCTCTCCTTGAAACACTTTCTTCACTTGGATTCTAAAGCTCCGGACTCTCCTGGATTTATTATTACTGGCTGTTCAATTCCTTTCCTGGTTCTTCATATCCTTGACCTTTTAATGTTGGAATACCAACAAGGTTTCTTTCTCCTTGATTCTCTTTTTTCCTAGCATTTACTTCTTGGTCATCTCATCCCTTCTCTTGGCTTTAATACAATTGATATGTTAACAGTTTCCTAATTTACATCTCCAATTCAAAACTTCAACAGTCTGTCTGTTGGTTTCTCTCTCTCTCTCTCTCTCTCTCTTTCTCTCTCGTCTCATACACACACACACACACACACACACACACACACACTCACATGCAGGCCATACATTACCTCTCCACTTTGCTGTCCAATTGAAATCCCATGAATTATAAAACTAAAAGTGAGTTTCAAATGTAGTCTTCCCAAAACAAAAGTTTTATCCCTTTTTATCACAGAAATCTACATTAGGTTTTCAAGAAATAAGATTCATTTGGTATTTCCAAACAAGATTCTGCATCCTTTCCAGACCTCCTAATTCACAAATTCTGTAATAGCAAATACTTTCTCTCTTAAAGAAAATATGGCTAGGAGTTTAAGTCAGCCAATCATTGCATATATCACTGCATATATGAAAATGTGTAGAAAACAACAATGCCTCTTCAAATATAGCTGCTATATTAGTCTTCTAGTGCTATGGTATGTGCACAGGGTATGAGATTCAAATTTGTGACACACATATTACTACAACTATTTATGAGCTTTTAGGGTTTTCCAGAAATAATGAGAATGTTAAATCCTCATATGCCTACAAGCTCCTACAGTATTAATTAAATTCTGCATGAAATTTTAACATGGATTATCAACTGTAATGTTACCTGTGTATGTCTTGTAGGAGCAATTAAATCTTTAACCCAACCCTAATTACTCCAACTCACAGAAATATTCAGCTCTCTTAACTATCAGAACAAGTAATACTTATTTCACATATATGGAAGAGTTGGCAAGTACCTCAAAGGGTCCTGAGTCTAAAGTTCCATTAACTCCATTCTCAGATACAGACTTGAATTTAGGAGAAATAAAGCAAGCTGCCAAAGCAGAGTTACATACTTTCTTTCCATGTATTTGACTAATCTTATTACAGTAACTATCAATAATAAATTATTAAAATAATCATAATTCCTTACCTTAAATCAGACTACCAATCCCTAGTAAAATGTTCTAAGGTTTAGATACTGAGAACCTAAGAATGATCTAAAAATATCTTTTGATTAGTGGATTATAAAAGCTACATAGTAGAGGTCAACATAGTGAGGTTTAGCAGCCCTTACACAATCAGTATACACCAGGTCAAAATTTGAAGAATAAATTTTTGTCTGAAGGTATTCTCACATACATTAGTTCTACTTACCACAAGAAATCAAAAGTGATCATTCATACTATAATTTTTCCATTTCAAAAAACTCAAGTTTTTAAAGAAAAATCTCAAAAAATCTGAAGGTTTACCAAGAACTTTCTTCACTAAGATTGCTCTACAAAAGTATAGTTTAACAGTAAATTGTAAAAATTAATTTCCAAATGTAATTAAAGCAAAATAGTTCTTGAAATGAACATAAGGGATCTTTTATAAAGGTAATTTAATAATATCACAACACTACCAAGATGAATTCACCTGTATATTTATTTTATTCCAGAAATGAAATTAAATGTAACAATGAGAAAAAAATATTCAAAACTACCTAAGCATTGTTGGCAAAGAAAAAATACTACTCGGGATAAATCTTAAATAGAAACTCACAGTGCATAAAACTACACTACGGAACATAGATGTAAATTAACATTTTTTTCTCAACAATCACAGGCAAGAGAAGAACTAATTGAAAACCAATAAATTAAGTACAGTGCAGCAAGCGGTCTCTAGCCAACTCCGGCCTATACATCAATAGGTCATTCTCAGTTAATTAAGTGAAGGCATAATCAGCTTAATTTATGTAGTTCACGGAAGTTAATGATATCATAGTACAGTACCTGACGTTTGGCCTGTTCATATAACTTGTTTTATATGTTCAGTTCATTTCGCTGTTCCTCAGTATGGGCACTTTATTTCTGTAGCTGACCCCCAGTGTTTGTCTTCCTGCAAAAAATAGAAAATGTAACAATGAAAAACAATGAAGATTAAAAGATCACTTAACAAAAAGTTATTTTAAAAATGACCTGATGTTTCCGTGAACTATTTTGCTTTATATAAATATAAACTGCAACAATGAGCAAAAGCTTTCTGAAATAAAAGCAAATGTTAAAATAAGATCAATGTAAATGTATATAATATGCATATTTAGATATTAAAAAGATAAACCAGTGAAGAAACTTTTAAAATATTGTGTAATCATAAAATAGAAGCATGAACTTTATAGATGTAATAATTAGTATATTTGTAAATTGTGTTGCATTTCAACACTGGATTATACACTTGGTAGTGAACTCTTTTTCTCAGGGAGTTTCTTTCCACTGTCTCTGTAGCTCATCTTCTCTTTTCTGAAGCTGCAAGTTTACACACAAAGACAAACCACAATGTCAACCAATTGGACCTCACTTAAGGAACCTAGGAGATCGATTTGTAAAGCAAAGAATGAACAGGACCCTATTTCTGAAGTACGTTGCTCAAACTGCTCTTTCATTAAAAGATGCTCTTTCTTATTGATTTTGGCTTAAGTAATGAGAAAGCTTATCCAAAAATCTTTAGCATTTGGGCTCAAGTTAAGGAAATCAATACAGTCATTTCCCATTTGAACTGCATATGTGAGTTTTATGTACGAAAGACAAGACAAAGCCAAATTCAGATAAATCAATAGCATTGTCAATAGAACATGAAACAGACAAATGGCGTTTTTCAGCAATTAAAGTGAGTTGTAAACATACAAAGACTGATCAATTACAATGTTTTGTCATTAACAGTTTTTAATTGGTATAAAAGTTATGTGTGAACCTGACTCCCCAGGAATGAAGAATAGAGAACCTACTTCAGCATCATGTGGGACCATTTCATTAAAGTTTTTATGAACATACAGATAACTTTACCACTGACAAAGTAAATTAAGACCTTCATTAGGCAGATTGTATTTGAATATCAATGAATCTGTATAAGCCAGTGAAATATTTATAAACAGGAAACATACACATACAGCAGCCTTTCTTTGGAATGTACTATTTTTAAACACTGTGAAATATTCAAAGACTTTAATGTATTTTTGTAACTATTAATTGAACAAAATTAAAATAGCTTGTATTTAAGTTGAAATTATTATTTCCTACTTTGGAAAAGTAGAAGCCAAGTAAGCATTACATTTCTTTCATGACTGTATTCTAAAAATACAAAAAATTCTTTAAAATATATATTTTGTTATATATAAAAGATTCTAGAATTTATTCAAGTAACTTTTAAAATGTTTTGTATCAATGATAACCTGCAATAAAATACTGAGCCATTATGGCTTGCCATTATCCTTAAGTATTCAGGAAAACTGTGGTACAGATAGCCAAATATAATTCATAATATGCTAAGATAGGCATATCATTAAAATGCAGATAAAACCTTTGTTTTTAATAAAAAATGATATAACAAAAGTAAAAGGTTAATTGAAAAGCAAAATAAACTACCGAATTTAGTAAGGCACATTACCTAGATTAACAGAAATCAATGAAATCATTAAAACAATTAATAACTTAGAGCTCCATCCAGACTAAGATAAACTCTGTGGCTATTAGAATGCGGATACAAGGCTACAGAGACATATCTATTCTGACTGGGTAATTTCCTCTCCTCTGTAACAGTTCAGTAATATATGCAACTGGCATTATACGGCCACCCATTTCTTCTTGTGAGACAAGAGATCTTTCATGCTTTTTGCTATCTATGCTAAGTGAATCATAAGAACCACAGTCTTTACAGAAGGAAACGTATTTCCCCCCAGTGTTCAGGATATAAAATGGGCCATTAAAGCATCAATAGTATTAATCAAAGGCTCATAATTGTTCAGCCTCTTCTCTGGATAGAAAATGTGCAGAGTTTTACCCATCCTCCAATCATAAATAGGAACATATATATAGCAAAGCCAGGCCCATAATAACTATGATAGAACTAAAAACCAGCATGTACTTCTCCAAAGATCATATTCTGTGAAGTAACTGAAAATAGCAAACATAACTTCATGAATTATAAAACCTGAACAAAAGTTGTAATTATAAATGCTTTTTGCCTGATGTACTTTTTTTAAAAAAGAAGTGAAATTCTAGAAACAGAACAGAAATGTAAGGTAATATGACAAAACAGAAAATGATGCTTGAGTTTTAACCCTATTCCATAGCTACGGCTTTGGTCTAAAGGAAGTTCGTATCTTAAGTCTTCCAAAATAAACAAACAAACAAACAAAAAAAAAGGTGATATTTCAAACTTATTTCAAGGTCTCATTGCCAGCACCCTCAAATCCCAGATTCCATGATCACACATTATTTCAGTCTTTTTTCCCTGAGACTAAAACCTAAACTATACTCGTGGTCCCTGAAAGAAATATGACCTTAGAATAAGTCATCATTTTAGATAGAAATCTCTGTATTCAATAGGAAAAAAATTTTGACCTATTAAAAAAGAGCAGATTTTGTTAATTACTTTAATCTCTTGCTAAGGAAAGGAAAATTATTAGTAAATGTTTAAGAAATAATATAGAAGCAACCAAAAGCTAAAATCAAAACTGAAAGCTAAAACATCTTTGAAAGGGATACTGATAAATAATACTACAGAAGGATTATATATAAACTATATAAACATCTAAGAAATTACACTAACAATTTATAAAATATCAGTAAACTAAATAGAAAATAGTTACTAAAACAAAAGAAAATGTTCATTCTTAATCCTGTATCTATGGAAAAGGGTATCCCAGTTTAAAAAGGTAGCACAATTCTTATGGACAATGTATATTAGACAAAATTCTACAAAAACAACAGATGCAAGTTTAACGAATAATTATACTAAAGCTGAATTGAGGGGGACTTTAGAGGCAGATCTTGGTTTGACACTACAGCTCTGCCATTTGCTAGATGTGGTGACTTGAGGCATATTTTCATTTTTCCCTGAGAGTTTCTTTATCTGTAAAAAGTGGAGAAAATAACAGAACATCCTCATATTGCAAAGATTCAATCAGATGATATATCTTGTCCTTGGCCTCACACATATTAGGCCTGTGTTAAGTGTTTCATGACTAAATGAATTAATTAGTTTATTAATTAATAGACAATAGTCTTATTATAATGTGGAATTTAAAAATAATGAAATTTAAAAATACATTGCTAGTCATCTTATATAAATGTAATTTAGCTTCCATTTCTGTAAACTCCTAAAATTCCCTGTTATCTCTCTGTGAAAGCCTTTCCACTATTTGATAATCACTTTTTTATTTGTCCCCTGACATTACTACACTGGAAATTCTTGGGAATAGGAACCATATCTTACTTGGGTTTTTTATTTGTTTGCTTGCTTGTTTTAAGTATGCTCCACACCTAGCATGGAGCCCAACATGGGGCTTGAACTCACAACCCTGAGACCAAGACCTGAGCTGAGATGAAAAGTTGGATGCTTAACCAACTGAGCCACCCAGGCATCCCTCTTGCCTGTTTTTCGTATATCTGACATGACAAGGACTTCAGTAAATGTTGGTTGGATTAGTAAATGAATTAATATCTTAAAGAGTATATTTTTTCGGGCCTATTATATACTACATAATCTGGAAAACACTTGATATAAATTATTTCCCTTTATTCTCAAAAAGAACACTCTATGATTGCTATTCCAATATTATAGATGGGTAAACATATGAGAGATTAGGTAACAGCCAAAATCACATGGATGGTAAATGCTGGATCTGAGGTTCCACGTTCAATTATTGCATTAATTGCCTTGGTCTAGCTGACTTATCATATTTACAGTTTCAGAAATTGTATATTAACAATTTTCCAAGAGAGATCAGGTCCTGGTTTACTGACACAATGTAACTAATGTTTTTGTTTTGTTTTGTTTTGTTTTGTAAGATTTTATTTATCTGACAGGGAGAGAGAGAGACAGCAAAAGAGGAAAGGTAAGTAGGGGGACTGGGAGAGGGGAAGCAGGCTTCCCGCCGAGCAGGGAGCCTGATGTGGGGCTCAATCCCAGGACCCTGGGATCATGACCCGAGCTGAAGGCAGACGCTTAATGACTGAACCACTCAGGCACCCCTATAATGTAACTAATTCTTTAAGAAACCAAAGCATATGACAGAATACTAATTTTTTACTTTCTAATACAGTATAAAAATGCTAAGTAGGCCAAAATATTCTTTTCTGTTTCATCATCTCACCTTTAAAAGACTACATAAGCTATCAAATGTGTTCATCCTTTCAACAAATCTTTTTGGCCACTTATAGTAGGTATTGAAGTTAAAGCAATAAAGTAGATGGGAAAGAAAAGCCATGCTTTTATAGAGTTTATATTCTAGCTAATTGTTATTTGATACTTTGTAACAGAAACTAAGCACTTTAGTTTATTAATGGACATGATCGTCATAACAACTCTATGAAACTGTTACTACTATTATCCCAATTTTGCAGACATGGACATGAAGTGAAACAGTTAAAGCCCCAAAGTAAAAGTTTTTAAGAGCTGCACTCATAGTTTGGACCAGGCTTTCTGTTCAATGAACTTGCTGTCCAGCAAGGGAGCTGTGTATTAGTGGATCACGTCACTCAGCCTGATGGGATGCTAGGAACAACGCTACAGAGCCCTGGCTGCCATGAGCCCCCAGCCTTTGGCTCCTTTGCTCAGGGCCTCCTGTTCCCTGAGTAATGCTGCAGATGCACTGATACAGACCTACTTTCCAGTCCTCCTTTATGTTCATCCATCAAAAGCACCATTACCTCATGTCTCCTAGGTGTAATACAATTAAATCGGTTACATTCCCTTCATATGAATTGCTGGTTGAAATTAAGAGACAGCTCACTTGTGCACGTTTCCCAGAGTGGAAGATTTATTTTATGCTTTGTTTTAGAATTTAGCTTGTTCTCAATTTTGTACTTTAGGGGTGTAGGGGCTCCTACTCTTTGACTACAGCTATTGCAAAACCTGGAGCCAGAAATAAGCTTTTCTGTTATTAAATAATTCTTGTATCAGGAAATTAATAGCACATTGTTAATACATAGTATCAGCAAGGACATAGAAATGTTTTCTTTAAGACTTCTGCTGATTAATATTTTAAATATAACATATACTATATGAATATTACATAGTGGTTTATATTTTATTATCTATAATATATTTAAATAGCATTTCACCAGGTAAATGCATGTTGCATCCTACAATGTAATAGCACCGTCTTGTTTTTTTAGCCCTCCCCAAAAGTATACCTCCTACATACTAGCAGTGACATTGCACCAGAATTGCAAGTTGAAATCGAAATTTTCAGTAGCATTCAAGATTGGCTGCAAACAAAAACTGACTGAAGATTTCTCCTTTGAAAAATTCCTTAAATACGTGGCTTATATTTCTTTTCTCTTCTGGTTGCTCCCTGTGTCTCCTTTCTCTTCTTTTTTTCTTAACATATGTTAGTCCCATTCAATTTCCTTCTCGGTACTCTACTACCACTTCCTCTCAATTCTAACTTAATCTCCTATCTTCTTTCCCATTAACCTTTAATATACACACTTGCTATCTCCTCTTTACTTCCTATCTGGCCCATTCATCTCTCATTTCTTTCCTAATATAATAGATGTGAGAAAGGAAACTCAATACTCTGTAACACAAATACAGAAATTAAGGTCTCAAAGATTAGAAAAAGGATAACTCAACGGCACCACTTGAATACAAACATATTTACATATATTTTTCCCAAATGTTTTTTCATCATTTTTTTCTAAACCAATGTTTTTGGGGTGGGGGGAAGGCATACCAATTTTTAATCCCTCTCTGCTCCATCAACTGCAATTTCTCTAAACGGCATTTGAAATAACCTGTTCAAAGGATTAAGAGTACCTGGTATTTATCTTCGTATCTCTGCTACCTGGCAGAGTGACTGCTACGAAATAGGCCCTCCATGAGTGTTTGATGAACAGAACTGAAATAAGTAAGCTTCATACTTGATAGAAAAATAAATGGGAAAATTAAAAGAGAAACCTGCTCACCAACAGCCATGGTGAAGACTGTGAAGGTGGAGGAGGTGGGCAGTCGGTACTTACAACTTTATCCCACTGTGGAACCTCTCACTATTCTCCCTGCTTGTCTTTCCCCTTCTCTCCTCAGGCATTTATTCAAAGGTTCAAGCAGCTGTTTGAGGGTTAGAGCTAGGGTTATGCATACAGGTTCAAAGACTCAAACAGCTGATGCCATAATAAGTTGCCTATTTTTGAACCCTAAATAAATGGTGAACCAAATCTAACACTAGGCTAAAAGAAAAAGCTAAATGTAAACTTCCCTTTAATGAACTTCCTCTTCTTCCCTTCCTATCTCCCTATAATACTCACATTTTAAGATATATTGTCTGGATTAAATCTTCATATACTCTCAATACAACTCGTACTCATGGATTCGTCACAAGTGCAAGTAACAGTGCGTATCGTGGAGAACAATAGTTTTCAAAATTAACTCTTCCAAAGGCTCCTTTCAGGGGGTGCAAGTTTTCCAGTCCACTCCCCAAACTTTAACCAGAGAGGATCTGGTTTACTTTGGTTTACTTTGTACATTTCACTCCAGTTTACATCTTTGTTTGGAGAAAGGAGTCTGTTGCTATCTATATTCTGTCATCAACAGACTTAACCCAATTCTATCATTCCAAAATGCATAAAATCGGGACTAGAAAAGTTAATAACTGACATGTTCAAATATAAGCTGTTGGCAAAAAACAAAATTTGTACCACTAAATTTGCTATATAGGTCTTTTACCTGTCAGGACTATTTTTTTCCCTGGTCTACTCTATTTGAGAATGTAGAATGGTTGACAAAAAAATTACATTGTGCTACATAGCTAACATTTGCTCTACTAATAATTTTTGCTGTATTTAGAGTGAATCTCATTCTGAAACTTAATTCAACCAATTTTGGAATTGATGCACAGTGGAAAACAAGAGTGCATAAGACAATAATATGTTTTATTTGGTTAACAAATGAACTAATTTCATGCTAGAGAATGGGAAACTGTATGTGGAACAATGGAGGTACATTACAGGAGCTGAAAATACTTCAAAAGGTACCAAACTAAGATTGATATGAGTGAATGGCAAAAAGTCTGGTAAGAGTCAGGAAGAAGCACTGGTTGATGCAGGCAGCTTAACTCAGAGTTGACTCAAGTTTGAAATAGATTGGAGCATTCAAGTGGGAAATACTTAAAGCAAAGAGTCTTCATACTTGTCCACCAATAAAAAGTGCTCTGAGTTAAAGATCTGTAGCGTGGATAGGTCCTTGAGCATTACAGGATTTGTGGGCGTTCTAGCAGTCTTCTATCTTCAAGATCTAATTGTCCTTAACCCTAAATCATTTCACCTGATGCTTAAGGAGCCTTTTTTATTAGCCACTATAACACCAATCATCATTTTTTTTTGGTCCCCAAGCTGATAAAAAAGTTTCACCCCCCAAGTTCAGAATTCCTTTACTTGCCAACATAGTTCCCATAGTTATCTAAGCTTGATGTTAAGTGTGAGAATTTAATCAATTAGTTATAAGAAACATTCTCTATTTATGTGTATATAAGTATTGTTCCTATTTTTGCATCTCTGTTTTGTTTAGTTCTGTTCTTGATATTCTATTCCTCTCCCCAGAGAAATTTCCATTATCTGCAAGATCAAGACCTTCACACATCAATTATATATAAAGAAAGTTCAAAATCCAGTATAAGAGGCACTCATCTTACTCACAGTAAGTTTCACACTAATATTCCACAAAATATGTGGAGGATAAAGCGGTGTGGGCTGGAGCACTCAGTTTAGTTACGTTACATTGGAAAGGGTTGTCATCACTCTCAATGAGGAATTTACTTGGTATGATATATCATGTATGGATATTGTAGCAAACTCCAAACAATTCTCAAAACAGAATGAAAATCCAATTATTCTCCAAATAAATGTTTGTCACATTTATAAAATTTAAAAATAAAAACACATACTTCAGATATTGTTAAAGAGAGCTATCTAGCTAAGCCTCAGAATCAAGAAAAAGATACAAAATAGCATGTTTGTAAAGGAATTGTTGAATACTCTAGTAATAGGGCATCATAAGACAAATGGTGAGAAAAAAAATTCATTGGTTGTTTTAAATCCTAATGGACTAGATTATCAGAGTCTCTCTCAATTACTAATTTAACTGATTCTATGTTAACATCACATATCCCAGGAAAATATTTTCACTTTATTAAGTTATTTCTTATGTACACTCCTTTCCAATGAAAGCTAGAGCCTACCTTTACATTTTTTTGCCCAAGCCTTCTCAATTCCTTCCTGTAACACTAACATAAGCCTACAAAAGAGATTAATAAAATATGTTTTCTAAGGAAAAACTCCAAATAAAATTAAGGAATAATGACCATCAATTTCAAAACCATATATATTAAAGGAGAATCTCCAATAACTTCCCTTTCTTACTACTCCCAGCTCACTGAAGTGGAAGAATTCCAGAAATATTAAGGAAGATATAATTGGTTAGATATAGAGTACAAAGAGGGAATTGCTTAGGATACTTAGGATGATTTTCAAATGTCTGCCTTAAATAACTGGATGAATGTAATTTCTGTCTTGAATAAAAACCAATGACATTCTGATTAGATTTCCATTCTGGAAAAGTCAAAACCAAATTTTGAGCTTTCTGTCCTCCTATAGGGACACAGAACAGATCAGTGGTTGCTAAGGATTAAGGATAGGAAAGAGACTTGATACAAAGGGCAGCATGAGGGGATTTTTAGGAATGATTAAACTATTCTATATATTGACTGTGGTGGTATTTACATGCTTCCCTGAAGTGGTCAAAACACAAAGAACAGTACATCAAGGCAGCAAATTTTACTATAGGTAAAATAAAAAGTAAATAAAAATAATTAGTGCTTACTAATGAATTATTTTAAATGAGGATATCTTAAGAACTAGAAATATGTCAGGAGGATAACAGGGGAAAATATGTCAAAATTAATGGAACACTAAGTTAAGTATTAGAGTAGAGCAAGGAAAATAAGATTATAGCAGACTAAGAAGGAGAACAGAGTCACTATTAAAATAAAAGTGAGTGACAGGGGTGCCTGGGTGGCTCAGTCAGTTAAGTGTCTGACTCGGTTTTGGCTCAGGTCA
The DNA here is from genome assembly GCA_028533885.1 of Nasua narica. Classification (NCBI taxonomy): domain Eukaryota; kingdom Metazoa; phylum Chordata; class Mammalia; order Carnivora; family Procyonidae; genus Nasua; species Nasua narica. The sequence continues at coordinate 118,469,561 of CM052798.1, read as the reverse complement.
TGATCTCAGGGTCTTGGGATCGATGCCTGCACAAGCTCCCCACTCAGTTGGGAGTCTGCTTCCCTCCCCATCTCTGCCCCTCTGCCCTACCCCTGATCTCTCTCTTAAAAATAAATAAATAAATCTTTTTTTAAAAAGTGACAAAAAGTAAAGATGACACCACCTAGCACTTTCCCAGATGTCTTGTGTTTGAAAATTACTTCTGAATTTCTAATCATAACACTATCAAAAAGTCATTTTCTAGACAGTGGTTGCTTTGTTTGTTTTTGCTCTAATTATCTGATTAGCAAAATTCTTACTGCTAAATGTAGAAAGAGATGAACAAGAAACATACAACCTAAGGCAGACAACTGAGGCAGATTTGACAGGTCACCGTCACAGTCTTGATAGCAAGACTTTGCTATCAAGTCATGATAGCATGACTTTGGAACGGCAGGGCAAAAGGCATTGTGCCACTTTATATCCCTATCGACCCAGGACAAATCCCCAGACAGCTGTGACTTGTGTCTCTTCTGACAGATTCTCCTAACCCTATCATCTCCTGTTTTAACATTCTGGATCACAGGTCAATCACCAGCAAATAGCTTTTAAAGTTTATAACAAACTACTTTCATGAAAAATCTCGTTTCCTACTTGTCTCAACTGAAACTTGGCTCTCCCACAGCACTGCTGATAAAACTGTTCAAGTAATGGGTTCTTTTCCACACACCTTCTGGCTCTGGGCCTAAAAATGAAGTAGATGTTTTGTTTTGTTTTTTTTCCTCATTGCTGCTTCTAGACCAGTATCCCTACATTCCTAGTCATCTAAGGCTCCTCAATGAACGTCACCTCTTTTTTTGAAAAGTTAGCCCTGATTCACTGATTCCAATTCCACGCCTGTCCATCTTCTTGGCAATTTCAAGTCCTACATAGAAGTCAGTACCTCAATCTCTTAAATACTTGACCTCATTTAGCCAATGATCTTGTTTTCCACCCTATGGAAGCTATTCAGTACCAAGGTCACACCCTTGACCTTGACATTTTCTGTAACAACAAACTCTCCATCCCACTTTAACACACCTCCTTTCTACTATCATTTTTTTTAAATTTGGATAAAATTTTATTTTACATTCTCTGATAAACAAAGATAAAGATAATTCATTGATAAAAGACATGACTTACAAAAAATATTTTTTATGAGTTTTTTTAACTTTTATTTTTTCAGTGTTCCAAGATTCATTGTTCATGCACCACACCCGGTGCTCCATGCAATACATGCCCTCCTCAATATTCACCACCAGGCTCATCCAACCCTCTACCCCTCTCCCCTCTAAAACCCTCAGTTTGTTGCTCAGAGTGCACAGTCTCTCGTGTTTCTTCTCCCCCTTCAATCTCCCCCAATTCACCCTTTCTTTCCTTCTCCCAATGTCCTCCATGTTTTTCCTTATGCTACACATGTAAATGAAACCATAAGATAATTGACTCTTTCTGCTTGACTTATTTCACTCAGCATAATCTCTGCTTAACTTATTTCACTCAGCATAATCTCTTCCAGTCCCATCCATGTTGATACAAAAGTTCGGTATTCATCCTTTCTGATGGAGGCATAATATTCCTTTGTATTTATGTACCATATCTTCTTTATCCATTCATCTGTTGGAGAACATTTTGGCTCTTCCACAGTTTGGCATTGTGGCCATTGCTGCTATGAACATTGGGGTACATGTGGCCCTTCTTTTCACTACATTTGTACCTTTGGGGTAAATACCCAGTAGTGCAATTGCAGGGTCATAGGGTAGCTCTGTTTTTGATTTCTTGAGGAATCGCCACACTGTTTTCCAAAGTGGTTGCACCAACTTGCATTCCCACCAACAGTGTAAGAGGGTTCCCCTTTCTCCACATCCTTTCCAATATTTATTATTTACTGTCTTATTGATTTTGGCCATTTTAACAGGTATAAGGTGGTATCTCAATGTGGTTTTGATTTGAATCTCCCTGATGGCTAATGATGATGAACATTTTTTTCATGTGTCTGTTAAGCCATTTGTATGTCTTCTTTGGAGAAGTGTCTCTTCATGTCTTCTGCCCATTTTTTGACAAGATCATCTGTTTTGTGAGTGTTGAGTTTGAGGAGTTCTTTATAGATCTTAGATATCAGACCTTTGTTTGTAGTGTCACTTGCGAATATCTTCTTCCATTCTGTGGGTTGCCTGTTTGTTTTGTTGACTGTTTGCCTTGCTGTGCAGAAGCTTTTTATCTTGATGAAGTCCCAAAAGTTCATTTTCACTTTTGTTTCTACTATCATTTTTATCTTTCCAGCTCACTCCTTCTGACACTCATCTCTAACACACTTCAGACTTCATCCAAACTTTCCATCCATTTATCCTATGCAATTTGCCACTGCTCCTTATTACCCTTGTGTCCTTTCTTCACTATCTACCTTAAATTTTTTACAGTAAAATATTATAATAAACCTTTCTCTTAATTCCACCTACTTACTTGACAAAAAAGTCCTGGTTAAATCCAAAGCTTCCCACCAACTCTACTCCAGGACCCCTGAAGCTGAAATTGGTTGGAAAAAATACAAAATAATGCTGACTGCTTTATTGTGATGAAAAAACTTAAGTGGACCCTTAAATGTACTTATAAAAATATTATATTTATTTAATCTATTTTTCACCTACTATCTTAGATAATCATTCTCCCTACAACCCTAAGACCTATTCTAATTTCTTCACACTCAACTCATAACTTTGCTTCTTATGTCAGTGAGAATGCAGAAGCAATAAAACAGAACTTCCCCAAATTACCTCTAAGTATTCTCTATACTGTTACTGTGGATGAACTCTAAACGCTCTTAAGTAAGGCAATGCCCGCTCCCTCACTTATATACCAGTAATTGACTCTAGCAATTTTTTTTCTTTTGCATTCTGCATTTTCCCCGTTCCAGTGGATCATTCATCAAGACAACAAGCTTCCATTTCAGCCTTATTTATGCATTTATTTATTTTTTATTTTTAAAGATTTTATTTATTTATTTGCCAAAGATTGAAAGAGCACCAGCAGGGGGAGCAGAAGATAGAGGGAGAAACAGGCTCCCTGCTGAGCAAGGAGCCCAATGTGGGACTTGATTCCAGGACCCTGGGATCATGACCTGAGCTGAAGGCAGATGCTTAACCGACTGAGCCACCCGGGCATACCATTTCAACCATAATAACAAAAATAAAACCACCTAGACCCAGTTCCTTCATCTAGCTCACCCATATCTTTTTTTTTATTAACATATAATGTATTATTTGCCCCAGGATACAGGTCTGTGAATCATCAGGCTTACACATTTCACAGCCGTCACCATAGCACATACCCTCCCCAGTATCCATAAGCCAGCTCCCTAGCCCTACTTCCCTACCCCCCAGCAACCCTCAAATTGTTTTGTGAGATTAAGAGTCTCTTATGGTTTGTCTCCTTCCTGATCCCATCTTGTTTCATTTTTTCCCTCCCTAACCACATGATCCCCCTCCCTCTCAGATTTCTCATATCAGAGAGATCATATAATAATTGTCTTTCTCTGATTGATTTATTTTGCTTAGCATAATACCCTCTAGTTCCATCCAAATTGTTGCAAATGGCAAGATTTCAGTTTTTTGATGGCTGCATGGTATTCCGTTGTGTATATATACCACATCTTCTTTATCCATTCATCTTAGATGGACATCTAAGTTCTTTCCATAGTTTGGCTATTGTGGATGGACATTGCTGCTATAAGCATCTGGGTGTGCCTGCCCCTTTGGATCACTACATTTGTATCTTTAGGGTAAATAACCAATAGTGTGATTGCTGGGCTGTAGGGTAGTTCTATTTTCAACTTTTTGAGGAACCTCCATACTGTTTTCTAGAGTGGCTGCACCAGCTTGCATTCCGACCAACAGTGTAGGAGAGTTTATGTAGCTCACCCATATCTTACCTCCAGTTTTATAACAAAATTCTCTGAAAGAATCTATGTTTCCTGGTCTTCTATTTCTTCCTTCCATTTTCTCTTGATCCACTCTATTAGGCTCCACCATTGTCACTGCCCAGAAACGATTACCAATTACAACAATGACCTTCACTTTGCTGAATCCCATAGTCATTCCTCAGATTAAGATTCATGGGAATAGAATTTTTTTTATCACTTTCATTTATTGCTATATTAGCAGGACTCAAGATAGTTTCTGGCACACAGTAGACACACAAAAAAACCATTTCCTGAATTAATGAATAAATGTTTAAATGAACTTTAATACAAGTCTATACAATAAAATAGGTAAGAGTGACATTTCATTCTAGTAGTTATTTTATACTGGTTTTTCCTAAAGCATAATTCATTATTATTTACCTATTTGAAGCAGTTACTACATAGCAGATAAGAAACTGATCATTTAGATAGTTAGAAAGTAGGGATAGAGAAGCATATATGAGTTGCCATGAAGAGAAATCTCAAATGTCAATGCTTAACACATTAGAGATTTACTTTTTACTTATTACAAACCTAGCATGGGTTGGTACAAGTTCTCCCATATCTCGTGGCTCAAGAATTCAGGTCCCTTTTATTCTGAAGTACAGTCATCTTAATATGAGACCTTCATGGTTTCTAGACTCAGAAAAGTGGTAGCAGAGTTTCCTAGGGAGTTCTTAAATTTCTCAACCCACATGTGAAAGATACCACTGTCATTTATATTTTGTTAGCTAGAAATAGTCATAGAGCCCTTGCCTTGCAGCAAGATTCAGAAAAGTTCACTAGTTACAATATGCTCGGGAATAAAATGATATGTAAACTACAAATGTATATGTTCAGGAGAGAATCTGCATATAAAAAATAATTGAAAACTATACAGGAAGCATAAGGAAGTTAACATTAAATTGAAAAGAGCATAATTACTGAAGCAAATCAGTCAGGAGTAGGATATTCAAATGGAACTTTAGGATGAAAGTAAGACCTTGCCAAAAGAAAAGAAAGTTAAAAAATTATTGCAAGCAGAATTACTTTAATACTCTACGTTATTTTGCTTGCCTGATAGCCAAGTTATATTTTCATGTTTCTGACAAGTGGTTAGAGACCCTGAGCATGACCATAAGTGCAATAATTTTATTTGCATGTTCCCCCTGGATCAACATATTAACTAGTAATAGATTATGAGCATTGGTATAAAATTGGCTGTAGCTTTATAACTCTTATAATACATTATTTGGGACCATTATACTACATCTAGCATGAAGATAGATCCAATTTTTTCTAATTTTTAGGAATTTTTCTTAAGAGATTCTTTAAAGTATGCATAAAATCTGCAATTGTTGGCAAAAATACTCTAAAAATACTTAGAGATTTGTATGAGAAAACAGTAACTATTATAATAAAAATACAGTAGATTATGTAAAATTTGGCTATTACATAATTTCAGTCTATAAAAAGTGCATTGCCAAATTGTTATATAAAACCACTAAGGTATTCAAATTGGATCCAACTGGTAAATCCAGAGCTAGATTTTCTGTTGTATTATGTGAGGCTAAATTTTCAACATACTATGCTATAGTGAATGAGGATCTATCACAGATCAAATACAAAGAGTTCATTGTCAATCTCACTTCTAATATGGTTCTATGGGAAATCAAAATAATAGATTTATAGAAAGTGTTCCATGTAAGTTAAAAATCCAAAGAAAAACATAACCACTTAATCTTATTTTATTTTTAAATTTTGTTTCTCAAAAGTGTGAAGATTTTTCAGGTATTAAGAAAAATTGTCTTCTTGATTACATAGTATCAAAGTTTCTAATATAAATATTGAAGTAGGGGCACTGATTTTCTACTATACACCTTTTCACAAGAATGAGGTAACTTTTGTTTGACTTCCTAGAAATAAAAATTATTATAGAAACATTTCCAGTTCTTTCTTGCTCATCAATTTGTTTTATCAACAATTAGACTTGGAGCTGAATCAAAGTGAAGAGCTAAGTATTTGTCAGGCTTCCATTTCTAAATACTAATATTAGACTGACTTTAAATCTTAATCATTGACAAATAACATAGGTTGGCACTTTATATACATAACATCAACATAAAGCTACATTATGATTAATATGTGGATAAAGTAATGTTTTTCTTGTTGTAATAGGGATGAAGGGAAAATGTGTTTTGGCACTTTATTTTTTTCATTATCTCACTTAGTACCATAAAATATATATTTTTTAAGTTTTTATTTATATTCCTATTAGTTAACCTAGTGTTATATTAGTTTCAGGTGTACAATATAGTGATTCAACACTTACATACATCACCCAGTGCTCATCACAAGTGCACTCCTTAATCCTATCACCTCTACCCACCTTCCTTTTGGTAAGCATCAGTTTGTTCTCTATAGTTAAGAGTCTGTTTCTTGGTTTCTCTCTCTCTCGTTTTTTTCAGTATGCTCATTTGTTTTGTTTCTCAAGTTCCACATATGAGTGAAATCATACAGTCTTTGTCTTTCTTTGATTGACTGATTTCGCTTAGCAAAATATTCTCTAGCTCCATCCATCCACGTCATTGCAAACAGCAAGATTTCATTCCATTTTATGGCTGAGTAATATTCCATTGTGGGTATATACCACATACCTTCTTTATCCATTCATTAATCAATGAACACTTGGGCTGTTCCCATAATTTGGCTATTGTAGATAATGCTGTAGATATTGTAGATAATACAAAAATTAGTATTTTTGTATTCTTTGGGTAAATACCTAGAAGTGCAATTGCTGCATCATAGGATAGTTCTATTTTAACTTTCTGAAGAACTTCCATATTGTTTTGCGGAGTGGCTGAATGAGTTTACATTCCCACAAACAGTGCAACAAGGTTCCCCTTTCTCCACATCTTCTCTAACACCTGTTGTTTCTTGTGTTGTTGGTTTTAGCCATTCTGACAGGTGTGAGATGATAATGTCATTATAGTTTTGTTTTGTATTTCCCTAAAGATCAATGTCTTCTGCGCAGTTTTCATTGGATTATTTGTTTTTCAGGTATTGAGTTTTATAAGTTTTTATAGAATTTGGATACTAACCCTTTATCAGGTATGTCATTTGCAAATATCTTCCACAATTCCACAGGTTAAGTTTTTAGTTTTGTTGATTGTTTCCTTTGGTGTGAAGAAGCTTTTTATTTTGATGAAGTACCAAAAGTTTATTTTTGCTTTTGTTTCCTTTGCCTCAGGAAACATATCTGGTGAGAAGTTGCTATGGAACATATATAGCTCTTAAATTGATTATTTTTTTTGCAGAAAACTTTACTATTTATCAGAAAGTTTATTTTCTGCCTAAGAAAAGGTAGAGATACCACATAAAACATAAGCCAGACAGTTTTTTAACCTATTTGGTCAGCAGGTCACAATAACTTTTTCTAGGTATAATCTTTAAACAGCCAGATTTCAGAGAATGCTCTTAGTGTTCTTCTGACTCATCCATATGTTTTTTTCCCAATTGATGGGCATGCATGTGCATTTTTTGAAAAAAAAGTATATTCAGTATAAAAAGTACTCTTTCACTAAACTTTATAGTTAAAATGAAAAATAAATAATATTCTTTGCTTTGGTGACTCAGGATTAAACTAGCTTCTGTTTCTCCCAATGACATCATACAATCATTCCCAAAATTAGATTTAAAACCTCAGAGTAGTAGAATTATGGGTTCATACAATTTATCTTCTACTGCTATCTCTTCCCCCCAAGTGAAACTAGCCACAAAATTCTCTTGTTTTTTTCTTTAATAATATCTCTTAGATCCACTCCCTCTGTTTCATTTTTCTAGTTTAGGTACCAATCTCTTCTTATTTGGAAGACTATATGGCAAAATTAACCTCTGATACTCTGGCTGTGATAATTTCCTAAACATCAGGTGCATCCTGTTACTGCTATGTTCAAAAGCCTTTAATGACTCCTCATTGCCTTCATTCCTGAAAGTAGTAAGACCTCTCAGTTTTCCAGACTGGCCTATTTTTGAATCTCTCATGACCCACTGGAGGGCTGAGAGGACTCATAGTGAGTCTTTAAAAAAAAATGAAGATTTTTTATGGTATAGGACTTAGTCTGTGCTCTAAACTCTAGACTTAAGAAAAAAGGAAAAAAATAACTTCTATTTTCTCTGTTATATAACTTAACTTGCTTGGTTACAAAGTAGATGGAATTCAAGGAAAATATTTTGTCTAAAAGTAAAAATGCCTATGTTTGACTTTTAGGATTAATGTGTAATTCCTCTAGGCATAATATTTGGTGTAGTTTTAGAGAAAGAAAGTCCCCAAATTTCTAAATTATCTTTCAAATCCTATGTTCTATAATACAGTAATTCTGTTAATGTTACATTCCTATATTCTAATTAGACCTCAAATTTCTTTATTTTAAATGATACCTAGGTTATGGGAAAAAATATAGAAGCATCCTAAATTGACCATTCTCAAGAATTTTGCATTATTTTCTAATATATATGCAACAATGAAGACATAATATAAGATAAAATAGAATCAAGTCCTAACCTTTGTGGAAAACTACCCTCAAATCGGAGAAAAAGTGATCTGAGACAGAATGGTACAGAACTCTAGGAAGAAACGGAGCCTTAACTTGCTCCTTAAGGGGAAACTGTTGGAGAAAAATAGAATTGGGTTGTGGCAGTTGGAAAAGATAGCGAAAGTAAAAGTGCAATGTTATAATGATCTTTAGAACAGATTAATCAGAGAGGACTCGTCATTGCACAATGTAGTAAGCAATAAACCTGACTGGAAAGGTGAAGCTAAGATTGGTAGAAATGATGGGAATGATAAAAATTATATAAGAATAGCAATGATAGAACTGGAATGGGAAAGTTCACTTACAGAAGACTTTCAAATAATGTCAAGAGGACTTAGAAGCACAATGGTGGTAGCAAAAATCTTATTAAAGGTGAAATTCTACAAATGAAATCCTTAAAAACAGTAGAGTTATCCATCTGAAAGATTTGTTTAAAAGAGGTCGATGAACTGTGTGATATTTCAACATCTTTTCCAAATCTATAGTTTTTTCAACACAGACACGCAATTAATTTATATGTTGTACAATCTGTTCTTACCAATGTTCATTTCACACTGTGAACCTAAAACAGAATAAGGATTATACTGTTTAACATGTTATGCATGTAAAACGGATACACTGAATATTTTCATTGAGTATGTGCCAATTCTGAAACATGGTAAAATTTTGGAATAATTCAGGGAATTCTCACACATTCAAAGAGTATATACATGTTCCTATGTTTCAATAATGCTTACCAGATCAATTTCCCCCATTTTGCTACTAGAGTCAAAGTACAAATTGAGGGTGGGGACATAGGTGCACCTGGGTGGCTCAATTGATTAAAGCATCTGCCTTTGGCTCAGGTCATGATCTCAGGGTCCTGGGATCAAGCCCTTAGTCCCCAGTCGGGCTCTTGCTCAGCAAGGAATCTCCTTCTCCCTCTCCTTCTGATCCTCCTTCCCCACCCCATCCCTGTTTGTGCTCACTCTCTGTCTCTGTCTCTCTCTCAAATAAATAAATAATATCTTTAAAAAAATACAAGTTGGGAGGTAGCAAAGTGGTGAGACTCTAGAAATACAATCTAATCATAAGTCAAGACTGGGGTCTGCATGAATAATTGGGCATGAGGATGACTAAGTAGCACATGGTTTAAACAACTTTACCTGTGTAGTTAACAGAAAGGCAATTAAAATATTTTAAGTAGTTTGACCTAGTCTGACACATCATTATAATCTCATGACAATAAATTAATAAAAACTTTAGGAAAAATAGGGTAAATGAATAACAATCAGAATTATAGGGGTACTACTCAAATATTTGGTAGTTAGTTTTGGAGTTTCTCTGCCTATGCTTTCAATTTCATTTCAGTTATCCAACAGAAATAAAGATCAAAGTACTTTTTCTACTTTACAGGATCACAACAGATCTTATATTTGATCTTCAGATAAATACACATCTATTTACATTCTGTGTATCTTATGGAGGTATCTAAAGCAGACACTGTAAATAACTTAGTAATATATATCTTATTACGATATAAACATGACTTTATATATAATTACTATATTGATCATTTTTAATTGGATATTTTTAATATAAGCAGTATTAATTTGTGCACACAAATTATAGTAGATGGTAAGCATAACTACACAATTAAATCATTCTTATAACATACTTCATGTAAAAAAAAAGACAAATGCTTATGTAACAAATCTTGTATTAAAATACCCCTCCTTCATTTAACCACCAAATGTCCTATTATAATCCTTAGCAATAAATAAAACTCTTTGAGATCAGGACCTTTATATTTATCTTTATAAGTTTCATTTGTCAAGCATGTGTAGAGTAGCAATCACATACCAGCACTATCCAAAAATAAAATAAGACATTGTTTCATTGTGCTTGTCCAATATCTGACTTTCCTTCTTCTAGTAACAGTAGCCCAATGTCTTTAGGAATCACCTTTCTCCTATTCTTGGTAATCTCTTTTTGATAACATTGTTTCTTCAAACTCTCTCTTTAAATTTTAGTTATTAGTTTATGTTGTTAGTTTCTTTATTCACATAATTTTACTTCTATATTTCTCATGCCACCATTATGAAAAACTGTTATTGTTCATCTACCTGCATTTAAAAATAAAGGGGAATAGCTGCCAGAGTTGTTAATCATCAACAAATGCCAGGGTTTTTAATCATCAAAAAGATTCAAAAGATTCTAAAAATCTAAATTAATAATCAAGAGAACACACTGACCTGGTAATACAGAGAACAGACTAAGTGTATTCATTAGAGATTAAGAAAATAAAAAAGGTGACCAAATGTTGCCCATTTAGTTGAGTGAAAACAAATTTAATTCATTAATTCTCATTAAATTCAAGAGAGTTTAAATGTTTTCAGTTTGGAATGAAAGAAAATGATTTGGTGAAGTGTAGAAAAGCTGTCAACTACCATTCAAACTACAAATAGTTGTCTTCATGTCTTTCACGCTCCTCAAGAAACATTTTGAAAAGTCCAAATTACTCAAAATCATTCTATCCATCTTGGAAATGATCAAGTAGAGGTCAATTTGCCCAGACCATGTAACAATCTAAGGAAGTTTGGAAGCTGTCTTTGAGCCCAGTAAAAGGGAATCAGGGAGAAAGCGGAAATGGAATAGCTATAAAAAAGACACACGTAATGGAAGGAGAGCTGTTTCAGAAAAATTTAAAAAGTTATTACTATTTCCTTGCATTTTGTCTTTTTTTTTTTTTTTTTGGTGATCTCTGATCTCTGTTCCACCCAACATACCTTTCTGGAGGGCCTAATCAATGATGCAAAGACAAAAGACAGATATCTTAAGAGAGTTTAAAATTGGCCAAAAAATAAGGGGGCTTCCATCCTATATATTCATTTATTCGTTAATGAAATATCAAATTGCTCAATATCCAGAAATGAGAAAAGATCCGCTGTCAGTTCCCTACCAGAAGACATTTCTATTAGTAAGAGATATCCACAGGTAAAAATACGTATAAATGAAAATTTTAGACATAAAGAAGTATGCTAGTGGGTGACAGTAGGCAGAGGCAAAAATTCCATCTGGTGAGAGGAGTATGGTCAATTAAGGTGCCAATTTAGTGAGATAGTTATGAGGGAACAAGGATCCTTATAAGCAGCAACAATTTGTAGAATGTATTTATGAGAATGTAACAATTATCAGCTGCCCTAAAACGGGAGTCAGTAAATATATAGATGGGTCTATATTTTGGGAAAAGGGAAAAATAATTCCATTGTGAGTCTCAACATTTTGAAATTGTCTAATTTCACAAAATTGTCACAAAATTTTTATTTTAGTATCAGGGAAGAATTTTTTTGAAATAGAATTCTAGGATCAGGAAATGTGTTTATTTACACATTCTCCAAAACCCCAATAATAAAGACAGAAAAAAAAAATAAGTGTCAGTGGATTACAGAAAAGAAATGGAGAGAAGCTCCAGACACACAATAAAGGATTTAATAAAAGATAATTTATGGAAAGGACTATTTACACCTGTGAGAGAAGAGTTAAAGAGACGATTAGGATGCTGGGCACCCAGGGACCAATAATAGTGGAATGTCATTACTAGCCCTGGACCGAAAGGGCAAGGGAAAAATGGTGCTTCAGAAGCTTGGGAAGAACTAAAGATATGAAAGCACAGTCTCTGGAGAACAGCTCTGGCCATTGTGGAATCCAGTCGCTGCAGGAATCACCATCACACATGGAGGAGTGTGAAATCCCTACTGACCATTCCTCAATGCCAGCACTTCCCCTTGGCCAAACCCCAACCAGAAGACAGAATGCAAGTGAGCCTAAGTAATGCAGTTGATAGAGGTCAGCATCCTGTGTGTAGAGAAAGGCAGAGAATGGTGGAAATTTAATGTGGAAATAGAGAAGATGACAGAAATTAACCAATAGACAAGAAATAAGACTTCAGCTTCAACTTTCTTGGATTTGCACTCTTCTTTAAGAATTATTGCACATTAAGTTAGTGTGGGGGTGTTGTCAGTTAAAACATAAAGAAGTCAGCATTTTGGGAGTGTGGGAAAGGCAATTTGAAATCTGCCAGTTTTCTCTGTTGGCTATTCACTATCTGTGCAAACCCTTTTCTCGAGAAGCAACTTCTAAATTCAATCCTATGGATGCACCCAGAACAAATCCCAGGATACCCGTAGAAAATAAACTTCTCTCCTTTAAATCTAGAAACAGCTTCTCATGATCCAGTGGTCCACAAACAAAAAAGCCACCACATTTCATGTTCATTACACAGGGTAAAGTAGAAACAAGATTACAGAAATCAAATCTCCTACTTGGAAAATGGAAGAATAGGGTATCTGTGGCATATTCAAATTCCGCAAACAGGAAATCACAAAAGCACCCCTTCCTGTCAGCGGAAAAAGTTCCATGATTGTTCTACCAAGTAGCAACTTGCAGATTGTAGCTGATGCTATAGTGTGTCTCTTTTTGGAGGCTGCATTGCCTTGTTAGCACTCTTTCTGCTTGTGGAATTTGGGGATCTGTAGTTTGTTTTAGAAGTCGTCTGATCACGCTTCTGTAAGCCACACTTCTGGTTTTTCTGGTTATCTCTTTGCCTCAAAAACTTAATGGGGATTCAATCACTTTGCTTCTGATCAATTCTATAATGGAGAACACACAGACCATATTCTCTCAAGATAAAGTTTATAAATCTGATAATAGATCTTTTATGTACTGGCCTCTGAGATCTACCCCTTGCCCTCTCTTATAAAACTAAGGCTTGAATGAGAGTCAGCCCCACTCATGTGATCTTTGAGCTGTGTTGGCAAGATTACTGGCTGAGCAAAGTACTTGATTTGGTTAGTAAAACAGAATCAGTTGGCTGGGGTGTTTGGGGTTTTTGGGGGGTTTTTTTGTTTTTGTTTTTTTTAAGATTTTATTTATTTGCCAGAGAGAGAGAGAGAACGCAAGCTGGAAGAGTGACAGGCAGAGGCAGAGGGAGAAGCAGGCTCCCCACCGAGCAAGGACCCTGATGTGGACCTCGATCCCAGGACCCCGGGACCACGACCCGAGCCGAAGGCAGCTGCCCAACCAACCGAGCCACCCACGTGCCCCTGTTTGTTTTCAACATTTGAGATCCCAAACTATCCAACTCTCATCGCATACTCATATTGCAAGCTACATGCAGTGAACTTTGCAAACACACTTTCCTATATTCACCTTCTGTATATAAAAATATGAAAACACTCACAACATTATCAATATTTCCTAGCTCTTACATTGTCCATTGACTATCTGCCTTCCCATAGATCACAAGTAACACTTTTATTAGATATTATTCCCTGGCATAATAAGGGTACCAGCTTTCCAGATCTAATATTTGTGGTCTTACTGCTCCACTTTTTCCAATGAACCAAAGCCATATATTTTCAGTTCTATTCCATGCAGCACCCCACTTCTGATTTGGGAGTAATGAAGAGAAAGACCAAAAGAAACTGCTCCAAGAGCTTAAAGTTACATTTCAAGTGGGATTCAAGAATAGAAAATTAAACTTTTTAATTTCAAATTACATATTATGCAACAATAAAATGTTATATAAAATAATACAGTAATGTATGTTAATTTAGCCCAAGGAAATAGGAGCCAACCTCACTCCAAGAAAGAAATTTAAATGTATTCCAAATATAAATCTTTCCCAAACACATTAAGACTAAATTAGAGATAGCAGAAGATAGTAGTACTTACTATCTATGACAATGAGTCTCAACTGGAGCCAGTGTTGCCCACCCACCTCCCCAGAGTCATTTGGTAATGGCCATAGGCATTTTTGTTTGTCATGACTGGGAGTGAAGAAGTGCTACAGGCATCTAGTGAGACTCTACTGAAAGTAAGAGACTGCTAAACATCATACAGTGCAGAGTTCCTACCCCACCCCCGCCTTTCCATATCCACAACACAGTATTATCCAGTCCAAAATGTCAATACTACTGAGACTGAGAAACTCTGGTCCAGGCCATTGAAGCAAAGAGCCTAAACCTATGGGTAAGAGCTACAAAATCATAAACATGGTACCTCACTTCCACATTGACCAAGTGACTGACATCTTAAGATATAGCAGAACACACAAAGAGAAAATATGATTCTGGCAATAGAGTTCTTAGCATGGGATTAGAGAGAAGTAAAAACCCTGCTACAGTGTTCGAAGGGAACCATATAGCTGGCTATCGAGAAGCCTTGTGGACACCACCACTGATCCTGGTCCTGGAATCTGCCAAAGTTTCCCTCAACATCAACATATTAATTAGATTGACTCGGTAAGGGGCACTGAATTAGCATAAAACTGTATCAGTTTACTGGAGGAAAATAAAACACTTCAAGTATAGGCTTCACTGATACAGAAGGTCAGTTACTTACTAAGAGACTGATTACTAAAGTAATAAAGAGGAAGGAAAACAATTATTTTGATGGATAGATGAACTCCAGAGTGTATATACTAATTTAGTTATTTAATTTTCATTACACTTATGAAAAACTAGAATTTAATACTAAGCATATTTCTTTGGGGAGTTTCATTTTTAATTAGATATGACTCACTCTTTTCCCACTGCTGAAATAATGTACAAACTCAGTATGTGTGTGCATAACATACAAGTAGGTCCCTGCAATTGTATAAATAATTTCTACTTCTTCACACATACACTCAGATGGGTCTTCAGTGGGACACAAATAAGACAAAACAGAAGGCTGTAAGAAATTATGGCAAGTGAATTTCTATATTAAATTAATCATTTCTCCCCTAACTTCTGGAGTTTGATTTCAATCTTGTTTACATGATTTTAAATACTCTTTTGCATGAAAAATAAACTTCATCTCAAGGTAGATTTTTTAAGACACATTGTACAGGTGATAATCCTAGATATAGGCTGCTGTTCTCAAAGTACATTTTTAGGGATGAAGAAGAGTCTTTTAAAAGAGTAATTTGTTTATTTTAATAGAATCCTGTAGTGGTTAACTAAAGTCATCTTAATAAAATGATATTATTTTTTTATTTATTTTTTAAAGGATTTTATTTTAGAGAGAGAGCGAGAGCATGACGAGGGTGGAGAGAACAGAGGAAGAGGGAGAAGCAGGCTCTTCACTGAGCAGGGACCCCCATGTGGGGCTCCACTCCAGGGCCCCGAGATCATGACCTGAGCTAAAGGCAGATGCTTAACTGACTGAGCTACCCAGGTGCCCTGATATTAAGCATTTTTAGACCTAAATATACTTTCCCAGATTTTAAAAAGGTTTAAAAAATAAATAAATGAAAATGAAAAAGAATTAGGATGTTATCAGTCATTCTCAAAAACATAGCTTGATTTAATGAAGCATGTTGCAGAGTTTTACATATTAGATATCATTTACATAATTTTTAAAAAACAAATTTTAAAAAACAAAGCCATACTGCATGTCTCTCTCTCTCTCTCTCTCTCTCTCTCTCACACACACACACACACACACACACATACATACATTTAAAGAATTTTAAGTATACATATCAAATTAATATCAAAGATGGACATAAGTGGGGAAGGAAGGAACAGGGAGATAGATCAGACTGGCATGTGCCTGGAAAAATGGAACATCATCCTTACCTGTAATGTTTTATTTCATTTATTAAAGTAATATGAGCAGATTATGATGAAATATTAATAATAGCTAATTTTGTGTGAAGTATATAAAGATGTCTGCTAAATTGTTTTTTAAATTTACTGTGCTTTTAAAAATTTCTCAAAAAAATTATGTTTAAAAATGAAACAGGAGGGCAAGGTATCTGATATACAGATATAAGTATTGAGACAAAACAAAAAAGGATCATAGAATATTTGAGCACCCACAAGTAATGGGGCTTGCCTAGATATCTTGGGGTGAAGATTGTAAAATAAAGCTAGAAAAGGAGATGGTGAGCTTGTCTTAAGAATTTTGAGTGTATCCCAAGGATGATGGGAAGCCACTGAAGCTAATGCATAAGCAAGTTTTATGATCCAGTATGTAGTTGGAAAGATTGGTCTAATTTAAGCAGAGGCATGTTTTCCAGTAAACTTTTTCCATACAGCCTTCATTGAAAAATGTAATTATAAAAAAGATTACATATTTAGAAATCAAAAAAAATTACACCCAAATGTGCATTCTGGGTATCTTTGAATAAGAAAACATATGCAATTTAAAATATACATTTAATAACATAGCAGAATACACTTTCCTGAAATAAAGAAAAATTGAATCTGTACTGAGGAGTGAAACAAGTTCAGGACAAATTGATACAGAATAATCTCACCAAGGTATATCTTCTTGAAGTCATTGAACTTCAAGAATAAAGACTCATCTAGGCATACAGACAGTAAGAGGTAGTCATCCACAAGAGGGAAAGATGAATTGGGTGCCAGATGTCTCCACAGCAGCATTCAGGGAGTGCCACAAGGTAGAAATGTCTACAACATCTGAGGACATCCACACTTCTGAGAGAAAGTGTGAACAAAGAATATATGCCTTACTAAGTTGTCCTTTAAGTCTGAAGGCTATGGGTAGATATTCTCAAGTAGAAAATAAACTAGAGTCCAATGAGTAGAGCATATATGAATTAAAAAAAAAACAAGTATATCATATGAATCATAAATGTTTTTCAACAAAAAGATAAATCAAAAATTTCAAAACTCTAAAGTTGATAAATTATCGTGAAAAGAGACTATGTGGTGAACATGTAATTAATCACATAGAAACCTAAGCCTAAATAATTGTGGGGATTATGGTTACACAACAAAATGTATATCAAAATTCTTGACCTTATAAAAATTACTTAAGTTTTTTTCAAAGAATAATCTTTGAATGATTTCTGCATCTACTGACTTTTTAAAAATGAGAAAATATGCACAAGTATATTTCCTTTCCCCATTCCTTGTGTTATTCTACCTTTCAATTACCTTATCTTACATTTATTGGGCATGTGCCTGCATACACACACACACGCACACATGCACACATGCCCACACACTTCCAGAATCAGATGATTTTTAGAGATAATATAGACCATATCTACACTAAGGAAGAAAGATATAGTCCTATACACATCATTGTCCACTCAGATTCCTTGGCCCAAATCATAGGTAATGCTTTACATTATTTTGAAGAGTGGTTTCAGTTTCTCCTGTTGGTAGAACACCCAATGATATGTGAATAATGAAACCCATAACAATTTTGACAAATAATAGAACCATTTCTTCATAATTTAGTCACACACAAGAGAAACTGGGCACACCTTGCAAGTTAAAAATTCTTTAATTTGTATTGTCACCCTCCACTCACTGATTTCTATAATCTGAAGAGGGACGTTTATTTTTCTTCTTTCTACAACAAAATCAAAGCAGAGTTCTGTTCTTCCAACTACATATACAATGGTACTTAATATTTTTGTTATAAAATATTTTACAAGTATTAATTTTCTACATGTACTGCCCTGCAGGCTATGAAAGTTTATTTCCCTAGACTCTGTTCTGTAAACAATCCAGAAATTTGATCAAACCTATTAACCAGTTGTGTTCCTTCTACTTCAAATGCAATAAATTACAATCAGAGCTTCAAATTGGCACGTAAAATGTGTGAGTTTCATTAACTTTGTTCCATTATGAGCAAAAGGTTATATCTTCAAGGAAAATTAGAAAGAAAACCCTTTGAAGCAAAAATTAGAATTTTGTAATCTCAGAATGAATCTTAGAGATTTCCTAACACAGACCAAAATTTTTTATATAGGAGATCTAGACTGTGACTTATTTTTTCTGAAGTCACTCCGTTGCTTAGTACTCATGATCTGTGCGAATGAACCAAGCTCGTTATCTACTTCATTTGCAAAACACAGCCATTATCAAATTGATAGCAATTAATGATGTTAATTATATTATTTATTTATAATGTTTTTATTATTATGATAGATTCTTCTCTCCAGTCTGATAAGTTTTCATTTGTACCTACAAGAAGACACTTCCAGAACGGAATTGTCTGAATAACACTAAAAAATATTTCCCCCAAAGATTAAAAATATATCTACAATAAATTAACCAATTAAGAACGCCAAATATTATCAGGCAATATGCAGCAATTTCACATATTATTTTATGTTTGCTATGTCATCTACTAAATCAAATGAAGTTTTTAAGAAGAATGGGCTTGCTGTACCTATGCTTCATGGCACAACCAGCATTCTGACTAAGCATGTTTCCCCTTAAAAAAAATATTATCATGATTTTTCAACATATATTCAACTAAATAAAATGACAGCAGAATATATATTAAGAGAGAAAGACTTTTCTATGAAGTTTTAATTCCCAATATGTTGAGTATACAGACTCAATTGTTGCCATATCAGCTCTTTCTATTTATTTTGCATGAAGAGTAGCATTTTTCAATCGAAACACTTTGTTATCAACTCTCTTTTCACATCTCCCTCATTGCCCCCCCAAAAACATATATATAAGCATGCACAGACATCCCTTATGCCTGCATTTCATGGGAGAATAATCTATTCCCAAGACTGAGTATGTAAAAAAAAAAGAGTGCAGAATATGGAAATAGAAAATTTCCTAATTCCTCTTATACATGGAAGATTCATCATTTCATTCAAACTGAATTTCCTAAGTTCAGTTCCCTCATTCTTGATCTCCATCAGTTGTTCTAAGATACGACTTATATGAAACAATAAGTTACTAAAATAAATCAGAGACTGGCATATCCAATATTTAATTTTGTCAGGTAAGAATATTTTAAAAATCACCATTTCATTAAAGATAGGATATTTAACTCCAAAAATGTAAAAGAGACATAATTTTAGATTAAAATTAGGAACAGTTTATAATTTTACACCAACATGGAAAAAACATGACATTCAGTTTTACTCACTCTACTACAGACTCTTGAAAGTTAGTCACAAATAAATCCTACCCATGGCATAGTATTAGGATTCATTGTTCCATTCCATACAGCATTTATCCCATACTGCTTTGTATGAGTATTTATTAAAAATCAGTTTTATTTATCATCTTTCTTCTGCTTTGTATTACCAACAACACCTTGTCAAGTGAACCCCTCATAGTGTGCACCCAATATGAGTTTGTGGAATGAATGAATAAAACAATAGCACCACATATTTATATCTTTAATTTTTATTTATAAATACAAAACAAGAGTCAAACAAATAGTGGATTATGTCAATTAGACTTTTGTCTATTCTGCTTCTCTTTTAAGATGAACAATTAAGGTTCATTTTTCAAGAATAATATCCTAAATAGAGCTAAAAGATTTAGTACATTATTTACCAAAAAAAAAGGGTTTTGATATAAAAAAATTATATCATGTGCCCCTAAAATCAGAGCATTAATAAAAAAAAAAATTCTCACCAACTCAATCACTTGAGTTGTTGATTACTCAACAGAAGAATTTGCTTCCTTAAGGTAATTTCAATTATATTCTGTATGATCATTGACCTTTTCTTTGGTTGGTTACTGCATTTAAAAAAAGGAGTTAATGACTAATTGTAATTTATTACAATTCAATTTATTTTATTTCCTTACCATCTATATTTCAGGTATCAACATCTGAAAAGGTACCAGTTTTGTATGAAATCACCTTTTAAAAATAAAATCATTCCATTTTTTTTAGAAATTTTATTTACTTATTTGACAGAGAGATCACAAGCAGGCAGAGAGGCAGGCAGAGAGAGAGGAGGAAGCAGGCTCCCCGCTGAGCAGAGAGCCCAATGTGGAGCTGGATCCCAGGACCCTGAGATCATGACCTGAGCCGAAGGAAGAGGCTTTAACCCACTGAGCCTCCCAGGCATCCCAAGTCATTCCATTTTTCAAGTAAATTTATACTACACTATAGCTTCAATCTCAATACTGATGAGCTTTTAGTATTTTTGTTCCTCATGCCTTTCATCTGCACTGGCACAATCTAAAATATTAAGTATGTCACTACTAGATACTTTATATATTTATGTTTATATGTCAAATGTTTTATATAATCCAGAAATCATTTGCCCAGAATTGACAGCAGTTTCTTATCTGTGACATCTATTAGCAATTAATGTTGAAGGTCCAGTTGTCATATTCTTATTATATCATTTTCAGGATAGTTGTGATTTTCCTAACTGTAGGTTAGGACTTCTATAGAGGTTAGTTTCTTAAAGTGAAAATCAGTAAATCCAGTGAGTTTTATGTTTACTCTTAGGCATTTAGGTCAATTCAAGTGTTTTCCAAGAATGTTGTTTCAGCATTCTTAAAGTTACAGAAAATCGAGGAAACTAGCCAAATGTTCTTGAAATCTTACTATTCTTCTAAATATCTTACCCATGAATTTAAATTCTTCCCACACTCCCATGTCATTACATACATGTCATGTAACTCGTTATTTACCATGACAAAGAAACATATTTTAAAGTATTGTACATGCTTACACATGAATTATTTCTGTATCATTTCACCTTTATATACTAAATTGGGTCAGGACTCTGTCACAGATTGTTGAAAAATATTTAAATTCAACTTCTTTATTTTCCAAATTTTCATGTTTTATCATTGCACTATCCCATGAATTAGTGTAGCACAGATTATTAGTGATCCCCATGTAAGCCTTCTCCTTTCTCCTGATTATTGGGGCCTTGTTTTGTTAAGGTTGCCCACTATCTTTGCATCCATGAACACAGACAAAAGGCCCTTTAATTAACCCAAGTCAGAGAGAATTTTTTTTTTCCTCTTTGCCTGTGATTGGTATAATTCTGGACAATATGATTTGAGATGATATTAGTAGAGTCTTCCAAGGAAGGTTTTCTTTGCTCTTTATAAAAGGTCAGAATACAGATGTGTCCTTTGCACATTGTTGTGTGAAGAAATCGTGATACTATAACCCATCTGGCAGCCAGGGATAAGAGATTCTGAGTCTGAAACTCTCAAAGAATCAGAGGAAAGACAAAGAGATCTGGGCATTTGATGACATTGTTGGACTTCCGAAGCACCCGTGGGACCTTTCTGGACTTCTTGATGTCTTAAATAAACAGCCCTTTGTATTTTAGCCACCCTGGTTACGTTTCTGTTACGCATGATCTGAAGCAGTCTAACTATGATATCTCCATAAAACAAATAAGGAAACCAAGACTCAGAAATTACACAGATGGCCTAAAATGGTTCAGTGAGTGAACAGTAGAGGCCTGGCCAGGATATAAATTCCTAGTTGGGTCCTCTTTTGAGTACATTGTGAAGTATCTTTCTTAAGAACCAGTTACTTGCATAAACCATTGATTAACAATGTAGTGTATAAAAGTGTAATGTATACAGTAAAGTATTTTATGCAATAATGAGCACATATACATGTTATCTTATGTTGAGTTATATTAAAAAAATTCTTATGCATCAAAAAATTTTCAAATATTGGAGAGGCACCTAGGTCACTCAGTCGGTTAAGTGTCTTGTCTGGGCTCACATCATGATCTCTGGGTCCTGGATGGGGCCGCACCTCAGGCTCCCTGCTCAGCCTGCAGCCTACTTCTCCCACTCACTCTGCCCCTCCTCTCCAACCCCCCGCCCTGTCACTGTCTCTCTCTTTTTCTCTCAAATAAATAAATGAAATCTTAAAAGAAAATGTTCAAAAATTGGAAATTCCAAGTGGTTCACCCTATCAATTTTATTGAATTCCCATTGCTAATATAGAGCAAACATATCGAATTAGTGTACATTAAATGCTCTTTATGTCAATTCTTAAGTTTGCTACCTGAAGTTTAAAGTGAAATTTCCCACATTTTCCATAACTTACTTTTATCAGCCTTCTTTCAAGGAGAAATTTTAGTTCGTTCAAACTAACTTGAAAAGTTTATAAACATACCCACCAATGACAACATTGTAAAATACATGCTCACTTTCTCTTTTTTTTTCCTTAAGATTTTATTTATTCATTTAAGAGAAAGAGAGAGAGCATGAGCAAGGGGAAGGGAGAAGCAGACTCCTCACACAGGAGCCCATCTCGAGGCTCCATCCTAGAACCCTGGGATCATGACCTGAGCTGAAGGCAGACACTTACCTGACTCAGCCACCCAGGCACCCCCATGATCACTTTCTTAAATGAATACCTACAGGGATCAATCAGAAACTATAGCATGCTTCAGATGATAAAGTTACATGTGACCTAAATAAGCCATTAAAATATGATGCTGTAACAACTGAGAAAAAATATACCTCCCATTAGAAAATGCTGCATCATGGTTTTTTTGCAAAAGTCACTGCATCATGCGCAGTGACTCTTGGGGATATTATCATTTACTGTCATTTAAAGAGGTATTTTATAACTTATTCTCATTTTAATTCAGACATTTGGGAGTTTATTAAATCCTTTCTTCTCAATGGGACTTCCACTGGTTTTAGGAGAGTAACATATAGAACTCAAGAGTTGATTGGATTAGCTTTCAATGTTATTTTAATTGACATTAGAATATAGAACTGAGAGGAGGAATTCAACATTTTTGCTAAGTTCTTCACAGTACTTTGTTTACTTACAAAAGTATTATTTTCTATAGTACATTAACATGTCCCACAAAAACCAAGATTTGGCTTTCAAAAAGTTTAAACACTGCTTTAAATGCATAGAGCTCCACGAAAATGAGATTAGCAGCTTCAGTATTGCAGTGTAGCCATATTATAAAAATTATTACAGAAATCAATATTGCTTTCATTTCCAAAACTAATCTGATGGTAAGATCTTGTTTATATAGATATTAAACAAATGCATTATTCACATTTTGTAATGATTTTCTAGAGAAAAAAGGACATTTTTTAATTATCATATGGAAGTGGTGTAATAAATGAGTATAATCTTTATTAACAGAAAGTTAATTTACATAAAACAAATGCTCATTGAATTATTGAATATGATAATATCTACATGCCTACTCCTGTTTGTCATATTTTGTGCCTTTTGGCGACATCAGAATTATAACAATCTGATTTATGCATTAAATTTAATGCATAATATGACAACGTACAGATATGTATGCCTTATAATGTATAATTTAAACATGATTGCTATATATTTCACCCATTCTTTCATGGCTTTACCGGTTTTCTCATGCAGCCAGAAATCACGATTAAAATGCAGGTTGCCAGATATGAATGTCTGTTTGAATTAATGAATATTTTCATAAAAATACTCCAACTATGAATGTTTTAAAAACCTTGTCATAACATTCACCAAACTTACACATGACAGCAAGCATGTGTTACTGCATTTTCATCTTAAATATTTGATGATTGCCTCTTTAAATCCAAGATTCATAACCCAAAGGCTTTCATTTTCTTACACCATGTGTAATTCAAAAGACATTTATTAGTACAGTCCTCTTTTTATGCATCAACAAAACATATCTGAAAAAAAGCAATATATGAACTTCCCGGAATTTTGGGCATATCTTAAGGTATTAATTATACATAATATTTTATAATATATATACACTACTTACACTCTTTCTCTCCCTCCCAGTGGAATAATAATAGGATTTACAATAAAGATGATTCTGGTTAAACATTAAAAACTACAATACAACTGGAATCTTTTACAACTTACGTTAAAAACGTGTAAACATTTCCTAATCTATCCACATTTTCAGGAAATGATTCCAGTGCCCTGCTGCAATTTATGAGATTCTGAAAACACCAGTGTTCTTCTATTTCTTAACAATAATGTCAGTTTTTAAATTACAAATTTAAATTTAGCATAGGTAAATAATGATAACAGGTCTGTTACAGTCATCTTTATTACTTAAGAAGGAAACCAGCTAATAATTGTAAGAGCAATTCCATACCAGGTTTCAACTGAAGGTTGTCCATTGATGGGTCACTCTCACTTGACCTTGAGTGTGCAGAAAGGTAGTTCACCATGGTAACCTTAGTCCTGATGCTTTCCATACAGTAAATCATTTAGGTCTCTTCATGTAATTCTTTTATTGGCTGTGCAATTGAAATGTCATGCTTCACGAACAGAGAAGCTAGTAATTTCTTATGGGTGATTAAACCACCTTTCTAATGTATGAGCATGGATAAAGTTGTATGCAACATTTAATACACACTTAGTTCATCATAATGTTTTCTGTTTTTTAAAAAATATTCTGGTAGATATATTTTACCCTAATATAGTTTCTTAACCTTTAAATACATGCAGTCTATCATGTTAATATATATATATATATATATAATATATATATATATATATACCAGCAAATATCTGGTATCATCTGGTAAGTTATATGGTTATATGGTGGTGTTTCTATCTACAGAAAGAATGTGTGTGTGTGTGTGTGTGTGTGTGTGTGTGTGTGCGCGTGTGCGTGTGTGTGTGTGTTTATGTTTATAAATAAAACAAAGCTCTTAAAATAATACTGAAGTTTCCAAAAGCAGACATGTTTCAAAAGGACAGTTTAGGCCCTGAGCCAAACCTGACATTCCACCTTTAATTATGTGAAAATTTAAAAAAAAAAAGTATTTTAATGACAAATTATGAGAAAATCACGAAAACTATGATTTCTTTAAAAAGAGAGTTACAAAATTGCTGTTTTCTTTATGAACTGTTCATATTCATATCTCTAGACAATCATTCCCTTATGCTTTTAGAATAGAACTCTGCTTTTTCGAAGCACATTCCAATGTACTATATTGCTCTCAAAATCACATCTATCAAGATCCCAACCCCACCCCCACTCCCATTCAGTCTCCCCATTTTTTGAAATCTTGGCATTTAACTCACAGTTTCTCTACTCATAACAATTTCTGCTATCACCCTGGGATATTTTAAAAGTCAGATGGACAGCATATTCCAAATCCTAGCCTCTTAGTTCCTTCAAATCCTTATCACCAGTGATTCTCTTTGGTCATCCACTTTCCTGGACAGACATTAGAATCTGTCATCCCTAAAACTATTCCAATTTTAATATTGGTATTTTAAGAATTCTCTCCCACACTACCAGTTTTTTTAAATTATTATTTAACTACACTAACTACAACCCTGAAACTCATTACAATTGAAAACTTCCAATTTGTTCATCCCGGTAGAATCTCTCTATAAATAGTCCCTTTATGACATCATCTACCTCCATAGTAAGCTAATCTTGTGGAACATGATTCTAACCATTACATTTATAACATGTAATTCCTCTATTCCTCTGTCTGTGCATTTTACTTCTTTAAAAGACTTCAAATTTTGGTGATCCCAATAGTGTTTTCTTCAGGTCTAACCTCGGGCATGTGAGCCCTGCTAGAGAAAAACAAACAACATGAAATGTTGATTCCTTTGTATAAATTAATAAATCACTAATCTTAACTGAACACTGAACACTTCCTGGTAACTGTACCACATTCATTGATCAAGACACTTTCCTGTTCACACAAAGATTTCAGACCTTCTGCATTATCCTCAAACCACCAGTGCTCTCAAAGAAACCTCATTCTCAGCAAAGAGCATTACCTTCTACTACACAAAGTAAATAGATGCAATGAGAAGAAAACTCCCTGCCCTCAAACCTATGAACTTGCCTGCATTTGTCCCAGTTTCTTATTATTTTCTTGTTTAAATAGGTGCTTTTCTTTCGCTGCTATTAGACCCACTTCCCTTCCATTCTCATACTTTAGTATCAATGATCCCTTCTCTAATTTTGTCAAGCTTTCTTTCTAGAACACTCTTCCCCTCTTAAATCAATGAACTCTCATAATCCTTTAGATCTCCATTCAAATGTTTCTTTTCACTGAAGATTTATTATTCCTTCCAAAATAAATCAGATTCCTTTGTTTTTCAGTCTTATTTTCCATCAACTGTATTTCCTATTTTCCTGCATTTTAATTAACATTTTTATCACAATTTGAAATTCTATTTAAGTGATCACTGAATTAATATTTGCCCTTCAATATTTTTTAGCATTATAAGATTACCATTAAGGTACATAGTAAGAGCTCAATAAATATTTCATAATGAATGAATAACATTAGAAGAAAACACTGATATAACATATACTATGTGCCAAGCCCTATATTTATAAACTCATTTTTTTTAATTTTATTTATTTATTTGACAGAGAGAGAGATCACAAGTAGGCAGAGAGGCAGGCAGAAAGGGAGAAGCAGGCTCCCTGCTGAGCAGAGACCCCAATGCAGGGCTTGATCCCAGGACCCTGAGTTCATGACCTGAGCTGAAGGCAGAGGCTTAACCCACGGAGCCACCCAGGTACCCATATAAACTCACTTAATGCAGCAACTCTTTCTTCATGTTATAAATGAGAAACCTCAGGTACATGCAGAACTTGACAGATGCAGAAGAATCTGGCTCCAGAGTTTATGACTTAACAACTAACTCAACTGCTCATGAATGAATGAACGGTACGCCTATACAAAAAGGCAAAAATAATATAACTGTGATGAGATATAGTCCATATTTTTATGATATGCAGTGTAACTATGAAGTGGCAAAGCTGAAGTATAAGTTCAGGATTTTTCCAATCCTTTGACATTACAGTTGAAGTGTATGGAAAAGGTATACATGTTTTCATATGCATCTTTGGTGTTTTCATTACATTTTATTTTTTCTTTCTAAATTAATGATATTCTGAGGTCAAGCTAATAGTAACAGTGACTAAAAATGGAAGAAAAAATAAAAATCTACAATATAGGACATTGGTCTGTTTGGGAATAACAGCAAACTACTTTTGGTTACATGAGTCCTCTGGATTAGAGCAAATGAATCTACTCAAAATGGGTATACTAAGGGCTGACTCTGGCTATTGACATACAAAGAAAATGCTGGAAATGAAGAGTATCATAATGGTGGAGCAGGGATATGAGGGGAATAGTTACAGAGAAAGAGAAAAGTCAGTTAAATAATATCCCTCTTGCAATACTGGCTTCACCCCACTAAATTCTTTAGAGCTGAATCTACATAGCCTTCGAAATAAAGGGAAGAATCACACTCATTATATTTCATTTTTCACCAACATTCTATAAAGTATTGGAGAACTGAATATAATATCTGATTCAATAATCAAGAGAAGAGGAAGCAATTTTCAACAAAGCCATCCTCCATGAGAAAAGAAACACACTTGAGAGAATATAAGAAGGCTTTCAACTCAGTGGGAAGGGAATGTGAAAGCACTTCATTGAAGCTCATTGTAGCTTGTGCACAGTTTGCCTGCCAAGAAATGCTCATTCAATATAGGGAAATAAATTCCCATTCACTAATAAACACAGTCAAATGCAAAGTTGCTTTACAAAGTCAAAGTCTATAAATATCTCATAACTGGTTTATGCCTTAACATAGTTCCCCAAAATTATATTTTATCACCAGGCTTCTTTTTTTTTTTTAGTTACTCTATTCTCTTCTTTGACTTCAATTGTTCATGGCACAATCACATGTTCCTTAAATTATTCATATTTCCATGGGAGAAGATCATAATTATCCAGATACTGGAATCATGCAGTGTGGGGATATTTGATTTTTCAGGTTGGTACATATGAATAAACAGGAAGCAAGGAGATCAATTACTAGTAGTGTTAACCATCAGCACCCAATCCCCCTGTCAGCCAAGGCTCAAGTGTCATCTCTTGATGTGAACATTGACCCAGGAGTCAGGAAAATAGCCCAGGGGTTGTATTTTCCAATAATGTACTGGAGACCTAGGACAAGCTCAAAGCCAAGTAGTAAAGCACTTCTTAACTCACAGGACCATCAAACTGGATTAAGTGCTTTGAAATCCATGGATAACAGGTGCTCCAAGGACTGAAGAGCTCACCAGGTCGCCTCTTTCCCTCCAGGTCATTCACCTCCCTGCACCTCATGTTAGGAGAATATTGATGAGAAGAGTGACAGAAGTTGCCCATGGCAGCAGAA
This sequence comes from Nasua narica, assembly GCA_028533885.1. NCBI lineage: Eukaryota > Metazoa > Chordata > Mammalia > Carnivora > Procyonidae > Nasua > Nasua narica. The sequence goes on along the minus strand of CM052798.1, from coordinate 118,441,109 downwards.
AGTAATGTAAGGGAAGACCATTAATTTCTCATACAGATTTTATGCTGCACTGCTAAAAATTCTATAATGATCTTTAAAAACATTGATGTAATTTCCAGATTCCTTAGGAGAGTCTCATCAAATGATTAAAATTTGGTTTTACAGACAGTTACAGATTTGCTTTCACATTAAAATTGTTCCTAATAACATATTATTAGCCAATTTTAGGAAGATTTTTTGAAAAATAGTTTGATGAAGCATGATCTTCCAACAAGATAGCAGTACATCCAAATAAGGAGTTAAAAATACTGAAGATCTAAAAATAGCATCTCAATGAGGAAATCAATTATGACTCAGAAATGGTTCAATATTAGTCAGTAGAAGTTCACTGATTTACAAAACTTAATTACTTGAAAAGCCATAAAAAGTTTTTATAATATATTCTTTAATTTAAAAAAAAAGACTATCAAAGACTTCCTTGAAATGAAACATGGAAGGAAAATATGATTCAATTTGAAAAACTTCGCTAATTTCAGAAATTCACACATATTGGCACTGTAAAACAAGGTATGCCTGTACTGTAGTCTATTCATCTCCTAGGTATTCAGTCTACTAAATCAATGACCTCTAAATTGTGTTTTTAATCTTTTAAAATTTTAAAAGAATTGTAGGATTCTTTTGTAATGGCTTTAGACCCCTGCCTTTTTCCATGACAATCTGAAGAGGTCCCCTAAAGCTTGATTTCAGAACCTCTGTATTACAGCATGACTCTGCTGGGCTCTCCCAACTGACTTGGGTTTTGAGGAAATAAGAAAAAAAGTGGAAAAAATGAAAAGATTGTGATATAGTTAAATAGTGTTTGTACTGTTAGTTCATTTTTCCTTAAACAAAATACAAAAATAATGTGTATTGTTGGATTTTTTTTTTGAGCACTTCAAAAGGCATAGCAAACCTTTGCAAAAATAGACATATGACCTTTTTATCTCATTATAAAATTAATTTGTATTGTTTATAGGAAGGGAAAATACAGAGCAGAAGTCACCTAAGAAAAATACCTAATTGTAGGAATAAATGTCTTTAAATGTTAGCCCAACTAATTTACATATTTTTCTCTAAATTTAGCTGAAAGTAAAGTAAATAATTCCAACTTGGCCTTGAAGCACAAATACAACATGCAGTAGATGGCAAAAACAACTGAGAAATTCTGACCTAAAAGAAATGGAAAGGCTATATACCACACAGCCAAAGTGATAGAGAACACCGTAGAAAACCTGTCCCTGTCCCAACAGCACAAATCTGTATATTGCTGGCATTGCTTCTCTCCAGTACTACCTGGGTTCTAGCCAGTGTCCAGGGTGTGTCAAACATTGTCATCAATCTCCAATCCTCAAGTTGTAGAAGAGAAAAATGAAAGCTCAGGCTTCTTTCACATCTCCATCAAATTCCTGTTTACAGTACGATGATTGAGAACTTTTGGAGATTTGTTTTATAAACAAATAATATTTTTATTGCAATCAATGAGTGTTTAAAAAAATGTAAAGTGCATTGATAAGCTAATATTTATCTGTGGAAATCAATTTCTTCAATGTTTGTCAAACAGATTTACATATTTTTCTCAGAATGTATATTTAAAAATACTTTCATTCTTCATTCATTCATCTTGGCTGTAAAAGTCAAGATGTGTATTCATTCATGTTGGCTGTAAAACTCAGTTATTGTACAGTGGTACAAAGAATAAATTGAGAATTCGGTGGCAAGCAACCAAGAGAAAAAAAAGCCTATGAAATGTCCAGATATTTGCTAACAGGTAAGAAAAATAAAGATATCTTTGCCTTACTTTTAGCAGAATTATTTACTTATATTCAGATTTTGTTATCCTGATAAACAAAATTCCTGGTTTTTTTTTTTTTTGGCTACCTTCTATTTGTTTACTATATATTTAAATAACTTCTACTGTTTTATTATATTTTATATAGATCTTTTAATAGATCTTGTACATGACTAGGAGAATAAACTCATCTTTACCAAACATTTATTAAGAATGCCCTCAATGGTACCCATTACAGTACACCCCACAGGTTTATTTGGTTTTGTGCAATGAAGCTTTCCTGGAAAGCACTGTGTCAGGTCATAAATTTCTTCCTCCAATCCTTTCCCACCTACCGCCAGCCAAAAACATCGCAGCCAAATGTATCCTTCTAAGGTATACTTCTGGTCCCACGTTGAGCTCCTTGCTCAGCAGGGAGGCTGCTTCTCCCTCTCCCTCTGCCTGCCACTCTCCCTGCTTGTGCTCCCTCATTCTCTGTCAAATTAATAAATAAAATCTTAAAAAAAAATCCCATCATAGTTTTTGATCCGAATTAGATAAGAATTAGATCCGAAGGAAGTATGGTATTTTTATATCAAAATGCTTCAAGTTAAAGATTATAAATTTAGACAAATTGTGAGCAGATGTCATCTCTATAAGTATTATCATTATCATGTGTTGAAGAATTCAAGTTTAGGAAAAAGTGACTCCCAACGCCATAGAGCAAAATATTTAAATACTGAGTGATACTCCTTTTAACAAGCTATTAATACACTGAATGCAAACGAAGGAATATGGTTGAGTGAGTGCGATCTGAGAAAACAATGTTCAAGCTCTATGTGTTGGGACTAAATATTGATATTAGCTAATGTTTACCATGTGCCTACAATGCACTCAGTTTATACAGATTATCTCAACTTTAATCCTCCTAACACCTCCTACAAGAGGTGTTATTGCAACTATTACTTATTGCATGGGTGTACCTGTTATTATCACCTTTTTACATATGAATACAGTAAGACAGAAGGAGTTAAATAGCCTGCCCAAAGTGACAAAACTCCTAGATATCCTGAATGCAGAGACATTGCCCTTAACAGCCATGCTACGTTGACTGCCCTATCCTGCATGTGCTTTTAATTATATGGCTGCATCCAAAGATATCAGGCATGAAATGAAGGCTTAATCTCTATTTGCTATCTAAATTTGAAGAAAAGTAGTCAGGTCAACTCCCTGCATTCGTTTTGTGTTTGTGTGTGTGTGTGTGTGTGTGTGTGTGTGTGGCTGCTGGAACCAATTAGCACAGACTTGGTGTCTTAAAAGAAGACATTTATTATCTCATAGTTGTGGAGGGTTGGAAATCCAAAATTGGTATCACTGGTCTGAAATCACAGTGTCACCAAGGCCATGTTCCTCCTGGAGGTTCTAGGGGAAGAGTCTATTCCTCACCTCCCCCAGTCTCTGGTGGCTACCAGCATTTCTTGGCTTGTGGCTACATCACTTCAAAGAGAGTATCTTCAAATCTCTCTCTGCTCTATCGTCACATCAGCTTTTCCTCTATTTCTGTCAAATCTCCCTCTGCTTCTCTCTTATCAAGGTACTTGTGATCGAATTCAGAACTCAGCCAGTAACTCGGGATAACCTTCCCATCTCAAGATCTTTTCCAAATAAGATAGCATTTACAGGTTTCAGGGATTAGGACTTGATATCTTTGGGACCATTATTTAGTCTACAATATTACCCATCTATAAATGTCATGCCATTTATAGAGAGAAATGGCATGAGCAAAGTATGTGGCCGAAAGACAAAATATCAAGACATTTTTTCAAGTAAGAAAGTTTGAAGAATTTTTGTAAGGTCAATGCTCCTTCAGCAGTTTTTCCCATGCCTTCTCCATCTGTATTCTTATCTTCTATAAGTAGACCTGAAGCTCATTACAACAACATGTCCATTTGGGTGGCCAAATCGAACAGCAATCACTTTTCCCATAGTATTTTGTAAGTAAAGAATAATACTTAGAGGTAAAATTGTGCCATATAAAACGGGTCACTTACTGCCTTTTTCAACAATATGGATGGACCTGAGACCATTATACTTAGTAAAATAAATCAGAGAAAGACAAATAATGTATGATTCTTCTATACAGAATCTGAAAAGCAAAGCAAAACAGGAGAAAAAAACAGGTTCATAGATACAGAAAACAGATTGGTTGTTGCCAGAGGTAAGGAGTGGAGGTTAGGGTAAAACAGGTGAACGGGGTCAAAAGATATAAATTTCCAGTTATAAAATAAATAAGTCATGGGGCTGTAATATATAGCATGGTGACCATAGTTAATAATACTGCACTAAATACTTGAAAATTGCTAAAAGAATAGATTTTAAAAGTTCTCATCACAATACATTTTTTTTAATATTTTATTTATTTATTCTGAAAGAGAGAGAGAGACCATGCACGAGTGGGATAAGGAGCAGAGGGAAAGGGAGAAGGAGACTCCTGGCTGACTGAGTAGGGAACCTGATGTGGGCCTCAATCCTAGGACCGTGGGGTCATGACCTGAGTCGAAGGCAGACTCTTAACCCACTGAGCCACCTGGGCGCCCCCACTATAGATTTTTTTTTCTCTCATTATGGTGACAGATGTTAATAGACTTAATTTTAATTAATTAATATAACGGATGTCAATTATACTTCAAGTTTTTTAAATTATTGAAAAAAAAGACATTCAAAAGATGAGCAATAAACATATCAACACATTCGGCTGGGAAAAAAAAAACCCAGATCACTTAGTACATGACTTCCTACTCCATCTATGCTAGGTTACCAGGGCAGAGGCCTTGTCAGTATAATAAGTTTGGCGTTTAGATATAGTGACCACATGGTGAAAGGGAAGAAAACTTAGGATCCTGACAAATATGAAGTTGGAATATATTAAGCCTGACTCTGAGCATACTACAACTTCACTGAAGAAGTAATCTAGGAAAAAACTACCTAAGAACACAAGAATATAACAAAGAAACTTAATAATTCTGAGAAATTTAATTCTCAATAATTCACAGGCTTACAACTTAAATGACTTGGGGATTTAAATTTATGTGAATGAATGCATGGCATGGGAATTCTCACTTAGGCTATTGTTACTTCTGGGACGTATGACAGAATCAAAACCAGCCCTTACCACAAAAATACGTGCTCAGGATAACTATGCACACAGGCACGCACACACATACACAGTCTCACTGAAGCTAAGCAAGCTAAAATAACAAAACACAATAGGAAATAATAACAAAAAACAGTTAGATGCAATCAACAGGAGGATTAGACTCTAAGAATTGCAGAAAATAAAACAGTATGACAAAGATTGCATAAAATGAAAAAACTTGAAATGATTAAAGTATAAAAAGTAAACATTGTATGACATTAAAAAAACAAGTGCATTTGAAAAAGAATGAAACACAATTGTACTGTTTTTTAAACACTGAAACATGAAGTTGTTTTAATTTTAAAAATTATGGTCAATTAGAAGCAGCTAGCGTCAAAATTACTTACTTGGAAAACAATCTGAAAATTACCCGGAATAAACAAAGATAGCAGAAGAAATTTTTAAAAAGAGAATAATGAAGTTAAAAGGCCTAGAGAATAGAATTATGAATTCTAACATATCTTTAATATGAGTTTTGGTATAAAAGAATAAAGAAAATGGAAAGAAGCATATTAAAGTAATAAAGAATAAAAGCATTGAATTTTTGCATCTAACTCCAAAAGCAAAATAAACAAATGTGACTACATCAAACTAAAAAGCATCTGCACAACAGAGGAAATCATCAACAAACTAAAAAGGCAATCTACTGAACGGAAGAAAATATTTACATATCATGTATCTGATAAGGGGTTAATACCCAAAATACATAAAGAACTCAACTCAACAGCAATCATCATCATCATCATCATCTGATTAAAAATGGGCAGAGGATCTAAACAGACATTTTTCCAAAGAAGACATACAGATGGCCAAAAGGTACATGAAAGAATGCTCAACATCACTAATTATTAGGGAAATGCAAATCAAAATCACATTGATACATCCCTGCACACCTGTTGGGTTGGCCATTATAAAAAGACAAAAAATAGCAAGTACTGGAAAGAATATGGAGAAAAGAAAATATTCACTCACTGTTAATGGGAATGTTAACAGCTGCAGTCACTATGGAAAATAATATGGAAGTTCCTCAAATGCTACTCAGTCATAAAAAAGAAGAAAATCTTACTATTTGTGACATGAATGACCTTGGGGGACCATACTAAGTCAGACAGAGAAACACAAATGCTGTATGATTTCACTTATATTTGGAATCTAAAAAAAAAAATCCACAAACAAACCAAAACATATAGATACAGAGAACAGACCAGTGGCTATTAGAGGGGAAAGGAGTTAGGGTGAACAAAATGTGTGAAGGGGATCAGTTATATGGTGACAGATGTTAACTAAACTAATTGTGGCATTTGCTTTGCAGTGTATAAAAATATAAAATTATTATGTTTTGCATCTTAAACTATTATAATGTTATATACAATTTTACCCCAAATTAAAAAAATAACTCAAAGAAAGTGAAAGAAGTAAAAATATAAGACATAAACACTGATGAAAAGAAAAGAACAGAAAAGTTAAAATCTATAGCCAGCTCATTAAGGAAAAGCCCCATATTTAACTGGGAGAAGGTATTTGCCATTCATATCAATAACAACAAATCAGAATCTGAAGTATATTCCAAATAGACTGCAAACCAATAAGAAAATTAACAAAGCATATGTACAGACAAATCACAAAGGAGAAATCTAGAGCAACTAACAAAACACACACATGGTTAAAAAAAAAAGAAGAAGAAGAAGAAGAAGAAACATTTGTTTGAGCCTCATTTAGAATTTAAAAAGAAATTCTAAAAATAAGAGATCAAAATACCACATTCAGCAAAGAGAGCCAGGAAAGACAGGGCTAAAAAAGAGTAACCATTGGATCTGAGAATCCAGAAGTCAAGGGTGATTTTATCAGAGCATCAACAAGAGTAAAATCAGTTTGCAATACACTGAGAAACAAATGTGAAAAAAGGAAATGGAAACAGAGTAACAACTTTCTTTAAAAAGTTAGATGATGCAGGGGCACCTGGGTGGCTTAGTCGCTTAAGCATCTGCCTTTGACTCAGGTTGTGATACTAGGGTCCTAGAGACCTGGGGTGCTGGGGTAAAGCCTTGCTCAGTGGAGAGTCTGCTTCTTCCTCTCCCTTTGTTCTTCTGCCTCTGGGCTCAGTGAAGAGTCTGCTCCATGCTCAGTGGGGAATCTGCTTCTCCTTCTCCCTCTGCCCCTCTCCCGGTGCCCCTCTCTCTCTGCCCCTCTCTCTGACTCTCCCATTCATGCTCACTTTCTCTCTCTCTCAAATTAATAAATAAAATCTTTAAAAAAAAGCTTAGATGATCCAGGAAGAGGAGAGATGTAGTAATAGCTGAAGCTAAGACACCTGCTCAAAGTACGCTGATTTATTAATTTTTTCACTTGATTGTTTTATTATGGCTGGACCGTGAGCTTATTATTAAGCTCAGAAGTAGCCACGAGAGAGGGAAAAGTCCTTAAAGTAAAAGAGAAAATAAATGGTGGAGCAATGCTCTGGAGAAAGCAATCAATTGCACCAATGCAAAGTTTAGCCTTGAGCAAGAGAGTAAAAAGAATGCCTTAATTTTTAAATTGATGTGTATAGGAGATGGACCTGCATGAAGCTGAGGATATTCAGTAATATAAGAGAGCAAAGTAAGAGGAAGCGAGTCTAACATTAGATGAAGTAGAAATGATTTAGATATGACACTGTAGAGATCTAAGCAGATGTCAGCCCACAACCATATTTTATTCATGAAAAAAATATATTATACAAAGCTAAATTAAACATGGGCCATCATGCCCCTAAGGAGCTCAGTCTACCAGGAAAAGTGAGGCCTGTTCAAACATTACCAAGATAACTAAAATGCCATTCATTCCTCCTTTCTCAATATATACATATTATTTTGTTCTTTTCTCTTTCATTTTATAAGATCACATAGCATTCTGTGTTCCTCTTTCTTCCCAATTCTCTAAAGGGATACATGAAAGGGGAAATGTTTACTATAGTACCAACATTAAGCTCAGGCTCCCTTCCACAGCTTAGCACTGTAGTCTCTATAGAAATTCATCCAGAGCTCTGGAATGATTTGTGCTAAATGCATGAAAGAGATAAGGAGTAGGAGAAGTCATTAAAATTATTCTATTTCTTCTCCTCCCATACCCAAATAGACTTCACTTTAGGAAAAGCATTACCTGCACTTCCTAATATGAAACCGACTTTTGTCACACAGTAAAAATATTTTAAAGATAGACAAAATCAACCTTATTGACCATTTCTCAAAATTCTGTCCTTGAATATTAAAAGTTACATTTCAGAAAAGTGAAAGTTTCAAATTTATATTTTTGAACTTCATTGAAGATCACTTTGATACAGATTAAGATTTTCACCTTTTAAGTTTATTTGAAAATATTTTACTAAACAAGAAAAGGCTATCAACATTCATTTTAATGTAATTTATACTAGCCTTTGGTTTTCAGCAATAAATGTAGAGACAAATAAAATTATTACAATTATGAGAATACTATGTGTTTTTAAGACAGCAATGTTTTTCCATGCATGTTGCAAATTTATTATGTCTTTTAATTTCTCAGAATTAAAATCATTTGCTTAAACTCCAAAGAAATTATAATATATCTAAAGTTAATTACAACTTTCTTTTCTATATTTAATTATGTTTTCTCTAAAGAATAAGCATCATTCATCAATTAACTTCATTTTATGGTTGGCATATTACATGGAATCACTGAAGCAGAAGAAAGTGTATAGAGAGGAGAAAAAAAACTCAGAGCATGCAGTCCTCAGACGTGCCAAGTCATTTGCTCCTTTTTACTTAAAAAAAATCTCTTCAACATTTCATTAGTATTCTTCTTTTTAAGCACCATAGAAAATACAGAGTGTATGTCTGATACACTATTTCTGGACTATACGGTAACAAAGTGTATAAATTCACTTGGCTACTCAGAGTGACAACTTGAATTTCCTTAATATATAGTTACTTTCTCTGAAATTAAACAATTAATAAGCCAGCAGCTATGTGAATCATAAATTATTCATACTTAGTCTACCAATGAACATTAATCAATTATAAAGAGACACAGAAATTAAGACCAAGAAAAAGAGTCAACCATAGCCTTTTAATATTGAGACTCTGTTAACCCAGTCTCTTTAAACATATTTGATTTGTATAATAGCATCAATATGCACAGCTATGCTTGCTGCTCAAGTTTCCAACAAAATAACCAATTTATGAGTATACATATGCTGTCAACCAGTAACAAGAAATACTCATCACAATTCTGTACTCTTTGACTAAAAGGGCTTATTAGAGTTCTTTCGAATTATTGTACCTCATCAAATATTTAGTATTAACTCTCCTGGCTTCCCAAAGAATTTGAAGCATACTGAGAACATCTTTAGAATTCTTTCATAGTTTGAATACCAATAACTTTATACCAACACCTATAAAATTATAATGATCACAAAAGCAAAACATCCACCTGGACAATGGCCCAAGTCAGTCAGTTGTGAAGCATTACATCATTAACGGACACGGGTTCAGCAGCAAACTTATGACTTACCATCACCTAATGAGAAGTTTCAACATGCTTATCCCCAACACATATGATTTCTAGATTATGCAAATATCCTTCTAATTAATTTATTTAAAATCAGTCAACGAAAGAGCTATAGTTCTTAGTGTTCATTTTTACCAAGAGTAAAGCAGTAAAATAATGAGAGTATATAGATGGTGAATAGGGATTTAAATGAAGAAACAGAATTAATCAGGATAAAAAAATTGGAATAGCCATTTAGTTAGAACTGTCGATCAAATGTTAATGCCAAATATTACCTAGAAATAGGCTTGAAACTATTCTTTGGTTGATGCTCTGTAGACATAAGGTGTTTGCTTCTCACCCAAAACAGGAATGGGTCATTGGCAGGTATCGCTGGATGCACTATTTCACTGCTCTTTGAAGCTAGAGGAAATAGAGAAGCTAGGTTTACAATATGGAAAATGAAGAACATCTGAGTCTTTAGCTGCAATTTTTTTTTTAACTTTCTGTGCCCTTGAGCATTTGTAAAGACATGGCAACTTTTTTCTTGATCTGATATGGTCAGCTCAGGGTGGGAAGGAGCAGAACTAAGACAGCTTTACAGGACCTCAGAAATTGCCAGTAGTTCTCATTCAGCAGGCGTAACATTACAAAACCCTGAAAGCTCACATTCTCAGCTTGAAAAATCATTAACTACCTGTTAGTCCTTTCTTTCAAAATCAATCAACAGATATATAGAGTCCTTAATAAACACTAGCACTATGCTAAGTGCTGTGAGAAATACATATACATTGGATACAATTGCTGTGACGTAAATTGACTTATACTAATGCAAAATAAAAACACTCTACAAAAGGATAAGTTATATGCAATAAAAGATGCTATGGATAAAAGTACTGCTAAAGTACAGACAAGGTAGATTTCTTCAATGACTACCAGCATGGGTACTTTGTTAGAAATCCAGACCCTCAGACTCCACTCCAGACCTAGTAATTGAGAATCTGTGTTTTAGCAGATGCCCAGATCTTGTGATTTATAAGAGCATTCAAGTTTGAGAAGCCTATGTTGGGTGTTTTCATAAGCAAAGAGGTACTTAAATCAATTGTTAAACTAATGAATTGGCCAAGAAAGGTGAAAAAAAAAACCGTCCAGGAAATTTCAGGCAAGTGGTCAGAAGAGAACAAAAGCATAGCATGAGAGGGTGTGAGACACGCTCCAGGAAGATTTTAGCTTGCCAGTTTTGCTAGGGCAAAGGATTTTATCCAAAGAGTGCCAAAAGATAAGACTTAAAATATGGAACGGGTCTATGTGAGAGATGATCTGAAAGTTCGATTAAGGGAAAGACTTAGTGTTTTTAAACCGGTATGCTTTGGGAGTAAATCGTGATTCACTGTTCAGAATCCACTCTTCAGAAATGAAGAATTCACTCTGATAGCTGCCTTGAGTATTGGCTGCTGGGGCTGCAAAATTGAGACTCCCTTGAGAGTTACCCCAAACTACCCAGCCAAAGGGAGTTGTTTTACCCAAGTTTACACCCTCTTCCTGAAGGCAGCTCACATCCAGTACTGGCTGATACAGGGGAACAAAGGCCTGTCGTGGCCTCAATTGGGGACATCACTAAAGTACTGTCTTAACATCAGAGTTCCCTGTGGAGTGAGATGAGTTATCTGTTATGAATGCATCTCATTACGATAAACCCCTCTGCTCAGTCCTGCTTTTCTCATTCCCTCACAGATGTTGTTCCCAAGAGAACTTCTCAATAAATCTCCTGCACAAAATTCTCCATATCAAAAAAACCTGATCACTTTTCTCAAAAATTTATATCATCACTAAAAAATGCATAATTAGTTCCATATAATTTTATTCCAGTATTATTCTTTGGCAACTTTTTAAATATGCTTTAACAATCCATCTAAAATGTACATTTCTTAAAGGCAGGAAATGTTTTATATTCCCTAAAAAAATAACTTCACTAAGATAAATACAGATTTGGGTACACAATAAACGTTTAACTTTTATTTTATGAATTTAAAAAAAAAAACATTTTTTCAGGTTCTTTTATGTTAAAATTTCTGTGCTATCCCTAAGATAAGCATGTGAATAATTTTAGAAAATCATTTATGAACTGATAAGTACCTACTTCCCAGACTGATTTCAACCCTGCACATCACCCACTTCATCTCTTTTGTGTATCCCTGTTAGCACACTTGGAACATAATAGGTACTCAGTAAATATTGGTTAACTTAATGAATAAATGAGTAACATTTATACCGTGCATTGCAGTCTACCTAAGTGTCTTTATTTAACCCTCCTGGTAAATTTCAGGTAATGGGCTCAGTTATAGTAGGGAGCTAACAGATATAGAAACATCCAACTTTAAAAAAAAAAAAAATTCCCGGACTTGACTCAGACTTTCTGAATTAGAATCTCTGTGGGTTTTCACTACCTCTCAAACTTAAATGTGTATTAATTCCTAACAAGTTCCCAAGTGATGCTGATGGTCAGTGCCTCACACAACTAGGAATAAGGGTCAAGTTAGACCAGTGATAGTATATTGTTACAAAGCTCCTCAGGTAAAACAAACAAATAAACAAATAAATAAATAAAAAACTAAGTTCCTGAGGTGCTTCTGAGATGATGTGGTTACTCAATTTTTTTTCCCCCAATTCATGCTCAAGCTCTTTTCCTGGAGATTCCGTTTTAATTGGTCCAGAATCAAGACTGGGTACTGACATTTTCTCTTAATAGGCAGACGAAGTTGAGAAGTACAGCTGTAGCTTTTACTCAAGAATACTTACTATCTAGGATGTGGTAGGAGCAGGACTATAGCTGGATCTCAACCCATGCTACCTCCCTAGACATTAAATAACATTTCTGAATTGCCCCATTCACTATCTAAATTAGGTTTGACTCTGAAATATATTTCATATGATGTATGTATAACCACTATTATATAAGTTTCTAAAAATCACAAAGGACAAATACATGATCAGAAAATGAAAGTGGGTAAACATGATATAGTTACTCTCAGAATTCATTAATAAACTCTTTGAATCTTTAACGAATTGAAGCATCTCAGAGAGCAGTCCTGTATATTCTCTGAGCAATCATTTCATTATCTCAGGAAATTGCACCTTTCCAACTTCCTTCTATATTTGGATGGAGAATACACAATGCCTCTATACTCTCCAATTCCCCCGCAAAATTCTTTACAATAGTAGTATTAGTAAAAATACTTTTCTTTTAATTTGAGAGGCAGGGTGGAGAGTGGTGGGGGGTGGGGGAGAGAAATGAAACAAGATGGGATGGGGAAGGAAACAAACCATAAGAGACTCCTAAATTCACGAAACAAACTAAGGGTGGCTGAGAGGTAGGGGGGCTAGGGATAGGGTGGCTGGTTATGGACACTGGGGAGGGTATTGCTATAGTGAGTGCTGTGAAGTGTGTAAGCCTGACCATTCACAGACATGTACCCTGCGGCAAATAATACGTTACATGTTAATTAAAAAAATTTTTTTTTAATTTTCTTTTGCTTACATTTTCAACCTGCTTCGTAGGCAACCCACAAATATTTCTCTGAAAAATTCTAGTCACCCATCATGATGACTGAGAAATATAAGCATAGTCAGCCACATGTGCATGCCATCAGTTTTTCAATGTAACATAGCAAGAGGGAAAGCGCAAGCCTTTCAGCTGAGGTCTCAGCCACTAGATGCCGCTGATGTGTCTGGAGGCCTAGGAAGTGAATTCTACAGAACTATAAAGGCTTACATCTTGGAAAATAAAATGCTGTTACTATGGTGACCAGCTGAGATTATGGATAATGAGAGTACCATGTTTTCCACTCTCTAAGGAGCTATTGTTCTCCGCATATTGCTCTATGCTGAACATTACTGACCTTCAAAATGTATCAAAATCATTGGTACTTTCCTTTCTTAAAAAAAGAGATATTTCATTCAGTACTTTTATGTGTGAGAGTGAAAGCTATATGAATCAGTTATTCACACATATACACATACACACACACACACACGGAAAGGAACTATTATTCAGTGCATTTTTCTTATTTATGTACAGAAGAGAGATCAATGGTCTTAACTGTAGATGATGTCATAGTTTTCTACAACTTATGTGTTTCCAAATTCTTTAAAATTCTCTATCTACAAAGATAGGGGACTTGAAGAAACTAGCTCAATATTTATCATCTCTGTAATAGCATCAAACATCAAGCTAGAGATAATTGTAGGCAAGAACATGTTTTCAGAGGAACAAGCATATATAAAATTTCCAGTTTAGTCTGAGAAAATCTTGAAATAGTTATTTTTCTTCTAACGCTTGCAATGGACAAGAAAAGAGAGTCATGAAGGAAATAGAAATCTTTTACATAAAACAGTTTGAAACAGGTATTAAAAGACATTAAAAGGATAAATGACATTTATTATTTACTAACTAGTTGGTGATTATTGATAAGTCTTTAATAATACTCTCCAACAGGAAATCTGCGAAATTAAGGTTCATGTCCATACATTTCTAGAAAAACAAAATGTAAGGGGAATGTTCAATGGATATTGGAATTGTCTGCAAGAATATCATACAAAAAAAATTTTCCCCAAAATAATTATTTAACTTGCATAGCCCAAGGAAATCAAAATTAATTAATATATTTCAAAATTCAAGCAAGGGAAGTATTAATGACCAAATTTTTCATGTCAAAAGATTTTACATAATAAGTAATGAGTATGAAAAGTAATAAATATGTCATTTTTCATAATATATGATGGATTCTCATTATCACAGAAAACTCCACCCAATCATTCCTTTCAAAAACTATTGCCAAGCTGCTTAAACCTAAAGTGAATTTGATACGCCATCTCCTTAGGCTTAGTCTCATTGGCATTAAATGATTCATAGGAACATAACTTGGTATGTAGTTCTTAACGGTAGCTGCACCTTTTAAAAACAAATAGAAGATGGAGTTGACAAGAAATATCTGGAAATAAATGTCAAGGGACATTGTTAGAATACTAACTTGGTATTTGGGTCATAGTTTCCCAAAATACAGGAAATTCTGAAAGTACAAGTTTGTGGCCACCCATAGGCAGCTGTCACTTCCATGAAAAGGTAATATAGACATTCAAGTCACTAAAAACAATAGTGTGATATACCCCACAATGTATTTTACTCTTTATATTAGTTTTCTGGGGCTTCCAAAATGAAGCACCATAAACTAGGTGTCTTAAAACACAGACTTGCATTGTCTTCCAGTTCTGGAGGCTAGAAGTCCAAGATGAAAGTGTGAGCAAAGCCACACTCTCTGAAACCTGCAAGGGAAACTTTTCTTGCCACATACTAGCTTCTAGTGGTTTGCCAGCAATCTTTGGCATTGGTTGGCTTTCCGCTGCACATCTCCAAACTTTGCTATTATCATCACATGACATTCTTCCCATGTGTCTCTGTCTTCACGTCACCTTCTTCTTATAAGGACACCAGTCATACTGGAATGAGAGCCCTCCTTATTCCAGTGTATCCTCATTTTAACTAATTACATCTGCAATGACCCTACTTCCCAATAAGGCCACATTCTGACATACTGGGAGTTAGGAATTCAGTATAACCTTTTTTGTGTGGGGAGGGAGGATACAATTCAACCCATAACACTCTCACAGTTCTAGGTAGTATTTGGTACAGCATCAGACCTTATAAATTAGTGCCATTCTATCTCTTGACTTGCAACTGCTTTGTAGGAGATCATGAGCTCTACTATGAGCTTTATGATGCCATACTCAAGCATTAAAAATGGACTCCAATGACTGCAAAGCAGGATGGACTGGAGACCCAACGAATATAAAGGACTCACTCCAGTATCTTCTGACTTCTTCCTGAAATCAGGCAGAAATGTATATAAATTATATAATCTTAAAAAAAAATTGACCTTTTTTTTCCAGGTGTCATTGTCAACTAAATAATTATCTACATGGGTGGACATAAATGACATTGACAATTATTCTGGGAAAAACACTTAATTCTAATAATAATTATGACTTCATATTTTACTAAAGAATATATTACTTTTACCATTCATTCTCTTTATATTTCATATAGTTATGAAAATAAGGAAATCAAAAAATACTGCAGCTTCATAAATCTGTGGATCAACCTTAAATGCCTTCTGCGCTTCAATCTGCCCAATCAAGGATACTCTAATTGTATTTAAGCAATGTAGATTTTTTTCAAACTTTCATCATTCATTCCTATCAGATTCTTTTCTAACACTACACCAAAAGAGATAACACAAATGACTTCTGAAGTTTTAAAAAATCAAAAAAGTGCTCATTGATCCATTGATCCTTTCATCTTCATCCATGAGGATCTACCATATTCCAGGCACTGTGATTGGTCCTGGATTTAAGTAGTCCCCAGGCCTGGCAATGGACCTAAATTGTGGCATGTATGCTGAATCCCAACTAACGTCTCGAGCTTGCCCAAATGCTTATTGAATATACAGTGAGTCCCTTATATTAGAATTTATAGAAGAATACAAAGTGTACTGTAAAAAACATATTTTTTAAATGACATTTTGATTGGGTTTCTCGACAATGATGCTAAAATAATTTACTCTTAGATTTTAAGGGAAGTTTTGGATTGCCTTTGCAAGTGTTCATTTGAAATATGCAGTCATGTTTTCAACAGCCTAATGGCAATCACCTGTATGTCCTGCCAAAACCACAATTTAAACTTGTTCAACACTGAGCCCACATCTTCATTCTCTAACTATACTTATTTGTATGCTACTGATTTCTCTTGTTGACACCATCACCTTCTCATCACCCAGGCTCAAAAATCAATCTTTTTCCTTTTTAAACATTCCTTTTATGAGGGCTTTCATTCACTTTCTCATTTTAACTCCCTAATATTTTTCTAACTATTCCCTCTTCTTTATTTCCACAAACACCCCTCTCTTTACCTCTCATAGAATGCTGCCTTTCTAAATGGTCTCTTAACTTCCTTTTCTAACATATTTATCTCATTAAATAACAAATCATGATATCCTCTTAAACAAAAAACCTTTTTCTCCTTCCCTTGGTCCATGGAATAAAGGCCAAAGCCCTTTGTCTAACATTCAAGGTCTTCCATAATCAGTCTCCTATCTCTGTTTCCTATCTTCCCATTGCTCACCATACCGAGAACACTATTTTCAAACTAAAATAACTGCTGTTAACTTGAGCATTCTAAATTCAGAACATTAATCACACAATTTCCTGTAAGAAAGACTTCATACCATATCCAAATTCTGTTATTTAATCATAATAATTAGTATTTTTATTTAACTGTATGAAATGAAGGACCAAGCCAGGTTATTGCATCCAAATGACATACTTTCAAATCTTTCAAAACCGATAGCTCTAATATATATCAGAAATATGATATTTTTAAAAATCTATAAATTGATTATTTGAAAATTTTGTTTCCATTATTAATAGGAGAAAAGCATGAATGTGGGTTTTATTCTTAAAAACTAATATGTTCTTCTTTGTATAACATAAATTATTCAAATTCATAATCACTTTATTTTTGAGTATTCGATAAGAAAATTCTTCAAGTATAGCAAAGGGTAAAGCACAATTTGTTAACAATTAGATTTCTCATTATTATTTTGTTCAGGCGATTCTATGTTCATTAGCTCACATATTTTCATATTTAATATGCTTAATATGATCATAGAAAAAAATGCATGCTTGGTGTGAAATAAGAGAAGTTAAATTTCTAGCTTTATGCTGCTAAGAAAATTTATGACTTAGCTTTGCAACAACCAGAATTTTCTTATTCCAAAAAAGTTTTCTTACGATGCAAACTAAATATACGAATGAAAATGGGCAAAGTGAAATTTATTTCCATTTCAGTATAATTCTTTCAAATTAATAGTTTTCCTAAAAATTTTATTTCATTTTTTTAAAGACATTAGAACCTCTAAGTAAATTTTTGTTAAATAAAAATGATGATTTGGTAAGTAATTTGGTGATGAACTTATATTAATTTATAAAGGAGATGTTTTATTCTTTGGCATTTTTGATATTACAGAATGTAAAAAAAATATTTTCTGAAAAAAAAATTAACTGAAATAAAACTCTGAGAGTTCTACTCAAGATGGCAAATAAACATACTGTGACCACTTGCACTATGCCCCAAATACATAATAGTGATTAATAAACTATAAAAAGAGAAAACCAAAAATTCACCTGGGATCAAAACCAAGATAGACATGTCTATAAAATCAGAGTCCCAACAGGAACCAGGACAGAAGTCAATGCCAGCTGGGCTCCTGGACTGAATAAACACAGTGGCAACTTTTTTGGGTCATCAGCTCCAGCAATAGCCCAAAAGGGAATGGGAAGACTAGATACAAAGCCGTGCATATAGAGGAACTCAATGCATGGTGTGTTGATCATACTTGCCAGTTTGGTCAAGAATGAATGTCCCAGCTTACAACCTATTGTCCTGGTGTTTGTCTGCTTTAGGAAGTATCTTGTTTGTTTCATGATTTGTTTGATTCATGAAATCATGTTTCACTGATTTCCAATAGTTGCATTAAATTAAGTAAAATATCTCTTGTACTTCCAGAAACTTCCATGGTCTGTCCAGTGTTATGTGAGATGCATATGCAATGAATTTACTTTTATTAACTTGGCCTGATCCTTCCCAGATTCAATGTAACCAATAATACACATTCTAGGAAAACATGCAGGGTATTTACTGATAAATATGCTCTGAGGGGAGTAGCTGAAAGATCTTTCCAAGGTCCAGGGGTGAAGAGAGAAGTATTTGATGCTGGGTGCTTTTGCATGCCATTTACATGCCAGCCAGTTATGCACTGTATCATGTTTTGGCCTATAAGATATACCACACTGCCACGCCACCAGTTGGTGGACCATACCTGGGCCTGAAACTTATGCAAAACTGTCAGTTGATGAGGACTTTGGATACTGAGGGAAATCATGGGACATGTTTGTAAGGTATAGAGGCAGAGTATTATACTATATATATATGTGTGTATATATATATATATATATATACACACACACTATATATATTTACTATAGACTTTATAGCCATTAGTTGGAATACACCTACTTCGATAATTCTGTAATTTATTATATGGTAGAAATGCATAGCTTTTATTTTTTGCAAATAAACCCTTTTGACAATGAAATAAAAAATATGAAAATTTATGCATAATGAAAAGTTAAATACAGAATTTGTGTCTCAAAAGTTTTGTTGATGATGGGCATATAACTTTCACAATATGTTTATGGATACATGCTATTCACTATACAGTCCTAGGGTTATCATGACTACATGAAAACTAAAACACAAATTTACCAAAGAACCATTAGCATCTTGTTCCAAGCTGGAAGTTATTTTAAGAAGACCATACTCAAGACTACAGTTTAACAAAGAAGTCACAAGAATTGTATTTCATACTTCCTTGTAAAGCATGACTTTTGATTTAGATCAAATAATTGTTCTTTTAAATTAAGTTCACTCATTTCAAATGCAAGCTTCCTTAAGCTCATTTGAAAAGGTAAGCAATAGCTGTCAACATGTTGGATCCAGCATTAAAGTAACTTCATAGTTTATGTTCCTGTTTGTATACATGTTACTCACTGCTTCAAATAAAATTATAGGTTACTTCCAAGTTTGATTTGCTTTTGTCAACCAATTCAGGGAATAATACCGTAGACATTAGAAGTTCATTATGTTGTAGTTTAAACATGTAAAATTATTATGAATGCTACAGTAAATTTAGTTTAAAAACATAGAGATAAGGTCATCTTTTTTTGGTGATACTATAAATTTTGCTGCAGCACATTTATGTAGAAATGTATGAATTTTATACTTCATTCAAAAATACAGACCACTATAAGGAACAAATAAAACCACATTTTACACATGTTTAGAACATAATTAGAAATAGTAAATACTAACAATTTCAATGTATGCCAAGGAAATACATAAAAGTCTATAAAAAGATACACAGCCTTACTTTAAGAAAAGTGAAGAAATAAAAGGCCATGTATTTTCATCAGTTTGTGAAAAAGAAGTTCTAAAGCCATGAGCTCGAAAAGAGATCATGACCCAACTCTCTTTTATGAAAGTACATTCATGTACTTTCGTAAAAAATGAACAAGATAAAATCATTGTGTAGATTCTCAATTTTCATTTGTAAATTATAAAATAATTATAATGTCCCACCTATAAACACTGAAAGCCAGCCAATAAGTCATGCCTACAAAGGAAATCAAAACTATAACTTAATATTCCAAAGTGAGCTCAAAAAAATAAGAAATGCATAAACAATAAATACACATAATTAGCTAGAAAATCTCAGAAATAAGATGTTTGTAAAGTAGGAAGATGTAAAAATATGGATGACAGCACTTAGGCCAGAACTGAAAGCAAAAGAATATATTACCTCAGCGATTAAAAAAATAAAATGAAATGAAATAAAATAAAATAGAATAGAAAATAAGCACAATAGATGATGCCTTCAGAAAAGCCAGAATGGAGAAAAACATTCAAAAGCAAAAGAAATGAAGAGGTAACAATAAGGATTTGAGAGGGATGCCTGGGTGGCTCAGCTGGTTTAGCGTCCCGTCTTGGTTTTGGCACAGGTCATGGTCTAATGGGTTGTGGGATGGAGCCCAGTGTCAGAGCTTGCTCTCAGCAGGGAGTCTACCTGAAGAGTTTCTCCCTTTGGCCCTCCCTCCACTCATGCTCTGGCATGCTCTCTCTCTCTGAAATAAATAAATCTAAAAAAATTAAGGATTTGAGATATAATGATAAATACGGAAGATAAGTTATAAAAATTCAGTAGACATGTAATTATCCCCAAAGAGAAAACCTACAGCAATGGACTATAAAAAATGCTGCAAACCATAACTCAAGAAAAATTCCCATAAGTGAAAAGACCTGAAACTACTCACCTGGTAATTGACCTAAAAAGCCCAACACCAAGATATATTCTTATAAAACTATCAGACTTCAAAGATCTTTTTTGTTTCCCAGCAAATAGATCATCTCTTTAAAGAAAAGGAAATCAGACTGCTATTATACTTTTTTTTAAAAAGTAATACTTTATGCCAGAAGTCAATGGAATAACACATTTTAAATACTGAATAAAATAAAATAGGATCCACAAATTTTATATTCAAGCCAAACCCATCTTTAAACATGAAAACCTCAGATGACCTGCTATGAAATGCAAGGATTTGTGGGATATTGTTCCCATGAGTTCTTGCAAGGACTACAAAGAGAATAAGCTTCAGATAACCCGAAAGTATAGAGATAGTGATGAAGACTGTTAGAGCACTGGGGGTTCATCCTACCATTAACATAGGTCAGCATCTGGGAGAGGTTCAAACTTCATCACCAAACTTATGACCTCAAACCAGACCAAACTGAGCACTCACTTGTTCCTAGTTTTGAGCTTTAAATCTTGAGTGTCCGGAAACCAATCCTTGTGGAGGTTCTGATCAAAGTTACTCATTCAATGCATACTCTCCTTTATATTCAGTGGTTCTGATGAGAAAGTTCTGGAAGCCATGTAACAGATCTTAATTTTGTCCCTGGGCCTTTGCAGAAAACTACGTTATAAATATTTATGCCGCCATTCTTATACCTCAAAAAATATGAAATCACTTTCTTTTTCAATACCTTTATTTTTTATAGTTGGCATGACTTCCTGATCATATCCTTTCTCTTTCACTCATTAAGACTAGTTTTCAAAAAGAAGAATGAAACATGAGAAGAAGGAGGAGAAGAATAAAGAAATTGGGAGGTGGGGCTAGGGAGGTGGGGGAGAAGTAGAGGAAACAGGAAGGGTAAGGAGGGAGATTAAGAGGGAGAGAAAGAGGAGGAGGCAAAGGAGGATTAAGAGAAAATGGGTAGGAGAGAGGATAGCAGGGAAGAAGGAGGGTGCGAGGGAAAGGAAGGAGAAGGAAGTAGAGGAGAAAAAAGAGAAGAGAGGGAAGAGGAAGAGAAAGAAAGACAAGGAGAAGAAGGAGGAAGAAGAGGAGGAGGAGGGGCAGAAGAGCTAATTGCAGGAGGAACTATGAATTCAAAGTGAGTAACCTGGACAGTGACAGCGAGGTCAGCCCTGAGGGCAACACTGCAGTCACACACCACAGTGTAAGTGACAGGGACAACAAGATTGCAGATTAGAGTGACCAGGTTACTAAGCAAAGAGCAACATCAAGGTAATTTTCACATCCACCAGGAGGCTCTGTGAATCTCCTGGGATTCTGTCAGGGGAACAAGAGAGACTTGGAGAGCCTGGAATCTCAATGTTTCAGCCTGTTGGGGCTCAAAAATGATTAATTTTGCGATTATGTCTGTCTCTTCCATGTTCCTTCAGGTTGATTAGGCCTTGAGAACTAGGGATTACCTTGTTTATATTATACCATGAAAAAGTTAACCAAAGATAATAATAATGTACCAAATAAATAGCTTCGTGCGGGGGGGTCACTGAATTTAATCCTATATTTGGCATTGTAAGAAATATCTTTGTGAATTAATATTTAGTTGGTACAGGTAGAAGTTACTCTGATAATCTCTTTCCTTGTTTGTAGAGCACAGGGTACTTAAAATTAACAAATAGTAGGGGTGCCTGGGTGGCTCAGTGGGTTGAAGCCTTTGCCTTCAGCTCAGGTCATGATCTCGGGGTCCTGGGATCGAGCCCCGCATCGGGCTCTCTGCTTGGCGGGGAGCCTGCTTCCCCCTCTCTCTCTGCCTGCCTCTCTGCCTACTTGTGATCTCACTCCTCTCTATCAGATAAATAAATAAAATCTTTAAAAAAAAAAATTAACAAATAGTATTTTAGTATTGTCATGAGCCTTGTGAAATGTATTTCCTTCCATACTTCCGCACCACAGACACAATTCACATCTGCTTAAATATGCCTTTCCATTACCAAATATGAATTAACACACTGTTTGATAGCAAGAATTTTGGGTTTTTTAGAATGTTATTCAATAGTCAAACCCTTTTGAAAGCTCAAGTGAAGCCACCAGGGAAAAACCCTGTAATTACTCTAAAAATGAAAATAAGTAAAATATGCACTTACAGTAAGACTCACCTATATGTATGTTTATTACCAACTGAAAGTATCATTATAAACATAACTAACATGCACATAAAAGTAATCATAAATTCTCGATAACATTTCCTTTTTCCTGAAACTAAAACAATAAGAAACACATTCAGTGAGCATTAGATATTAACTGTTAAATTAACTTGGCAGGAAAAAAATTGCTAAAATTCAGAAAATATTTGAGAACTGGGAGGCATATGCTATAATTTTTCATTTTAAATACATATAAATGTCTCCTTATAGAATTATACACATATAGAAACTATGCTTAAATTTCCATATACAGAAACTAGAAATTTAAGCATAGTTTCTCAAAGAAAACAGAAATGTTTGACTTATATACGAATAAGAATGATCATATGTGTGTGTGTGTGTATATATATAATAAACTTTGTTCAGATATTTTGCTAAACTCTTGACATTTCAGAAGAATAAAACGAAATAATCACACAATGATGCCCTTTCTGAAGGCCAGATATCACTCCAAACTGACACATGTGCCATTTTTATTGAATGGCCTATTTATATTTGTGTGTATTTTTTATCCAGCTTATCTCAAATCCAAATAGGACTTTTCATTCCAATTTTTTGGATAGAGCAATTAAGGTCTTATCTTTAAATAACATGTCTATGTTCACATAAGCCACAAGTGTTAGAACTAGAATCCCAATGGAGATCTCTCAAAGAATAACCCACTCTTGGGAGTCCTGGGTGGCTAGGTCAGTTAAGTGTCTGCCTTTGACACAGGTTATGATCCCAGGTTCCTGGAATTGAGCTCTGCCTCAGGTTCCCTGCTCAGGAGAGAATCTGCTTCTCCCTCTCCCTCTGCCTCACTCTCTCTCATGCTCTCTCTCTAATAAATAAATAAAATCTTAAAAAAAAAAAAAAAAGAACAGCCCACTCTTTTTTCTATGTTACACATCTATCATGATGTACTTCCTAATAAAATTTGATTTTTAAAATTAAAAAAAGAAAAATTAATCAATCAATAAAATTTCCAGTTACTTTTGCCTAGCAGAGGCTGTCCTATCAAATTTTTAGATAGACTTTAGAGGCGTTAATCCCAGATAAATTTAGCTGGAAAATTGTTGAAGACAAAGATGATACTGATTATGGACAAGAAGAAGCAGTCAAATACAATGATGATAGAATCCTTTTTGGTTTCTCAGAAGATCCATGTTGCTTTCTAGTGATTTCTTTATAAGAGCACTATCATTATCAATGACCCTTATCAATGAACAGATCAGCTATTTTGTCAGTTATTTACCT
The DNA here is from genome assembly GCA_028533885.1 of Nasua narica. NCBI lineage: Eukaryota > Metazoa > Chordata > Mammalia > Carnivora > Procyonidae > Nasua > Nasua narica. Next base: position 118,417,210 of record CM052798.1, on the reverse strand, counting down.
TTCACTCTACAAGAGCATTTCTACCCTGGGTTAGATAGTAATCATACACTAATCATTGCTTTAAGCCGTTTTACTTGTCTTTTATATAGTGTCCTGATCTTAGAAACAAGGGTTGTAGAATCAGACATTTAGATTCAGACTCTGGTTCCTTTCCTTACCAGTTTGAACACAGGACATCAGAGCTATTACTGACTTACTCCCCTTTTCATTTCATCATTTAAAATGGGGAAATTGATAGTTACCACATCGAGTTATGGTGAGGATTAAAATGGCTAATATATGAAAAAGGCTTAGCCAATCCTGGACTTATAATGGGCACTTAGTAAAATTTAGTCGCCTCAATTTCTGTTTTTCTATTCGTTAACCTTATAATGCTTGCCAAAGTATATATGTATATGCACATGTGTATATATAATATGTGTATATAGAGGCTACGTATACAATAATGTGTGTGTGTATAATATATACACATTTCAGAATACTGAAATGAATTTGCTAATGGATACAAAACTTGTTAACATAAAATGAGAAAATGTGATGTTTCTAATGTTTGACAATAAAATGTAACATTTGGAATTATATTTTGTGGGGCAAAAAACAATTGTCTCTCTATTGGAAAAAATTTGCATTTCTATGGACAAAAATCACGTACATCACTACTGGTTTCCTACAGTTGTAAAATAGCTGAGTCAATAGAAAGTTCATCAAATGTGCACACCCTTTTACAATAAAATAACCCCCATAGGTACGGTTAGGCAATGCCTACTCGTCCACTGAAAGCACACCCAGTTATCTCTTCTGTGAAATTTCCAAATCTGAACAGGCTCTAAAGAATAAAGCTTTGGTTTATGTCGTCTCTCGGTTTCTGAACAAACAATTTCTGAATTTCTGTTCTCTCTACAGTAAACAAAACCTGCTTTTAACATTTTAGGTAGACTATATACATTTCTTCAGTGTTTCTCATGTATTTATATTTTCCTCTTTCTATGTCTTACCTACATGTTTAGATAGTGAGCCTATTGAAGTGATTAAGAAAACTTGTTCCAGATGTAATTCTGACTCCTCACTAACTACCTGTCTGATTCTGGGCAAGTCATTACGGCTCTCTAAGTTTGCTTCCTCCTCTGAAAAGTGGTGAAAGCAAAAGTACCTACGTTTTTGTGTTGTTGTCAGGCTTAAATGAAGAAACGCAAAATTTTAGAATCACTTCTGGCACACGGTAATCATTCAGTAAATGTTGCTTTTATTCTACTGTTATTTGCTAGAGAGAAAAGGGCAGCATTCATTGAGACTTTGGTTATATGGTAGCCACCAGAAGAAAATGGGAACAAAAACAAGTAATAAAAGCTTCTGGACATTGATAATAATGATAAATATGACAATAAGATAAACTTTAGGAACTGGATCAAGACTGTGGTTCAAAAAGCAAAATAAGGCACATTTATTGGTTTTAGGGTGGCAGTTTTCTTTCTTCAGTTAAATGGCTCCACGCATTTTCACTCAGAAAGTTTAATTTTAAATCAGAGATAAAGAGGGCACCTGGGTGACTCAGTCAGTCAAGACTCTGCCTTTGGCTCAGGTCATGATCTCAGGGTCCTGGCATTGAGTCCCACATAGGGCTCTCCACTCAGCAAGGAGTCTGCTTCTCTCTCTCCTTCTCCCCTCTCCCTCCTTCTCTCTCTCAGATAAATAAATAAAATCTTAAAAAAAAAAAACAGAGGTAAAAATATACAAAGTAAAGACTTTGCTTCACAAATAAGACTCCTCAAAAATTATTGGCTATGTTATATTATTGATTTGAAAATTTAACCATATAGGTTATGTTTGAAGTTTACTAATTTATGGAATGAAAAATAATTCTAACTCAAGTACCTTCCTTTTGCTTTTAGAGTAAAACATATCCAATATCTCACTCCCTTATAGTTATAGATGTCCAAACATGAAATAGTCTAATTTGGAAAGCATGAGCCTCTAGTCCCTTAGGTGAGAATGGTGCAGAAGAAATATGCTACAATACTACAAGGTGACTTCTATTTCTGTGATCAGGAAACATTATCTGCTGTAGTATACAACCTCTGTTTCATACATGTCAAACTTGGGGCGGAGGAGCTTCTGGGGGGAGTTTTTGTTTTTGTTTTGTTTTATTTGATAATGTTCTGCTTTTCACCGTTCAAAAGTTAGGCAGGAAGAAAAAAAAACGGTCTGATGCAACATGATGTCTTAGGGCAACAGTTAGATTTATATTCTATGAAAACTTATTGGGCTTAGATTTCAACTGAAATGTTCTATAATTGCTCAAATTTAGATGATATATTAGAATAAGATTCCAAAATGATACATTAGCCTTCAGTTTTTAAAAAAATATGTATAAAACTGACAAAACACATTGAAGGTAAAGAGTATATTCTTGGCTGAGAGATGACTCATATATTTAACAAAAGTCTCTATTTACCCTCCAACTCAGAAATGTACAAATATAGAACACATCTTATGTGGGGGACTAAATGTGTATGTCCAAAGCCATAAAATCACCAACCAATTGCCAAAATTTAGGGTCTCCTAGGTTAACTGAGCCATATCATATACTGGTTGAATTACAGACCTCTAATATTTTACTACATAATTAAGCTGCAAATATGTAGCATTTATATAATTCCATGGTTTGAAATTTAAATACAAGTTAGGACAGATTTTATACTATATATTATTTAACTAACCACATACACTCTGGAAAATAGTTGTGTTTTCAGCAAACATGCACACATACACATACACACACGCACACACAAAGCAAACTAACATGCGGCAAACTTTTTGACTTACTTTGAACACTTCATATAATACAAGTTTAGAATAAATTATGAACTAATTATGTTAGAAATTGAAATTACAAGAAATAAATTTAAACCTTTTATTGTACTACAAGTAAGCCAGAAAAGCTACTGAAACTTTTTTCTCAATTCATTAACTTGATTTAAAACTTTTTTGGACTCTTAGAGCAGGTAATACAATATGAGAGCTGGCTTATAATTTGAAAGGAATGAATATTCGAATATCAGATTGAGGCAACTTGGGGATACAAGTATGGCCTTACAAATCTAAAAGAAATAAAATTAGAAGGAAGATCATACCGGTTTTTAAATGTAGATTTCTAAAGCTACATTTTCCAATTCTTTGTCTTCTCTGAGTTTCCATAAAAAGATTTCAAAAGGTATTGTGGGCTAACATAAAAAATGTACTACTGTGCTTGAGATTTCTTAAGAATCTTATCTGCTTAGAAGATAGAATCGGATCCTAAGTTCAGTGAATCTGTACATAGTCACTTTTCTAAAACAGCAGACTTTTGGCTCTGTACCACCTGACAATTTCTTTGTCCAAGCCACACTAAAAATAGGTCTTTATAAAATGGAAATGTTGAGACATTAACTATAGCAATGTGAATGAGCACCACTATAATAAGGATTTCTCATCAACTCTTGGTTTATGTTGTATTAACATATGAAAAAGCTATTTAAACATTAAAATTAATACATCATAAAACAATGGTAATGCTTCATACAAAATATAGTTTTATTTGAATCACAACTACTCACAATAGCTATGAATATCCCCATTCAAATTGCTATCATGAATATTGTATAAAATGAGAAGAATAAACTAAAAGTAAAATTAGAATACTGCTTTATAAATTATAATATGTCAAGCTAACAAATGGTAGACTTGTCATATTGAGCAACTAAATGTCTAAATGATCATTCAGCCCTCATAGTGTAGGAAGAAAAAAACATTGGCTTTGTTGCCTCGAAAGCAGTTGCTCGATTTTTCATACTGTCATTCTGCTCTATTAGCAAAGCCTAACACAATTAGGTATGAATATGCAGTAATAACATGCAAATTGTTCCCTCACAATTGCCTAAGGCAGCAGTCTCAGCCTTTCTAAGCTTGATTCCTTCTACATCATTACAGGCTTGGCATAATTCATCAGAATAAAAAATACCTCAACCTTATTGCATGTGGCCAGCTAGTAAAATCATCGGTAGTTGTTAACCACTCTCCCTCGATGGGTTTGTTAGCGATGCCGTCCCCAGCTCCCTGCCACTCCTGCACTTGTACATGTTTCCCTGGGGTAATGTTAGACACTACATTTGAGCCTGCCAGAACAATTAACCCTACTGTTAATTAGAATGAAATGTCAGGCGCACAGATGGTACAAGCTGGCACCCTGCCATCCCGCCAACTGCTGCTGAAAGCAGCTACCCCACTGCTGACAGCTGCTCAGCCATGTCCCAAACCAGCAGATGTCAAAACTTTCCAGCTGAGGAAGGTGAAAAAAAGCAAAGAGGAGGCTTTTCTCATCCCAGCAGTGATGATGACTGTTTTACTGCTCTTGTGTCTATTACCTGTTGTCACGCTGTACCCATCAAGAGGAAGTCTGCAAGCAGTGAGACACAAGTTTAAAATAATGATACTAATAATCATAACATAAATAAACACAATATGGCTATAATTCAATAGAAGTACAAAAATGGCACAGGCGACAAACAAAGTCACTGAACTTCCCACGAAGTTCTCCTTAAGTTGAGCGGCCTATTTTAACCCATGTTTACAAAGAGGGGGAAAAAAAAAATCTTTTAACATTCCCAAATCGGGTAATTTAAAAGGCCACCAAAAATGGCCTAATTTTCAGGCAAAATTTCACTTCGTTTTCGGAATTCACACAAAGGGATGAAATCATTCCTTTTTTTTTCCTGGTATCTTTTCTGTTCATAATTTATTAACATAACTTATGAGATGATAATTTATGTTTCCCTTTATTCTCCTATACACATACATAATAGCCCAAAAGGCTAATAGAACATTATCCATGAAAAATGTCAAAAACTAAAATACAATCTAACTAGACAATGAAATCACAACCGGATACCATTTTGATCAGAAGACAGCTTCAGAATTCTGACATAAATACTGTGTTAATTTTGTGGCCTACGGAAAAAAAAATAGTGATGTTATTCGTTGGAAATTTAAGTTATTTCTAAACTCAAGAGGATTGGACCATAAAGCTCTAATACTTATTTTGACTTTAGGAAACAACAATTTTGTGTCTGATTGTTATTAAACACGGAAAGTGTGGAAGTGTGAAAGTAATTTCCTCTCAATTATGCTACTTTGAGTCATTCTCTTTAACAGCATGAATGCAGGTGGATATTATAATTTAAATGCCACAGGAAATATGCCATAAAACTTAAAGTTTATGTTGCTGCTATTTCGACTTCAATCAGTCATCATTTATTGATAAATTATTCATTCAGCATTACATAAGTACACATACATACAAAAGAAAACACAATAGGAAAGCCTTTTGAGTATTCAAAAGGAGTTAGAAATTATACTCCTGCCAACCATTCCCTCTAATTAGGGAAAAATAATCATAATACTAACAGATACATGGACCTAGTATCAGTTACACTTTTCTCTCATGTATAACCAAAATTAACTTATACAAAGAGCAGATTTATCAGAAAAGGCATGGAATAGTTCTCAGTACATTAAAAAGATTTTTTTAAAAAAGCTAAAGAACTGAATTAGAAAGTACATAGTTTAGGGAACTAGGTGGCAGGAACAATGGCCAATCTAAGACACTAAGATCAATCAGAACAAATCATTTCTTCTAAGAAGAAATGGTCTACTTTGGTTCACATGCCTAAGCCAGGTATGTGCAGTGCAACTTCATAATTCCAACAACACTGAAACAAATGTTTAAATTGTTCCTATCAGGAAAAGGACAAACATGGATTCTATGGGTCAAACACAATAATGACAAAGATGACCAATACCCTCTGAGTCAGTGCTAACAAATTCCATAAAGGGATTTTATGTAATCTTCATTAAAACTACAAAGATCAGTATAAGCAATGGAATGAGTAGGTATTCCAGATATGAAGCTGAGAATAAATATGATTTTGTACTTGGTGATAAGAAACCTGGCTGATTTGAGCACTGAACATCTCACTAGAATAAACCAATAAAAATGATGACAGTGATAACTCACTGCTATTCTACTAATTTCTTCAACTATGTACTACATGCCTATACCATTTTACAGTTTATAAAATTCTTTTTCAGCTAAACTTTTCTTCAGTTCTTACAATAATCCTGGGAAATATATGTTACACATATTCAATGACTTTTATATATAAAAAGTCAGGTGGCATGTTATATTTTAGAGTCAATACATGAAAAGACTTTGTTGCTAACACACATGAAGAATTTGATATTTGTCAGACAGGTTTTTGGAAAGCTAGAATTCTTTCTTTTCTGGTAATGTTTTTCTAACAGCAATAAATGAAATCATTTAAATATTATTCCCTATTTCATTATTTTATTCCAAAAAACATGGTTTGAGCAACTACCAAATGTCAGACCCAAAACTAGATATCAGGAATAGGGAGGAAAATGAGACACAGTCCTGCCCTCGAGAAATTTGAAATATTCTATGAAGACACAATCATATACACAAGTGTAGAAATTGTTCATAACTGTTAGAACAGAGATGGGATGATACTTCATCTCATGTGGAGATGTCCACTTTGTGGACACAGAAAGGTAATGGTCAGGTCCTACATGGGGGTCATCAAGAAAAGCTCATGAAAGTGATATAACCATTGACATATTTGAAAATCAGTGTGTCTCAAAAATTCACAAAATACTACTTAACATAAGAAGACAAGAAAGGTATCTACAAACTAAAATATATATATATAAAACCTCATCAAAAATAAATCTGCTCCCACGGGGCCTGGGTGACTCAGTCAGTTAAACAACTGACTCTTGATTTTGGTTCAGGTCATGATCTTAGGGTCCTGAGATGGAGCCTTGCATCAGGCTCCATGTTCAGTGTGGAGTCTGCTTGTCCCTCTCCCTCTGCTCCTGCCCCTACACTCTTGCACACACGCTCTCTTTCTCTCTAGAATAAATAAATTATTTTATTAAATAAATAAACAAATAAGCAAATAAGTAAATAAAATCTGCTCTTAAAAACACAAACCATACATTTAACAAAACAATAAAATGTTTATGGTTTGAATTCTTCTTGTAAAAAGTCTCTTAGAAAGTAACATATTAAAATTAAGATGTTACTAAATTCAGTGTAAGTGTTCAACTGGAAAATGTTTCAATTCCAGCTACATTTTGAGTTTAGAATGACATGTTAAAGATCCACAATATATAATATTAAAGTTTTCCTTGACTTCCATAGAAGTTCCGATTCTGAAAAATGAGATATATTAAATTGAAATTATGGGTATGGCCAAAATCCTTTAGAATATTTTTGTTGGACAAGAAGTAAAAAATAACACTTGCCCATTCAGAATTAAAGTCTATGTAGGTTTTATCATCTGTATTAGAATATTGAATAAAATTAATCATATTATCTCTTTCCCTCTCTCTCTCTATACATATATATTTAATTTACTAGAAAAATGTATAATTGCCTGTTTTATGCTATTAATTTAAAATAGTTAATCAAATGTTGAACTTTAAACATAGAAGTCCTTTGATATTAGCGGGTTGAACATTTTTAAACTCAAATATATAGCAAATTCAAGTCATTATCATTCAACCTCAATCCAAAATATGATAAAATATATTATTTCTGGAACACCTATTTTCATTGCTTTTCCATTATTCAGTGCTCTTTTAAAGAAAAGAATTTATTCTTATTTTTTTAAGATTTTATTTATTTATTTGAGACAGAGAGACACAGAAAGCAAGCATGAGCAGGGATAGAGGGAGAGGGAGAAGCAGACTCCTCTGTTTCTCCCTCTCAGGCTCCCCAGGGAGCCTGACTGGGTTCGATCCCAGGACCTGGAGATCATGACCTGAGCCAAAGGCATACACTCAACCATCTGAGCTACCCAGGGGCCCCAAGAGTTTATTCTTATTATCTACACTCATTGGTACACAGATTATAATTCTCAACTTTCATCTTCCATATTCTACCAATATAAAATATGCATTTTGTTCAAGGTTTAAATATGCAAATGAAATTTATTTGTCTCAAGAATTAATAAAATCTTAATTTTTTATAGTGTTCTGGAGTTTATACACTGCTTTTACATATAGCATTTTATGTTATCCCTACAATGCTAAGCATGGAAGATGCTCTCATCCTCACTTTTCAATGAGCTGCTCTGGATCACACAACTAATGATTAGCAGAGCCAAGACCAACCCAAGGTCATGACCTACATGCAATGGTCTTTCTAGTTTAACATCTACACGCACCCTGTCTCTGGCCCGCCACAGGACAAGGAACGGATGGATGCAAAAGTTTATCAGCATACAGTGACAGTATTACTGCTGTTTTGTTAATTAAGCCAATTTTCATTTATTGGAATCAAATGACAGAGACTGGCCCTGAAGCAAAATATACAGCCATTCTATTTTCCTCAGCAACCACAATTAAAAGTCAAAGACTTCTGGATAGCCTGGAAAAACAAACCAGGGACATTTAGTAAACAATTGTGAAAAAATCATATCACACATAATGAGTAACCATAAAAAAAATGTAGTCTATGTTTCTTGAAGACTTAATAGTGTAAATAAGTGATAGTCTCTCAGAAATAAATACACTTAGATTGAAAGGCATGCCTACTCAAAAATTGACAAGGCAAGGCAATAAACAACAAATGTTGGAGAAGGTGTAGAGAAAGGGGAACCCTCTTATGCTGTTTCTTACACTGTTGGTGGGAATGCAAGTTGGTACAGCCACTTTGGAAAACAGTATGCAGTTTCCTTAAAAAGTTAAAAATAGAGCTACCCTATAACCCAGAAATTGTACTAGTGGGTATTTACCCCAAAGATACAGATATAGTGAAAAGAAGGGTCACATGTACCCCAATGTTCATAGCAGCAATGTCCACAATAGCCAAACTATGGAAAGAGCCCAGATGCCCTTCAACAAATAAATGGATAAAGAAGATTTGGTCCATATATACAGTGGAATATTACTCAGCCATCAGAAAGGATGAATCCCCAACTTTTGCATCAACATGGATGGGACTGGAGGAGATTATGCTGAGGGAAATAAGTCAACCAGAGAAAGTCAATTACCATATGGTTTCACTTATTTGTGGAACATAAGGAATAGCATGGAGGACATTGGGAGAAGGAAGGGAAAAATGAAAGGGGGAAGTCAGAGGGGGAGACAAACCATGAGAGAGTATGGACTCTGGCAAACAAACTGAGGGTTTTAGAGGGGAGGGGGTGAGGGGATGGGTTAGCCTGGTGTTGGGTATGAGGACAGCATGGATTGCATGGAGCATTGGGTGTTATTTGCAAACAATGAATCATGGAACACTACATCAAAAACTAACAATGTCCTGTATGGTGACTTACATAACATAATTTAAAAAAAGAAAGAAAGTTATGTCTATTTAGAAAAATTTTTTAAAGTATTGTCAGATGAAATAAAGCATTTTGCTTACACAATCTCTCCTCTCTAGCCTAGGGATCTGTTGAGAGGCAGGAGAAGGGCAAGAGACAAATAGATACAGAGAAAACAGATATGGACACACAGGGACCAGAGGAGAGGTAATTTAGGGAACCGGTGTAGGTTATTAATCAACATTAAAAAAGCAAGAATGCAATAAGAACATTAGTTCTGACTGTAAGAAGAAAGATTCCAGGCAGACCTTGTCTATGTAGCAGTCTCCCTACCCAAAAATATTATCCTTCCAAAATATCCAAATTTCATTTATATTTTATTTTATGAATATATTTTATTTTATGAATATGTTTTAATATATCACATTCTTTTAATTCCACTAAAGGATTATTATCTAAAAAAAATGGTGTTTTTTAAAAATTTGATTATCTCCATAAGAGTTAAAATACTATTATCACTCGTAGAATCATAGAACAATATAACTAGGGGGAAAATTCACTCAACTATTGCTTAGCTCAAAACCTCCATTTTAAACATGTTGCTGAGATTTGAAAGTTGAAGTTATTTGCTTAAATCACAAACCCAACAATGTCACAACTGAGTATTCAAGTATTCTTCTCTTAGACCTCCTTGTAAAGATAACAGCAAGAACAATCATAATAAACATTTTTGAGTGGTCACCTGGAGTTGCCAGTGCACTGAGCTGGCAATGAATCACAGCATTAAATATTGTAACATTAATATTATATCATTAATTTAATGATACCATAACATTAAATATTATAACCTGTACACGTTTTTTCACCCTGTGATGAGCAGAAGACTAAGTAGCCTTCAGAATCTGTTTCTAGAAATGAGAAGCAAGACAAGAGAATGGATTGGTCCTAGTTTCAATGAGAGGAGATCCATGCTTGCCTATGTTAGATATTGAGGTTTTGCCTAAGATTTAAGAGCATTCCTTACAAGTCTCTTTTTAATGTATTTGTCAATACCATTTATCCCTACCCTCCACCGCCAAGGAAATCTAATGAACTGCACTTTTCTTATGTGATAAAATATTATTAGAATCCATGGCTTGAAATCAGTGTTCCATAAGATTATCATTATTTCGGGTGCCTGCGTGGGTCAGTGGATTAAAGCCTCTGCCTTTGGCTCAGGTCATGATCTCAGGGTCCTGGGATTGAGCCCCGCGTTGGGCTCTCTGCTCAGCAGGGAACCTGCTTCCCCCTCTCTCTCTGCTGCCTCTCAACCTACTTATGATCTCTCTCTCTGTCAAATAAATAAATAAAATCTTAAACAAAATTATCGTTATATAAGTTCTCAACAACCTATAATATTACTTACACTTACACTTCATTTTTAAAAAATTATTTAGAATCTCTATTAGATATCAATTTATGAAATTCACAATTATTTCAGATATTCAAAAGCAATAGAAAGGAATAATCTATAATTCATATTTGTGCTAATTTAAACTAATGCCCCCATCCATCCAGTTAGCCTGGATTCTAACAGCTCACCTCATTTTAGAAGAGGCAGATTGTTCTGCTTTTTATTCTCTCTAGCATGGTCACTTCCTATACCAACCTGACAAAATTCTTTCCAGTCATCAAAGTTCAGTATGAATGTTACCTCCATTACAAAGCCATCCCAAATTACCCTACGAGAAGTCATTGGCCCCTCTTTAAGTTTTGCTTGCAATTTATTTGAAACTCTCAAAGACATTACATATCATTTTAGATTAGAACTATGTAGGTACATATCTTTCTTCCTAGATGAGAAATAGTTTTGGACTGGCAGCCCTATACTCTCTCTCTCTCTCTCTTTTTTTTTTTAAGATTTTATTTATTTGACAGAGAGAGAGAGAGAGAGACACAGTGAGAGAGGGAACAGAAGCAGGGAGAGCGGGAGATAGAGAAGCAGACTCTGGGCTGAGCAAGGAGCCTGATGCGGGGCAGTCCCAGGACCCTGGAATCATGACCTGAGCTGAAGGCAGATGTTTAACAACTGAGCCACCCAGGCGCCCCTGGCAACCCCATAGTCTTTATCAGAGAACCAAGATAGTATCTTGCATGAAGTCTCAATAAATATGTTTTGAATGAATGAATGAATGAAAAAATGAGTGAAAGCCATGGGAAATGTGAAGAAAAAAGAAATAGGAGAAACAGGTTCTGAATGGGCTGGAGAAAATGCCTTGAGAGTCTCTTTTATGTTTCCTCACAGTCAAATCACTAAAGATTATTCCCAATGTGAAACTTTCACATTAAATGCCTACATATAAAAAATAAATAAATAAATGCCTACACATATTTAGATCATCAGAGACACAGGTAAAACATAGCAAGAAAGTCTTTAAAGAAAATATCCAAAGATATTACAGACTGGCAATAGCTATAAACCCTTATATCAAGTAAAAGGGAAAAAGTAACTGTTGATCTGGCTTAGAATGAATAAACCCAAAGTTTCACAGTCCATTTCAGCTTCCTTTTATATTTTCGACTTCTACCGGCCCTCAAAGGAAGCAAACATGGAAGGCATGTGCCAGGCTCTAGGGAGAAAAAGTGGCTATCTGATCTAAAAAAAAACAAAAACAAAAACTGCAAGTACCTATTGAATAATGGAGTATCATATTTAGCTTCCATTAGAACAATCTAAAATTTACCCAAATTTAGAAGTAGCAAATAAATGTATGGATTTTTAAGAGAAAATTAAAGAAACAGATTGTACTTTTCAGGAGTAAGGCACAGTGTTAGACCTACTTAGAGAAGATTCAGAAATATGGTCCCATCTTTATGAAGATTACAGTCCAGAAATTTAATCATCATTAATCAATCAATCATAAAGTTAAAAATTCGGTAAATAAGGGAAAAAGAAGAAAGAAGCAGCATTTTGGTTGGTATTTAAGTAAGGACATATTACAATGTTGAGAATCAGAATTCCTCAAAGAAATGTCATAGGAGCTTAATTTTAAAGAATTTATCTATAGGTTCTCTAAAGTTATCATTTACAATTTCTATAGATTTCTGAATGAATAATAGATGATTTAAGTTGTAGAGTTACACATTGATTTTTATTTAACCTCTGCTTTAGAATGCATTTCCTTCACTCTAACAGAAAATAATCAATTGTTGAAAAACATATTTCAAACTAAATATGTATATTTTCATTAGATATTTGACTAATCACCTAATCAGGATGCTTGTATTTTTGCAAAGTTATGTATGAACAAGTGCAGAGTAATCGTCCTGGCATTTAAACTAAATAATTTTGCTGAAATGTTCTGATATATTAAGAGGAGGTTTAAGGTGCCATATAACTACATGTGTAAGTACACCCTTATTGCTGACCTTACAATGCACTTAGTATCTTATACTTCACTAATGCTGTCTCTACTACCACAAGCAATTTATTCTGCCTCATGTTCTTCAAGTGCTCATAAATCAGCATTAGATCCTTTTTACTGAGTTGCTGATTTTAAGCCAGCACAGTAAGAAAGAGCATTTGGATTCAAAGTATAATATTGGCACACATATTGATTTTAATTAGTCTAATTAGTTCATTACACTAAAAATCACACAGATCATTTATTACATCAAACCTAATGGCATATGATCAAGGATTTAATATGATAATGAAGTAGATCAATTATCACCCATAAAGGAAGTCATTAACAAGTGTAAACATTGTCAAGCTGAATACCATTACAAATTATGAAGTCATAGCTAAGACAATTTGCATATACACATTAATATTATTTTATAGTCAATCTTCTTTTCAAAAATGAATACATCTTTGCTTTTAAATTCACTTTCACATATCTATTATTACTGCTTTAAACTACACACAAGCTGGTTAACATAGGTTGGAGGTTTAAATACTTTGGACTCTGGAGAGTTCCAATTACAAAAATGTTGCAAAAAAATTACTGTCGTTGGCTGAAAGTCAAGTTCATTTGAATTTCTCTTCTCTCTTTAACTTGAAAACTAAGAATGTGTTCGCTTTGGCAGTTAAACGGGCCCGGCTTATATAACAATAAACAGACAACCAATGACAGTTTTTGAGATATTTGTTATACTTGAGATATCATATAGGTTAATTGATGTGATTTTTTATCTTTAATTAAATAATAATAGCAATATACAATTACATTGAGCAAGAACCAAGATCTGCAAAAAGATTTCAGATTACAGCACTACAATCTCGCTTATTAATGCTTTTTGCAGCTTTAACATTACCAAGACATCTTAAATAAAAGCAGCCAACTGTGCACCCTGATCCTAACCCAATGCATTGCCATCTATCATTATTATTGCTATCATTACCCTTTGCTTAGGGTCCCTTCACTCTGTTTTAAATCCACTTGACAGTAGTGCACATTCAAGCCGTTCAGAATTTATTTTTCTGGTGAGAACTTGTAAGGTAGTGTATAAAACATTTCCTTGATATCCAGATATAATAAGATCTAATTGTCATTTGTCAAATGTTAAACTTCTGCAGTTTACAGGATTCTGTACCTCTTCAGAGAGTTCCCAGACAAAATATGACACCTCGTTGACAATGATCGACATAAAATCTAAATTTGCATTGTGTTACCAGGTGGTAAACTACAGTAGCTAGTAAACAAAGTGAAACAAAGGAAAATACCTATCTAAAATACTATCATATTCTGTCGTCAAAATAGCAAATCTGGAAGCCACCCTCTAGGAAGTCATCACCTGTACCCTGCTTCATTGCGTCTACCTCACAGCCTTCCTGTGACGACTATGTGAACGAACACCTATAAAGACCTTGAAGTAGTGTCTGGGATGTACTTGTCACTCAGATGCTAGCTATTATTATCATTACGAGGCAAAAATAATACTGTATGTCTAGATGTCTGACATTTTCCAAGTCGAGCAGCTTCCCAGAGCAGATCCTAGTGCAGTGAGTGTACATTGCTTACCCTGTGCTTTGCTTTCTGCACCCAGCAAGGAGTAAGCCTCAATGGTACAACTTCTTAATGGTATTCTCTTACCAGACACTCTCATTTGAACGCATCCTCCTTATTGCCATTATCTTCTAAAAACTAAACTGATTGTGTCTTTGACCAGTTCCTCTTTGTAAGGAGAATAAAGTCGAGTTCACACTCCTTATCATACCATGTCTCAATACTCCCACATCCCATCTCCCTGCTCAAGACATGGGAGCTGCAGCTACAAGTTTTTATTGTTTCCTAACAGCCAGTGTTCCTGCAAGCCTGTGGGTTGTCCCTATCCCTGGTTTGTTTCCTCACGGCTTCTCCTTTTCCTCCCTAATAAATCTCTAAAGTGTCTTCCGTGTTTATTTTCTCCAAATGCATTACATTCTTCATGACAAGCTACATAACTTTGGGCAAATTATTTACTCTCTCTAAACTTTAACTTCTATGAATTGGATTAATAAAGAGATTATGAGATTATGTACATAATGAATTTAAAATCTTGCACATAATAGGTGCTCAATTAATAATTATTATTGTAGTTGTTGTTATCATTGGTATTATTCCAT
>CM052798.1:118328031-118401740 GCA_028533885.1 Nasua narica | reverse complement strand
AAAAAAAAAATGAAATTGTTGATTCACATGTACTTATCTCTAGTGAAGAAATTTGCTGTCCAAAAAAGTCTGCATAATATTTATTTTAAAAGACCTTATGAACTTCTAGGATATCACATATAAATCATAATTTAGTAAAACTTGCAAAACAAAATTTCAGTTATAGTTGATTAGTCAGTATAGCTAGGTAATGTTTTAACCATATCATAATATATCTTCAAGGCTATGATTCAGGTGATAAATGTTTGTCTGAAGTCTCTGTTTTGTTTCTTCAAATGTACAGAGAAAACTCTAGCTTTCTTCTTTCTTGCCCACAGGAACAGTGACATAATATCAAAAGACTTAGATTAATAATAAAATCAGTATTAGAACCATGACTCTTCATTCATTCATTCATTCATTCATTCATTCATTTAATAAATAGAGCCAGGTACTGTACCAGGCACTAGGACTCTGAAAATGAGTAAGACTCTGGTTAGGAGAAAAGCCATTATGAATGTCTTCAGCCAAGCCTTCTAAATTTTATGAAAGTTAAATTCCTTATCTATAAAAGTATTTAGTTATATTTTATAGTCTTCCCACTTTCAAAATCATACAATTTTTTTAAAAGGATATAGAAGTTTATTGAATAAATTACAAGGGAGCAGTGGGCAGGACAGCAGAGGAGAGACTGTCTGCTTAAATCATACAATTTTTGGGGGGCGAGTGCGAAGAGGTAGAGGAAAGGGGAGAGAGAGAATCTTAAGCAGGCTTTATGCCCAGAGCAGAGCCCAAGTGGGCTTGATCTCACAACCCTGAGATCATGACCTGAGCAGAAATCAAGGGTCCAACATTTAACTGACTCAGCCACCCAGGCACCTCAATCACAGAATTTTTTAGTAAAAATGTGAAATTACATTTGAACCATGGACCCAAAACCAAGTAGCACAACTCTAGATACCCCCAAATTAGGAGTGTATAAATATACCCACATTTTTCAAATAAAAATCCATTATACGTTACTTCAAGGACATGGAGACTGTGAATGGATAGCCTGTGAGATGCTGTTAGGAGAAATTATTTTTCCCCTCTTCCTCTAGTTTTTTCAGAAGATAGAGCTATTTTACTTCATTTCTAACAGAGCAGGGGCTACTTCACTAATTAGTGGATTTAGAAGGAACAGACTTGCCAGATTCTGTATCTTCTACATTTTTTCCTGGTCGGAGAACCTGCCCTCAGGAAGCTCTCATATCCGTTTCTTCATTGTAGTAGGTTTACAATGGCAGAATTTGCCCTAGGGGACTTGCAATGGAACCAGAGGGGCCAAAGGTTCTGGGTGACTACGTGCAAATAGGGAAATGTTAGGAAAACTAATTGACTGCAAATTTAAGCCATGTTCTCCCAATAACTTTTGAATAATAAAGCTGAAATACTGATTTTCATCTATATGATTCTTATGTCTTATTTTTCAATTGCATGACAACTCATTCAAAAGTAAAGGGTGAGTTTTATCAGCCTCAAACCCCAACAGAAATGTTTTTGAAAAGTGTACATAATTTTGTCTTATACTGTGAAAAAAAAAAAAAAGTTCAGAAACAACTATTACCAATTGTCTAAGTGGAATGTCTCTACTGCAAATTTACCAGAAAGGCATTTATTGCATCTTATCTTAATGCTCACATTTCCATAACTATTGTTTTATAATTGCTTACCTGTGGTGAAAAGCATATTTTAGATAAAAGTACTGAACTTAAGCCCTCAAGGGCATGACAGACAAACGCTGAACGAGAAAAGGTGACTGGTGAATTAATGATTCAAATAACTAATGAATAATGAGTAATTTATGGGATTGCACATTTCCAGAAGATGAGAACCCACCTGTTTCAGAAGATCTCATATTCTACACATCACTCGGTATAGAATATTTTATGCAAAATGATCAGTGTTCAATCAATGTTTGTTGAGTATGGGTTGAAGTAGGTAAAATACTGCATAAGCTACTTTTCTCATTGTTTTCTCCCAATGAGTCACTTTTTAATGGAATTTATTGTAAGATTTGGACTATAGGACATCAAGTCTATAAATTCTCCATTTCTTTTTTTAAAAAATGTACATTAGAAGAACAACAAATGTGTACCTATGAATTCATTAGGGATAACAAGCTACGATTTGGTAATATTACTGTAATGGGCCCGATAAAAATAAAAATAGATTAAATTGCATAGTATTTCACTGTTAAAAACATCGTATTTAAATAAACTGTGAAATATCTATTTGACAGATCAAAAAACTGAGGTTCAGAGAGATTAAATGTGCAGTAGAATCTGGCAAGTTGATTCTTAAGTCTAGTTCATTTGATGTCAAATTCTCATTATTCAACACTGTCTAGAAATAGGTTGGTAATTAAGAAACTTCTATAACTGCAAATTATCTATCAGTTGCCTGTCATCTCTTAGATTTTGCATTTGTTGAACTTTTATGCTAGAGTGGGAGAACAAGGGTCACTGAAGGTGATGTCTGCTGTGTAGTGCAAATTAAAAGGACCAGGAAGAATCCTGCTGACAAAAAGTCAATAAAAATAAAATGGGGCCAATTCAGAAAAATAAAAGGATCATTTTAAAAAATGCCTTAAAAAATAATAAGCCACGCTTCGGGATATTGTTTGAGCTTTAGAACTAAACTTCTCAATTGTAGAAACTATTTTTAGAATGCAATTGTCATGTTGTCAGGACCTTTAGATTATGCCCATGAGTTCATTGTAGACTATACAGAGAACAGACAAGAGAAATTTGGATCTTTCTTTTTTTTCTTCAACAACAGACAGAGATCATCTATTTGATTAGAAGTTTTAAGAAATAAAAAAACAATTAGCAAATAAACGGAACACATCCTGAATCATTTAAAACAATGCCTCACCTAGTTTATTTACCATCTGAGTGGTTTCCATCAGTACAATAACATCACATTCCCTGGGCACTTAAGTCTATGATAAGTTAATTAAAAATGTTTATTGCAAACTATGCCCAAATTACATACTATTCTCAATGTTTTGATACATTTATTCTACATTTTTTAATGTTGAAATTTTAATGAAAATTTTCATACCCAGAAAAAAGTAATGTAATTCTATTCAATAAGAAAAGAAAAAACTGACACAAAGTTGGGCAAGATGAACGGATTTTTCTTTGCAAGGAGGAATTTACCATATATCACAGATATATTTACCTACAATTGGATAGTCTTTTCACAATTTACTATTTCTTTCCACTTTCCTTTATTTATTCATATCAAACCATCACTTACCGAATATCTACTAGTAAACAGTGGTGAATAAAAGGGAAGAAGCAATGTAGAAAAAGAAGAGAGGGCTTGAGACCCTCAAAAATCTGGCATGCTATAGGGAGAAAGACATGTGTAAATAATGGAGATTAGAAAGGCAACCTTACTAATATTATTTTAAAACTTGAGAAAGTACCTGTCTGCTCAGGAAAATCGCCAGGAAAGTGACATTTGAACTAGGTCTTTATGACTAGGCATGACTTGACCAGACAAGGAGTAGGATAGGTAAATCACAGGCAGAGAAAGACCACATATAAAGGCACCGGCAAGTTTAGGGAAGGAGAAGTAAATCAATGTTGCAACAGTGTATATTGTATGAAGTCTAAGTTAGGGAGAGTGGAAGTAGATAAAGATGGAAAAGGACATCTACACAAAAAGCCTCACATTGATTGCATACTCTATCAAGCTGAAAATCACTGGACGTTTTTGGAGCAAAGAAACTAGAATGAAAACTGTGTTTTAGGAAAATTACTCTGACAGTGTGGTGGAGACTATAGCAGAGACCAGTTGGGAAGTTATTTGTTCCTACAATAGAAGAGAGGATGTTGACCCAAATTAACATACTGGCCCAAGGCTGGAGACAGATTTTGAGATAAACTTAAAAAGAGAATAGAGTTGGGGTGTGGCGGATAAGGCATAGGAGGAATACAGAAGGATCTGAGATAATATCAAGCTTTTGAATTTACAGGATTATGTGGTACCATTATCAATAATGGGAAATATAGAAAGCTAAAGAACAGGGCTAAACTGGTAATGAGTTTCCTCTGAAGCATGTTAAGTTTAAGATGCCCTTGGAATATGCAGAGAGAAATATGAAGAAGGCAGATAGGAATATGCCATAGTTGAGCTAGAACTACATACCTCCAGAGCATCTTACATGAGTAGAATTGATGGTAGTCTATGAGAACACAGAAAGAAAGTATCCAGAGGATGATTACTTAACCAAGCAGCACATCAATTTTTAAGACGTGTGGAAGAAGAGCCAGTGAGAAAAACAGAAGGAATCTCAGAAGGAAGCAGAATCCAAGGAAGGAGAGAATTTCAAACAGGTAATTACCAAGAGTCTCCAATTTTGCCAAAACAGTGAAGAGGAAAAGAACTGAAGACTACTCAATTAATTTACATTCAAAAAAAAAAAGCCGTTGATGGAAATTTGGGAGTAGGAGGAAAAAAACTGCTTAAAATTAAAATAGCCATAGATAATGAAACAGAATAGGTAATTAACACATATTTTCACTCTATTAAAATATTCAGAACTGCCAAAAGAAGTATTTTCTCTTAATTTATTCTTAAGCAGAGCAAGGCTTTATGAGTCATAAAAGATTCTACTGTAAGTGAAATCTTTTGTCATCATTTAAGCACGTAGATTCCAAAGTGGTCCTGAAAATATAGGTAGGCCATAGAACATCTTCCAAAAAGAAACTCTTCCAACATCTTTGTGTCTTTTATATTCATTGACTATTAAGCAGAGTTCCTGATGAGGGAAATAAATAAGAACCATATTATTTTCCATTTTTGTGTTGACCCCCCAAGCTGTTTTCTCCTAAGTCCTGACATGATATATTTGTGCTATTTCCTAATAGAAGTGATAGTGTTTATCCTAAAATCAATTTTAAAAACTTTTTCCCAAATTAACAGGAATATGTAACTTCCTCCCTAATGGGAAAAAATATATTAATAATAATACAAGCTTACAGTTTAAATGGTATCACAGTTTACAAAACTTTTCATGAACTATTTCATCTGATATCCTCAATAACTTATAAAAGTAAATACAGCAGATACATTTATCTTGTAGGTAATAAGTCTGACTTTAATGTATATGCTACTTGTCAAAAATCGCACAGCTGTGAAGAACCTGGACTTTTTTCCCTATGACACTGCCTCATAGTTATCTTTAGTCTGGAAAATAAAACTCCACAGCTAATGATAACTTTTGGATTTTTATTGTAAAATACTCTTAATTTTATATTTTCAAAGACACACTGATCTTCTCTGTAACTGTTAATATATTAAACTATGCTAATAGATGTTAGGTATATGAAAAGCGTAAAACTTTACATAAACAAATTTATTCTATTGTGAAAAATACATGGCATATTAATTAAGACTTTGGACTCAGAACCATACTAGGCTTAAATCCTAGCTGTGCTATTTATTAACTGTGTAATTTTAGTCATGTCCCTTAATCCCTCTGTGCCTCAGTATTCTCATTTGTAAAATAGGTAACAATAAGAATACCACTTACTTTACGTTTGTTGCATGAGTTAATACATCTAAAACAGTATGCAGATGTTAGTTATTGCTGTTATTTTCTATCAGATAGTCACGCCTTTCTTAATGAAGCAAATGGACTTAACAAAAAAAATTTTTTTTGCCTTGTGGCAATTTTATTTATTTTTTATTGTGTTATGTTAGTCACCATACAATACATCATTAGTTTTTGATTAGTGACCCATGATTTTAGACTCTAACAGGACTCTAGACAGCTATTGGCAGACCTAAAGAAATGAAACTATTAGGACGATAAATGTCTACTATCATAATCACCATACTCAAAAGTATTTGAAAATAATGGCTGTGGATGACTAGGAGAAATAAACCTAAATCCTAAATTTTTATATGCTTCTGTTCTTACAAATTATATACATGTTTAAAGCCAAACATACAATTTTACATGAGCAGAGAACATGAATAAACATTGTGCAGAAGAATAAAAAGAAAAGAATATAAACAACTATTGAAATAATGTTGAGCCATGCTTCAGTGACCATGGGAACCCAGGCAGGCCTTGGGATCTTGGTGGAAGGATCCCAAGGACCTTTCTATTTAGTGTTGCTTTTAATATATTTCTGCTGCCAACAGTGTCAGCCACCACTCCTTTCAATAATACAAATCCTTGGGAAATCTCTTAGCCAGTTTTCACTAGATGCCCACCTTGGGCAATGAAGCTACATAGTAGAAGTAAAGTGCTGCAGACATTTTCAGGATGCTGAAAACTCCCCATATGGGCAGTTGATGAATGTGCAATACCAAATGAAGAGAGGAAAAATGGACAGAGTTAGACAGACAATTCTTCCCAAAGGTCACTATGATATGTTAAACAGAAATATTTGAGTCCACCTACCTCCTTTCATAGAGTAACTAAGTAGCATAAAATTACTTGGTCAAAGAATATTATTGTTGAAATCTATTCAAAGTATTGCCAATTTGCTTTGCAGAAAACCTGTTCTTAGCACTTCTCCCCCACCCCAACACTGGCTGAGGATGTCTCTATCATCACACCCTTGCCAACATTAAATATTATAATTTAGGAAAAGAAGCAATTTCAACTTGACAGGTTAAAAAATGATAGCCATTATTTTAACTTTAATTTTGTGGATGTTAGATACCCCACTATCTTCCAATAAATTCTTCTACTATCACTTTCCCCACCTCCTTGGCCTTAGGCAAACTCAAGTTGGTTTCTCATATGTGCAGACAAAATTTCAAAAAGGAAGCTAAAAATGTAAAGACATCAATCTCAGTGTTATTTTTAACAGTGAAAATTTGCAAACAATAAGTATACATCAATAGGAAAATGGCTAAACATGTTTTGTTAAATGTATACAGATGAATGTTTAATAATATATAAATGTTTAATAATATATTATAAAAAATTTAATAATATATTTTAAAAATACATTTTCAGGGGTGGCTCAGTTAACTAAGCATCTGACTCTTGATTTCAGCTCAGGTCATGATCTCAGGGTCCAGGGATCGAGCCCCATATCAGGCTCCACACTCAGTGGGGAGTCTGCTTGTCCTTCTCCTTTTCCTACTGCCCCTCTCCTTTTCCTACTGCCCCTCTCTCCTCCTGAACTCTCTCTCTCTCAAGTAAATAAGTAAAATCTTTTTTTAAATGCATTTTTGAATAGTATTTAATGATATGAAATACGCTCATAGTGCAATACTAGTTGCAAATAATTTATTTCAAAAGACCGTATGCATTACCATATAAAATGTATGAAACAAATAGAAAAAACTGAGAAAGTGACTACAATGCTGACAATAGTTCTTTCTACATAGTAGAATAAGTGACTTTGTTTATCTTTTTCTTTTTACTTGTCTTTCATATTTTCTAAGCCATATATTATGGATATATTCCAAGAACCCAAAACTTGCCTATTCCCAGGTCCCCAGAGCTTAATTGAGGTTCAACATTGTTTCCTTAGTTGTTTACATTCTTTTCTTTTTATTCTTCTGTACAATGTTTATGCATGCCCTTTGTTCATTTAAAAACAATGTATCTGCCTCAAGGGGTGACCAGATGGCTCAGTCACTTAAGCCTGGGACTCTTGATTTCAGCTCAGGTCATGATTTCAGAGTCACGAGATTGAGCCCCAGGTTGGACTCTGGAGTCTGCTTGGGATTCTCTTTCTCCCTCCCCTACTACCCCTGACCTACCCCCTGTTTGCTATCTCTCTCTCAAATAAATAAATAAATCTTTTTTAAAAAAATGTATCTGCCCTCAAAACATATGTATTTAATTTATTAGAACAGAAGCAAACAAATAATTTGAGATTTAGGTTTATATCTCCAAGTCACCCACAGCCACGTACTTTCAAATCCTTTTGAATATGGTCATTGTGATGGTTGAAACTTGTTACCCTGATTCTTTCATTTTCTTAGGTCTGCTCAATAGATGTGTAGAGTTCTGTTGAAATAAAAAACTGTCACAAGGTTAAAAAAAAAAGGTGTTCTTTTTGTTAATTCATTTTGCTTCATTAAGAATGGTGTGACCACATTACAGAAAATAATAGCAACAGCTAATGCCTACATAGTGCTTTAGATGTAATAACTCAGACAACAAACTTTTGAGGAAGGTACTATTTTTATCATTATTATATCCACTCACAAATGAGAAAACTGAAGCACAAAGGGATTAAGGGACATGACTAAAGTTACAGAGTTGATAAGTAGCACAGCTAGAATTTGAGCCTAGTCGGTGTGGCTCCAGAGTTCAAATATAGCACCCAATATGTGACTGTCTCTCCACTCACAACTCTAGATTGTTTTCTCCCTCAGCCAAAGCCAAAGGGCTGATAGAATCCCTGAGGGCACCGATGCAGCACATGGAGAGTTCCAGATGCAATTCTCTGTGCAGAGACCTGAACAAGTGCAAGACAGGCAGTGCTAAAATTTGGAAGGCAATTCTGGGAGTAACAGATCCTGGATTCAGTCTGGCTCTTGGAGATCTGTGAATCTCTGGAACAAGGTGACAGAGGCCCTGTGCTAAGGTAACTGAGACCACAGAAGTTGATTGAGAATTGAATGGATGTACTGATGTTTCCTTTCCTCTGAGACTGGGAGACAAAATGAGTGCCTTGGCAGGAGACAGACAGACAAGTTAATGTTACCAACAACACAGACATATCCACCATGCGTGGTATACTGTAACAGCTAGGCCTATTTTAAAATATCATGTATTAATAGCAAATTTGAGGTATAGTAAGGCCAACAGAGCAGGAAATTATTGCTACTTGAAGTTGGGTAATTACTTACAGTTCCCAAAGGAAAGGGCATACCCCAAGAAGTCCCCAAGAGGAGGGAATCACATGGGGAAGCACTGGAAGTCAGTCAGGAGGCAGAGAGATGGGGGTACCATGGGGAAGCACCTTTACTACAGTTTCCTTGGGAAGGAATGGATGAGGCAGGGTAAGGAGGCTTAAGATTGGATAGTTTGAATGGTTTCAGTGGGCTCTGGGGCATAGAAGCTTTCCCTGGTTGTCAGGTGCCAGGGTTTGGGATGGTTAGGACAAGTGTACAGTGGTCCAAAGTATGAGAGCTTAATAAAGAAGGAGAACTCTGGACTGGTTGGTTTGTATTGGAAAAGCATGCCTGGGAGTGAGACTCCTCCCAAGTAGGAGGGGTGACAAGAGAGGCAGGAGGCCAAGGAACAATGACTCAGGCATATTACTGGGTTATCCAGAGCAGGCATGTCTGGCACATGCCATGCAGGGCAGATGTTAAAACATCAAGTTTACAGAAGCTAGAAACATGGTTAATACAATTTGAGCATTGGTAAGCCAAAAAATAAAACCAGCAATTCATTTAAGGAGCACCAACAACTGAAGAGAGGAACAAACAGAACACACAGCCAGTGAAACAAAAATGATGGAGGATTTAGTGAAAATATAAATAAAAGTAATACAATCATTTAAATTAACTCAACAAATGACTTTAAAAAATGATCATTTATGACTTCTCCTCCATGTGATAAACTTCCCAGTGTTCAGAGCAAAATTATAAAAGGATAAAAGTCATGAGGGAAAAGGTAATAGATTTGAAAGACAGATCTGGGAAGCCTGGAATGTAAGTGACTGACATTAAGCTTTTTGACTGTGGAGGCATCCATTTCGAAGACATCCATCTTAGATAAACATACCGCCAACTGTACCATAGAGCTACTACCTACGCAATTATATAAGAAGCCAAGCCTTGTTCTTCCATGAAGTTCCCCTCTTAGGAAGCCCTGGGTGACCTAAATAACTGATGCCTTGAGCAAGCCTCCCTTCCCATGCTGCAATTCCCATTCTTATATTTTAAATTCATCAGTATAGAGTGAGACTTTAAATCTCTAGGCACCCCACCTACCCAATAAAGGCACAGCCCCGATGTCCACATTCTCTCTCCACCTGAAACCTCCCTTGAGTGTGCTGTATATCCTCCAGAACCTTTGACTAATACATCTTTCTCTTTCTTTCTTTCTTTCTTTCTTTCTTTCTTTCTTTCTTTCTTTCTTTCTTTCTTTCTTTCTTTTTCTTTCTTTCTTTCTTTTTTCCCCTAAGTTCCCTTGTGTTTGTTGCTGAGGTACATCATGTGATCATAGTAAGAACCACAAAGGCAACCCAGCCACAATGACTCAGAGCTCCCCATAAGTTGTAGGGGCCCAGGAGAATGCCCTAGGCTTACACAAAACAAGCCCATACGTTCAACAACAGGAATTCAGAAAGAAAAAAAAGAAGAAAAGATAATTTTAAAAAGATAATGAAAAACTGAATCTCTGAAGACAGTTTTCCTGAGATGAAGAATGTCCTTGAGTCTTCAAATTAATGGGCCCACTAACTTCTAGATTGTTTTAAAGAGAACAGGTAATCTCCCAGGCATATAGTAGATATGTCCCAAATAGTCCCAATAGTCCCAAACTCTAAGGATAAAGAGAGAATCATACAAGCTGTCAAGAAGAAAATTAAGATGCATATGACCTCTCTCTATATAATTATTTTTTATATTATTATATATTATTTATATATTATATATTTATTATTTATAATAATAAATAATTATTTATATAAGTATACAGGGAGAAGGCTATGTGAAGAGAAAGTCAGACACTGGAGTGATGCATCTACAAATCAAGAAATGCCAAAGATTGCCAGCAGCCTCCAGAAGGCACACCTAAGAAATGGAATAGATTTTTCCTCACAACTGCGACTCTGCTGATATCTTGATGTCAGGCTTTTAGCCTCCAGAACTGTGAGTTTATAAATTTCTGTTAAGTCACCCACTTTGTGACAGTTTTGGTTACAGCAGCCCTGGTAAACAAATATAGCAGGTACAACTCTGTGGATGAACAAGTTGGTATCTTTTTTCCAGATATCAGCAGAAATACATGTTTCTGTATGTTTCTGATTATATATAAAAATGCAGAAAGAAAATAATAAAGATTTATGAAATGTGAAGAAAAAAAGGAAAAGGAACAAAAGTATGTAAAAAATAGCAACCTGATCAAGAAGAAATAAGGAAATGGAACACAAATGTATATAAAATCAAGCATATCTTTCACTTTACTAAGTGTGAAGAAACTGAACTTTCATAAAACATATTCTATTTAATTTTTTTAATAGCTGTATTTTATCTGCAAGAAACACATTGTGATAGACGTTAAAAATACTCAGCATTATTAGATTCTTCTTTTTTTAGGGGGGTGCATGGAAGACTACATTCCCAGGTGTCTTACTATTCAGTGAATCACATGACTAGTTTTAGCCAATGGGCTGTGGGCCAAATAATTTAATAAGAAAGCATGGGCACCAGCTTTTTCTCCTCCTGCCACAGTGAATACTGACTCCTCAAGTTGAAAGGCAGAACAACAAGATTGAAATAGCCTGGATTATTGAGTTAACAGGTAGAAAGCAACCTGTTGGGAAAGTAAAAAAAATAAAAAACTTTACTGGATGTAGTGAAAGCCAAAAATATACTTTGCTTTTTTTAAGTCTCTGAAATGTCGGGATTAATTTGTTACTGAAACATATTTTTTTTTTCTATCTAGACTAATACACATGAATAAAATTCAACAATTAAAAAAAGATTACAAAAAATGGACAAAGTGATACCACACAAATGCCACACAAAATAAAAGAAAACAAGAATGGATATATAATAAGGCAGATTATAAGTTTAAAAGCACGAAAATGGATAAATAATGACATTATATAATGATAAAAATCACACTTCATGGAGAAAGTATATGAGCATTCAATACCCATGCATACATCAATAGGTTGATATTATATATCAAAAATATGGTAGATTAAAGATATTAAACAAAAACTATTGAAAGTACAATAAAGTGTTGAGTAGAGTATGAAACTTTAATACATCTCTTTCAGAATTTGTCAGACCTAATAAATAAAATGTAAGCAAAGTCCTAGAAGAACTGAATAATAATTGATTTTAATAGATAAATCCCTTGAACAGAGAATACACATCCCCTTTATATGTTTAATTTGGCCACAATATAAAGCTTAACATATTTAAAAGATTGCTTTTCTTATAATAACCCAATAAAATTAGAAACTAATAAAATGGTAACTAAAATCATATTAAGAACTTAAAATGAAATTCTGGGGAAAAAAACAGAGTTTTTCAGAAACTCTTACCAATGTCAAGAAAGCACTAGCATATGGAGTGAAAATAATGACCAATACTATAATACATTTCATCTTCAAATTATCCTTTGCATCTAAACAGCATCTAAGATAGATGATGGCTTATTATTTCTTTCAAAATGGGAGAAAGAAGAGTTTGTTTCCCTACAAAGCCTTGTAAGAGCTTACTTATGAGGAAACAGAACTACACTAGACACAGACAACACAAGACACGTTAGCTCAGGAAAAAAATCCTAAACCAAGTTATACTCTGGGTTTGAAAGAGCCTGTCCATACATCATGGTACTGTCTCCATGTGATAGGATGACCATACATCCTGGTTTGCCGAGGACAGTTGTGGTTTATGCCTGTTGTCCAGGGGTAATTATTAATAGTGTTCCCTTTCACTTTCAAAAGTGTCTCCGTTTGGACAATAAATTTTATAGTCATCATACTATGGAGTGATACAGCCCATTGCTTAAGAGGATAAGGGTCTCTGGGACTTTTCTATACAAAGATTTGCGAGGACACTCAGGTCATCTATGGGCCCCTTTTAACTGTTCTGAATGAAAGTTCTGGGAGCGGTATTTATGACTCTGAGCCAATTAAATGAGTAATGTTTATCAAGAGGACAGTAAATGCAATGTTCCACTACATAGGTTTGTACCTGACACAATTATAATGTATTAGGAAAATCATATATATATAAAGTCTATTTTTCTGAACAAACAAAAGCTCAGCTACTCAAAATCAACTACGTATATAAACTGGAATATAGTTCATGCCACTGTGATAAAAAGGATCAATATCAATTTGGTCCACTTATATATATTTAAAAAATTATTAGGTGAAAGGGATTAAATGGTACAAACAGCCTGTTATAAAATAAATAAGTCACAGAGACTTAAAAAAATAGCATAGGGAGTATAGTCAATAATATTGTAAGAACACTGTATGATGACAGATGGTAAACTGCACATATCATGGTGACTATTGTGTAATGTATAGAATTGTCAAATCAATATGTTGTACCACTGAAACTAATAGAACATTGTTCATTAATTATTCTCAAATAATAAAAATTAAGATATACATATATACATATATTTATACACATATGTATGTATATGTACTAGATAAATTCTAAAAGCTATTGACAATATCTCAGATAACATGGTAACTTCTTGATTCTATTTTACCACTACCATCCCCCCTAACACTGGCCATCATTTTTTTGGTATACATATTGACTTCTACATTTACTTCTATGAGTAAACCCCAGTTGAGGGATTTGGATTATAATCATCCTTATGCTGTCAAAGTTCATTGCAATGTAAAATAAATACATTCATTATTCTCAATACAAAGTCAATATCGCACAAGGTTGAGATACAACCCATATTCTTCTGTCTACATCTTTGATATAAGAAATTATGACTTTAGCCGATTTGAACATCTAGTCTTGAACCTCTGATGTTTCCATGGTTTAACATCTACTACTTCTTGCTTTCCACTTCATTTTTGCAATGATCACTACTAGTTATGTCTTAACTTGACTATTCATTTTCAACCCCAAAGCAAATATCTCATTTATAATAAAATGAATGCAATTTTCAGCCTTTTTGGTCTCTTGATAGCCAATACTGTTGGCACGGTAGCTGATAGCCATCTGGAATTTCCACATTCTCCTTTATCAGCATTGTATTGATTCAAAGTTTAGATACTTGTCAATTTGTATAGATAGATGATAACTATCTTGATGTCTTGATTCTCTGTCAAATCAATGTTTAGCCACATAATCTCATTTTGTTCATTTGTCACAGAAATCTAACACTTTCCCTCGGAAATTTAGTTAATTAGCTGGCATGGGAATGATTATCAAATATTGAACTTGAAGTCTATCATTGTTCTCTGTCTCTTACTGGTGGTCCAACTGACCATCAAAGTTATCATAATGGCAACAAAATAATAAATACAGATTTTTCTCAGAGGAGTAGTAGAGCTTGCCAGGAATATAAAATTTTATTTTTATTTTCAAATATGCAGTTTCTAGAATTCAAAAGTAGGACTTAAAATTGGTCCATGAAAATTTGAAAAAAGCAATAAATTTAATTTTAGAAAAATCAAGCAGTCTTTTTAATAAATAACACGTTACATGCAAGACTAAATGTAGTTTCAAAATGTAGAACTTCACATTATAAGTGGTCAGTATAGTAGCAATGAAAAAATGACCAAATACAAAGCATCCAGTGCCAACATGCAAAGTACACCGGAATAAACAAACAAATACCTTGAGTGTTTTGTACACTAAACAGTTTACAAGCTAAAAAGTTAAGTAAGCTAAAAAGTTTTTGCTCTAAATAAAAGATTAATTCGGTAATATGGGTGTGTTTGGGAAAAGCTTATATTACTTAACAAAAATGGAATAGGAAATTTTTTTAATTTTTATTATATAGTTTATTGAGGAAAAGATTTCCAATTTCTTCTGTTTTTGAAATCAAAGTGAATAAAGTTGGATACATTAAAAAACTAAAGCACATGGTAATAGATATATGCAAATATATAAATTATATACATATATTTGTCATACAAATTACAACCCTTGATGTCGCTGGTAAAATGCTCTACTAGGAACTGTTGCTTCTATAATGACTAGGAGAAGCAGTGCAGTTTGGCTCTAGTTGATTCTTTAGCCAAAATTAGGTCCATAGCTTCGTCTTAAGCTATATGTATACTTCAATATCATTTCTGATAACCCAGAAATTGTGCATGATCAGTGACTATGTGATTACAATTTGAATACTTAGTTTCAGTATATATAGAGAAATACTCAAGATATCCTTTATGGTGAAAATCTATGCTTTAGGGGCACCTGGGTGGCTCAGTCAGTTAAGTGTCTGCCTTCAGCTCAGGTCATGATCTCAGGGTCCTGAGATCAAGCCCCACATCTCATTGGGCTCCTTGCTCAGCGGGGAGCCTGCTTCTCCCTCTGCCTGCAGCTCCCCCTGCTTATGCTTGTGCTCTCTCTCTGTCAAATGAATAAAATTTTTTAAAAATCTATGCTTTATATATAGAAAGTCTATCAATCAGTTGAGATATAATTGTGTAGCTTTTGTTGCTAGAACATGATAATTGATGAGCTCTTTAAAAATTCTTCACCTTAAGTAAAACCTTTTTTTTTATTTCAAAAAGTTGAAAGAGTAGTTAAGAACACACTCAGGATATTAAAAGAACCTTTTTTTTTATATCAAAAAGTTGAAAGAGTAGTTAAGAACACACTCAGGATATTAAGAGAATGAATTAGATAATCCTGAGAAGAATTTTATGTACTTTTTGAGTCAACGGTGTTTATAAAAATGTAAATAATATAAAGCAGAATAGTAAAGCACAGATAAGATTATGATTCTAACTTTTTAGAATTATTTCTGCACTAGCATTCATATCATTAAAGCAGATAACATTAAAAATTCTATTAATACTTTTAGATATTTAATTTGTTTGTCATAAGTTTTTTTAAAGATTCATTTCTGTTTCTTCAGTGGCATCAGTAGAATGAAGCATCTGTTTACTATACTAACATGGAGCAGAGTGCCTGAAGGAGCAATCTAGAAACTGGCAGTACTGAAAAAACATCATCCCTGAATTATCTCAAATTACAGAGATTTGAACTTTGAAATGTAAATAATTGATATTAGTATATTTATTTGAAATGTGGTAAAATTCCAAATTTAATGTTGTGTCCCAGACATTCTATAATGATGACATTTGGCCTCAACCTTGACTTCAGTCAAATATTGATTTTAATATCCAGCCATTCAACACGGTCCAAATTCAGCCCCCAGAATAGGAAAGGGTCCCTGTAACTTCCCAGTGAGCTCTCCAAAGAACACCTGACTTAAACCCAAGAGGGGCTTCTCAAATTTGAATGTGTGTGAGTATCTCCTGGAGATCTTGTAAAATGCAGAGTCAAATCCAACCATTCCAGGTTGGAGGCTAAGAGTCTGCATTTCTGACAAGTTTCTAGGGGATGTCAATGCTATTATTTAGGCCCCACGCTTGGAGGAGCAAGTTCTTCTCAAAATCACTGCAGACAGGTAATGCATACATGTAGGTGAACACCTGCACGTTCTGAGTCAGAAATCCTGGAAACTAATTCTGTCCACTCCATGAAAGTTTGGGCTGGGTTCGGTCTAGAAACGGTAAATTGAGGGAATCAGGTGTTAAAAGATGAGCTGAGGCATATTAAAAATTTTAAGAATTTGAGCAAAAATTGTGCAAATCAAGCATGTCCAATCTAGGAGATAGAAAGGAGTGCTGAGGAACTGCACGAAATGAATTACTTTTATAGGCAGAAGGTAGAAGGACAAAGGAAGTCATATGATGCAAAAAAAGCGGGTTGATTATTACAAAGTTACTTTCCTTTAGGGGATGGCAAGATCTATCAGGCAGATTATCTAACTAATGCTGATCAGGCTTTTCCTGATTGACTAGTTAAGATTTCATTTCTGGGAGATCTGAAACTGCAGTGAGGTCTCAGTTTGGTTCCATGGCACTCAGCATAAGCAGCTCCATTTTGGGCCTGTTGTTGCTGTTGTTGTTTTAACACAGGTCACCTCTTGCAAAACTTAAGAATGTTCTACTGTGTCCATATAAAGGAGAAGCATCAGGGAATCAGGCAATCTAGAGCCAAGGATATTAAAGACAAAAGTTTGGGAATTGACTAAAGTATCCTGGATTATATGCTAGGTGTAAAACTTTAAGAAGCACTGTATACAGTTTCTATTTTGAGGCAAAAAGAGCAATTGATAGAAGTTCAAGGAAAATAAACGAAAAATTGATTTTAAGGTCCTAAAAATAAAGTTAAAAGTAAGAATACATAGCATTAATTTAAATTTAAAGAAAAAAGATAAAACAGGATAAAGTGCGAGCTACCAGAATAAAGTCACAAGATGGAACTTTATAATACTCTATATTGAAGAAAAGATAATTGAGAAAAAATAGATCTAATATGCCAAGAGAGGCATAAAATTTATTATAACTAGAAAATGGCTAAGATATTGAAAAGCATTTAATATCAATCTTTAGGTAGAAAAACTGAAATTAAATCTCTAGGGCTAGAAAGTACTGAAAAACCAGCAAAAAAAAAAAAGCTATAAAGTTAGATAGTGAAATATTTTAAAATTTTGAGAACACATAAATCACCCAGCTATCACATATTACCAGGAGGATGACATATAATCTAAAAGAGAGGAAAATTTAATAATGTTTCCATGGGACTAAAATTTTATTGTTATTATCATTATTTAATATGTCTGAGCATCAACAATATATTAGGGCTGTACTTAGGTAGAAATACCTGCTTCTGTATGAATTTATGATTCAAGCTGAAAGACAAAACCCAAGAGAAGAATAAAATACATTCAGGGGAAGATCCAGAAATCATTTTTCCCTCAAAAATATTAGAATATGCCACATAAGGATAATATTATTTTATTAGTCCTTAGAAAAGATTATGACCAGTGAAGGCTATGTTTGCAGAAAAGTTGAATTGAAACTATGCTAATGAAACAATAATTTCTGTCCTACTTAGTCTAGACCTGAAATATTTTCTTACTATTGAGTAACCCATGATAACGTAACAGGGGGAAACCATCCATTATTAACACAGAGGAGTAAATGAAGCACTTTGGAAGTGAGCTACCTTTCAGATCACCAATGCTCTATTGGCTTAATTGCACCCCATTGTACTAAGTGGTACTTTAATGGGAGGGAGGATTTAATGCAACTACAAGGCACTTGACACAACAGGGAATATTTACTCATCTGAGAGGACACTTACAGATACTGCACTGAGAACAGTTGTCTAGTACCACTTCACACAAACACCTCTACTTTTCTACGTATGAATTCACTTTTAAATTTGTCATTGGAAGAAAGGGTGATTTTTGCACACTTCAGAATGTTCAGAAAGCAAAAGGGTATTTTAAAATAAAATTAAACTTTGAACTTAAAGAGTTCTTCAAACTGCTTGAAAGTAACAACAGCATCTTCTGGAGGCACCGTAATGTCAAACCCTGTGCATGTGTATATGAGTGTGTGGATTTTGACATGGGGTTGGAGAAGCAATATATGTCCCTAATGGAATTTATATACATTGTGAGTAGTAGACATACATAAAAAAATGCCCTGTCCCTGTCCCCAGGTCATCAAAAAACAGGATTCACTTTGAAGTTCTGACCTCTTTTGACCACAATAAATAACTCTGGACTCAGATTCACTCTGCCAGGGACCCACTGGAGCCCCATTCTGCTTAGAGAATATGGTCCCATTAACCATAAGGTGGGTTATCTCTGGCTGGGCTGCCCGAAAAATCTTTAGCATCACTATTCAAGGCAGCAACAAATATCCTTTGATGTAGCTATCTCCCTTCTAGGAATCTATCTTTTTTTTTTCAAAGATTTTATTTATTTATTTGACAGAGAGAGATCACAAGCAGGCATAGAGGCAGGCAGAGAGAGAGGGGGAAGCAGGCTCCCTGCTGAGCAGAGAGCCCGATGTGGGGCTCGATCCCAGGACCCTGAGATCCTGACCTGAGCCGAAGGCAGAGGCTTTAACCCACTGAGCCACCCAGGCGACCCTCTAGGAATCTATCTTTAAAAATCATTGTGGATATATGTACAGCAAAGGTATACCCTTGAGAATATGTTTCAAAGTCTTATTTATATTAGCAAAAATGTAGAAACAAACATGCATGTGCCACAGTAGAGGACCAATGAAGAATGTTATCTTCTTACAGTTACATACTAAATAGTGATTATAAATAATGATGTAGAAAAACACTTACTGACATTGAAAGGCATCTGTTCGATTAAGAAGATAAAATAATCAGTTAATTTGCCAAGTATTATTCCATTTTGTTTATCTGCATATATAAATGTGCAAAATAAATTACCAGAAAAAATAATGAAACATGCAGGCTGGTTAAAATGTCATAATCTATCTGGAAATGGTAAAATCAGAGATGATTTTTATTGTGTTTTTCCCTAGTTTTTCATATTATATAAAAGAAACACGTGTAATTCACCAACATATTATATGTATCTTGACACTTGGCATCATCAGTCTTCCTAGACAGGGAATGTTTTTGAGAAAATAATTTCATGGGCCAATTGAAGCAGAGGGTAAAAGCCAGAAGCACGGGAAACAATGTCTGCAGTACCCAACATAAGAAAGACAAACGTAGGTTACAAGGAGAGGGATTTGGTTTGTTCTTGAAAGGAAGCAGAGGAGAACAGAGAAGATGAAGGGTCAACCAGTGGGATGATATGCAGAGGTGGGGACAAGGCCAGAAATCAACCAATGCAAACCCGCCTCAGGATGGCTAAAGAATACTTTTAGGATGACTAGTGTTCAACTTAATGTTTTGACATTTGTTGCATGTGTTCCTTAAAATACTTCCCAAAATCTTCAGTAAAGCTCAACATGCCCATGAATGCTATGCACAAGAGCCGGTTTCTTATAGTCTGACAGTTCACAGTCAGAAACTGTGAGAACGTAGGCCTGAGAAATTCACAAACATCTTGGAGAGGGCTGTACCTCTCCAAGGATATGGAAATGGAGTGGGGTGGATAAGTGAATTAATTTTACTGGTTGCTATGGGCCTCCACCCCATGGATCCAAGAAGGCAGAGCATCAAAACAAACAAAATTATTCTTGAGCCTTAAGATCTGATGGAATGCGCCTTGCTAGGTTTTGGACTTGCTGGGCAGGCACCTGTCATCCTTTCCTTCTTTCTCCCTTTTGGAATGGGTATGTCTATCCTACGTGTGTCTCATTATTATGTTTTAAGTGTATAACTTGTCTGGTTTTACAGATTCACAACTGGAGAAGAATTTGGGCTCAAGATGAATCGTGTATTTCAAGTTTCATTCATATTTAATTTAGGTGACATTTAGATGTGACTCTGGATTTTAGATTCTGGAGTTGATGCTGGAATAAGTTAAGATTCAGGGGGATGTTGGGATGAAATGAAAATTTTTTGCATGTGGTAAGGGCATGAATTTTGATGGACCAGAGGTAGAATGCTGTGGACTGAACTGTGCTCCCTTCCCACAAAATTCATATATTGAAGCCCTAAACCCCATTGTTAAATTTAGAGATGGGGCCTTTGGGAGGTAATCAGGTTTAGATGAGGTCATGAGGGGAGAGCCCTCATATTGTGATTATGCCTTATAAAAAGAGATACCAAAGAGTTTGCACCTCTCTCTCTCTCTCTGTCTGTCATATGAAGATACAGAAGATGGCAGCAACCTGCATGCCAAGAAGAGAATCTTCCTGGAGGAACTGAATGGGCCCACACCTTGATCTTGGATTTCCCAGCCTCCAGAACTATCAGAAATAAATGTTTCTTGTTTAAACACCCAGTCTATGGCATTAGGGGCTAGAGTATAACAATTGAAGCTGACGCCTGGGTCACAATTTTAAACCAAATAAAATCCTAAAAATGCAAGTTCAATTGTTAGCCTGATTTATGCCACTTGCCCTTCAGAGATAAATTCCAAATGCTGCTACTGAACTTAGCCTAACATTTTGCCATATTTTTATGTTCCTTAGTTTCTCCACATCCCGTTGACTTGTTATTTCAACCTAGGCCCCCACTTTTGCTTAAATGTCTGGTTACTGGTTAGTTGCCAGACAATATTCAAAAGTGATACGACCCTGGTCCAGATTTCTGTGTTTCCATCTTCAATGTACTTTAAAAACTTTCTTTAGTCCTTAAGACTATTTTTCTTTTAAAGATTAATCCTTACTCTGTAGGCCATTAGTCCATCTGTAGGCACAGAGAGAATCCTTGGCTTCCTGCTCTGATTTTCTCACCTACATTTTCTCATCTAGAAAACTGGATTCTGTTGACATGCTCATTAGAATGTCAAAGTGTGAGAGTTTTGTTTTGTTTTGTTTTGTTTTTCTTTCAGCAGGAAATTTTGGCCTTGTTCCTCCTCATCCAGTGCTGGTATGGTGTTCCTCACATCTAAAATCAATAACATTTGGAAGAAAGTACTGATATTCCTACAGGATCAAACTAAAGTAGATGCATAGGAGTAAAGGCAAAGACTAGGGGGAAGAGGATGCACACTAAAAAGAGTTCTAGTGGATGGGAATTTCAAACAGTGCAGAGAAAATAAGAAATCAACCCTGATCTCATAGGAGGAGCTCAATGAGGTCAGTGGTCATAAATGTCACATTACTGATGTATCTCCTAGTATTACTACAGTGTCTAACATCAAATAGGAGCCCCGTAAATATTTGTAGAATGAACAAATGACGAAGTGATGGCTACATCTCTATATCTGACTACTGAGGTCACTCTCTAAGAAGTTACATTAAAGAACATAATGTCTTTATTAGTAATGGATGTTATAATCCAATTTTATAATCCAACTTGATTCAGATAATTTATCTTTAATTCTGAAACCCTAACTTAGTCTCCAAGTGTCCTGTATTTCCTAATTACCAGCTAGCTAGTCCTAGGTACGTATAGCTGTAAAAGACAAGGCATAATTCTTTGGCTTCAAGGTTTCTGATGTCTTCTCCATTCAAGACCCACTCCAGATTTCTTAAACCGAGAGACTTACCTCTCATTTCAGGCCAGATCCCCTTACATTGTTGGTATTCCAGCAAACATACCTTGCAATTCTTTCTTTTTTCTTTGCATTTTACCTGGGCTAGATTCTCAGAAACTTTCAAAATGACACTTAACATTATCTTACTTGTAAAATATAAGTAATCAACCATGCTCATGTAAGAAGCAAGGAAAGATTCTTCCCACTGCCTCACTAATTCCTTCTAGTTTAACAATGTGCTTTTTGGAGACAGTAGGCTTCTTTTCTCTAGTCCTTGCTATACAGCGCCACTAAGTACCTCAAATGACGGGATCAAGTTTGGTGAGAGAAGAGGGTGATAATAAGATTGTCTTAAAGAAGAATTTCATCTCCCCTAAAATTTTATAATAAATCATTGAGATATATTCTCAAAAATGTCAATTTTAAGATTCATATTACTTTTTTACCAATTAAATTTTTGTGGCATATTTTTTAATGGGCAGGGGGAAAGGGAGTTATAGTTTTTATTCAAAAGAGAATTCATTTCAGGACACCTGCGTGGCTCAGTCAGTTAATTGGCTGCCTTCAGCTGAGGTCATGATCCCAGGGTTCTGGGATGTGCTCTGCAGCAGGCTCCCTGACCAGCGGGGAATCTGTTTCTCTCTCTCCTTCTGCCTCTGCCTCTACCCCCTACCACCCAGCTTGTGCTCTCTCTCTCCAAAAAAAATAAGTAAAATTTTTAAAAAAGAGAGAAAGAATTCATTTTGACTATTCTACTTACTCAATTACTATTTCTGAATTTAAATTTCTTAAGTATAAAATGGAGATATTACAGATGATTGGTAGATCGATAGAACCTATAAGCATTTAGCCCAGACCATGTTCCTAAAGTAACTCAATGTAGATATGAATACAGCTATAGCTATAATGATAGAGATTCATCCAAAGCCTATCCAAAACATATGGAAAATGTAAAGCTTGATGAAGTTCTCTTTTAGTTCTGAAACCTTGGCTGCTGACAAAAAGTGAGGAGTTCTGTGTAACTTGTGAATAACTAAACAATGTTTGGCTGTTCCACTCTATTGCTTTGCTTGCTTAATAGATTAAAATTTCAGATACTTTTTATCTTCAAAATAAAACTCTGTATTAAAACATACTCTTACAGATAATTACACCCTCTAGTGAAAGTATACAACAGCAGAAACACAACTGAACAAGACTTCTACCAAATGGACACATTGGGCAAAATTGAGAGATGCTATAGTTCGTAAGCTTCCATTATAACTGGGTTACCAATAAGTAGAGTGAGTTCCAGTAAGACAGTTGTTCTGGTCAAGGTTTATAAGGGAAAATAAAACATTTCTGGAAATACAGAATTAAGAATAAAAATAATTTAGTAATAATTTCAACAAAAATATGATTTGTGGTTGCAAGGTAAAACTTTGCTAATTTCCTGAGTGAAAATGGTTTCTCCACAGCCTATTCCAATAAGGAGCATGCTCAAGTAATAATAAGTGGTAGCCACTAATTTCCTTACAAATCTGACTTGTTGACTGAGTTGAGGACACAAGTCTGCTAGAGCTTATTTGCTGGAGAAGAGGAAGTGTTAAATACTACTATAAGTGATCTTCTTTCTAGATATCTCCCTCTGGGATGCATTTCTTTACATTTCTTTAGCATCTTCTTTAGCATTTCTTATGAACAAATGTTGAACAACTATTTAAATAAGATTGGTTTGGCTAAGTCCTCTGGGTGCCCATTTGTCTCAGTTCAGCCTTTCCCTATCATTACATGTTGAACCACACATGAAACAAGTCTGGCTGTAAAGCAACAACTAGCTATAAAGAAACAAATTACTTGATGCACTTAGTGATGATTGGATCTTCTTTATCCACGTGTAACATCTGTCATATTATTAAAAAAAAAAAAGCCTTAGTCTCTGCTTTAAATTAGTCCCTTTAAAATGAAAAAGAAAGTTCCTCCCACTATTCCCCCTAAAAATATAAGTTCATAAAATGCAGTTTTCTGCCCACTATGATATCTAGAGTTTTGTTTCACAAAAATAAGGTTGTATTCAATAATTATTCTGTATATAGGCAGCTAGCCACCAGATCTACAAGTCCAATTTATGAGTACTGCATTTTGTATCTCTTCCAAATTCCAGTTTTCAAAAAATCTTGTCAAAGTGGCTATTAACTTAATATTGTTTTCTTCGTGTTTCCTAAAACATAACCAGAACATACCATTTGCTTTTGCCATTTAAATAAATACATAATAGCATACTTTTTTCCATTGTATTCCTAAGTAGTAAGAAAACCCAGCATCTCATGAGAAATGACTAACACGATTGCTACTCTGCTTTTATCCAGTCTAATCTTATCTCTCTATTTGATTTCTACTTAAGAGGTCTTGCCAGGCAGAGTGGCCATTCAGAGAGTGTTTGTGCAATTACTCCTGGATGAATTGTTCTTGCCAAATGTCTAGGAAATGTTCCTCAAATGCTCTTCTCCAACATATGTAAATTATCTATATTTTTTTATCCAAAACCTTTAGATACAAGTATGTTTTTGTGAAAAACTGTCTAGCCAGAGATTATCATTTGTTTGCTGGATAAGGGCCTGGATAATTAGGAGTTAACTAGTTAAGAGGTCCTCAGAAATTCAAATATCCCATCTAAGACACAAGAAATCTAGAGCCTGGTTTTTATTGTAGCTTCAACCAAGAAGAAAAGTCAAAGATAAAAATTGATTTTGATGAATGCTACCCACAGCATTACAAAAGTGGATAGCAGCAGCTATGAGCTTTCATTACTGAAAGAGCCAGGAAGTCAGATGTTATAAGTAAAGAGTCACCATTTATTGAATAATCAATTTATTCATTCAACAAACAATCAAGTTGCTGTCCTTATGCTAGGTTGTAGAATGACAAGAATAATTACCAAACTAGCTCATCCTCAAGGGCTTACAACTTAGTAGTGAAACAATGACATAAAAATAATGTGTTAAAAATGTGTTTTAAGCGTGAGAATTGAAGTATCTATGTAGGATTCATTGCAAGCATCCTTTCATTCTATCAGTGGTAGAGGTGACAGTTTGTCAGTTAAGGCTTAATGGAGGAAGTGGGTTTTGAGTTAGAGATTGCCATTCTGACAAAGGAAGAACATGAGTGAAAGCATAGGAAGAAGGGAAGGATGGCAAATGAATTACTTGGATTAGAAGAATATGTGGTATGAGACTAGCACCAGCAGAGGTGATATTGGAAAGAAGTATTTACTTATTCCTTCAATGACAGTTGAATACCTACCATATGTTCCAGGGAAATATTTGTATTTGTCCTCACTGACTTGTTTAGGAACAGATATATATACAGATAATTTATAAATATAATTACTATTTGTAGAATATATGTTATATATTATAATATTTTAAATTGGGTTAATCGCAGTATGCAGATACACATGATATATCATAGGTGCATACCTTATAGTCAGAGAAAACTTCCTGGAGATCAATTCAGAAAACTTCTGAATACAGAGTCTTAAAAGGAGAGGAAAAATAAGTAAGGTAAACAAAACAGGAAAAGGCACCTTATAAAGATGGAGAAGATGATTACAGGGGAGACTGACCAGAAACAGTGTGGCAAACGCAATGGCACCACCGGTGATGAGTGATATGAGGATAGAACAAGAAGTAGAGGTAGATGATAGGCTGACTTTTATGGCTAAGGTGTTTGGGCTTTATCCTGTAGGAAATGGGGAGCCTTTGAAGAATTCTTACAGATATTATACAGATGTTCTTACAGATATATAACTTTGTTGGATATCTGCAATTTTGTAATTTCATTTTTTGAATTATTTAGTTAATATCAATTGCCTTCCTTACAGTGATTATCATTACTGAAGCATCTCTGTGTTTGTTTTCCAAAGTAGCTAGGAAGAGAAGCATGGAGATTGCTTTACAGTCTGCAATTAGGCTTGAAAAGGAAAAAGGCAGGAAAGAAGGAAAGAAGGAAGGAAGGAAGGGCAGGTGGGAGGGAGAAAAAAATAAAACAAGAGGATGGAATGGATGAACACACAGGAACGAAGGAGGGAAGAAAGCAAGCTAAGTTCCTGGAGCATTCCTTCAAGGAAGAAATGAGCTTCAGGAAATGCACCTAAGGAGGGCCTGCAGCAGAGTGACCAACAGACCCTTTGGGCTCCCACAACTTCCCCAAGTGAGAAATTGGAAGCTTTTGAAAAGCTTGGTTTACTCAGTTTGAGTGACAGCCACCTGAATTTATGTATAAAAACTTGATGATCCACAGTCTTGATTTCAGTAATACTGAAATAAGAAATGTCTTCACTTTATTAATTTCTTTTTTTGGAGGAAATTTACAGAACATTTTGAATTCTTCATGTCATTACTGATGTGTAATTAAGTGACACACCAATGTAAAATTAGTCTTTCAATACTGTTTTCCAAGGGTAATTATATGTAATTGAAGAGAAGAGTTTCTCTGACTTTAAGGTGGTGATCATATCATACCATCATTTATGATTCATATGATAATCATACCCACAGCATAATAAGATCAAAATGTGTGTTTCTAAGCAAGGATGCTGACTAAGAGCATAGTATACTGAGCAATTAAAATGGAAAAGCTCCCAGCAAAATGTCCAATGTTTGCAAAGGTAGCTGAATTTTTAGAGCCCGTTGGAAGGTAATTCTCAATGAGTTTCACACATTTCTGCAAGATGTGTAAAGTGAGGCATTAAGTGCCTTTTGTTTCGAGTCACTAAGTACCCTTTGTTCCAGACCATCTTTTCAAAGATGTTTTTTCAACACACAGCCTTGGAAGATACAGTGTTACCCGCCCCCCTTCAGACCAAAAGACAGCATTGCTTACAGCCTTGAAAAATAGAGATGTGTCTCCCTCCAGAGCTAAGAGCCCATCTGACTGTCCATAACAAAGATTCAGTTTCCCTAAACTCAGTGTTCATTCCTGAGTCTCCTGTAACACATACTGCACATACAAGAATCTGTCTGGGCCCACTGCATCCATGGAACAAGGGGACAAAGAAAACTGATACAAATATGCCAGTGCTCCTGCTGCTCAGTGTGCCACGACTAATAAAAGTCTTTGTGTCTGACCTGGGAGTCTCATGTCTTCTTCCAGCTTTTTTTAAGATTATTTATTTATTTGACAGAGAGAGAGAGAGAGAGAGAGAGAGATCACAAGTAGGCAGAGAGGCAGGCAGAGAGAGAGGGGGAAGCAGGCTCCCTGCTGAGCAGAGAGCCCGATGCGGGGCTTGATCCCAGACCCTGAGGTCCTGACCTGAGCCGAAGGCAGAGCTCAAACCCACTGAGCCACCCAGGGGCCCCATGTCTTCTTCCAGCTTATATAAAACTGGTACTGGCTAGATTGTTAGCTTCTGAGTAGAATACAATCTGGGATGCTGCACACTTTTGGCAGAGTCAAATGTTAAGAGAAACTATGACAGTTTTTGGATAATGTTTTAATTGGAGTGGGTCTCTTAACAGGACCACTCGACAAAAATCATATTAAAATGTGTATCACAC
Source organism: Nasua narica (assembly GCA_028533885.1). Taxonomy (NCBI): domain Eukaryota; kingdom Metazoa; phylum Chordata; class Mammalia; order Carnivora; family Procyonidae; genus Nasua; species Nasua narica. The sequence continues at coordinate 118,374,350 of CM052798.1, read as the reverse complement.
GTCCTGAGGAAAGTGGGTCTGTGGGATTCAAGGAGAATAGTGCCCTGACTCAGACTCTTCAAACTCTACGAGAATGTACTAGAAAACTGATAGGAAAGATATTTCTCTAGAATGACAACAGTTTTCTCTGAGTCAGGCACCAATCAAAAAAGACACTTTGATCCTTTAACATGTTTCATAGGAGTTGTGGGAACAGAATCTACAAGAAAGATCAGGGCTTTCGTCCATTACTGTTCTGCCACTTTCAAGCTCTGTGGCTTTAAACAAGCTACACACTCTCTTGAAACCTCAGTTTCTATGCCCTAAAAAAATGAAAATAATGCCTGCCCTACATAGTTATTATGAGACATAGAGAGAGATGATATAGATATAGATATAGGTATAGATATATAGATACAGATATAGATATGTATAGATAGAGAAATATATATATTATAATACATACTTAAGTATCATCTGACACAGGGTTAGTACCTAAGATGATAGTTATTGTCATTATCACTTTTATTAATTAACACAAATCATATCTAAAAAGTTTGGATTCAGTTTCAGGGGATTAATCAGTCTATAATCTTGTTTACATTTTCATAGGGGTAATCCTGAAGACCAACCATTAAGTTTCAACTGATGATGGTTACTTGGAGTCAGTTATGCTGAGTTTTCTAGAAATCACCTACATATGTGACAGATTTCTCGTTGTGTTCACTACATTGCAACTTGAAATAATTTACTTCACATATTTAGGATACATTTAGCAACTGAGAAAAATACGACATAGATTTCTTCTGTCAACAATTTGCTACATAGAAGCAAATATTTATAATAAAATGAAGCAGGTGGATTATATTTGTAAAATCAAACAAATAAATAAATAATTTGTAAAGATCAAACATGATGGTGATTGATGTGTTGGAGGCAGATATAGATTACCCTTGAAACCCAGAGAACAGCTGACTATCTCTGACTAGAAAAGTGAACTGAGAGACGAGTGTGGGTAATTCCAAACCCCATGCTCTTTTGATTGGAATAAAGTCCAGATCAACCCCTCATCCCTCCACCTATAGAGTAGATTTAGAATCTTACTGAACTAGTCAGAAAGTCAATGTGGATATGGTAAAGGCCACTCTCTTCATTAACTCCAAAAGCACTTACTGTTTTAGGAGAAATAATTATGGTTGTTCCAAGACAATTCCTTCAATTCCTTCAATTCCAAGAAAGCATGCCTCATCCTTGTCCTGGATTCTAGTCCCTCCATCCCTTCCTCTCAAGAACCGTGACCCATAATTCCTTTTCTCTCTCTTCAGTACAAAGTCTTCTAACCTAGAAACAATTAGCTTTTCAGGACACCAGTAATCCCCTCAAATGGTATGCAAAACTTTCCTAAGTACATGTGATATGTATTTTTTGAAAGTGAAAAGATTTCATTAATCAGAGACTGTGACACATACATACACACACACTTATGAAAGAGTATTCTGGTGTATATTTAATTTCTCCCTCCCTTGTGGCCCTTTCTCATCAGCACATTTTATGAGAGCACTTCACAACCCTCTTCTATCTATCATTCTCTTTCTCTCCTTACCTTACCACAAAGCTTCTTGCAAAAAGAAAAAGGGCTTACCACATTTATTGACTATTTACAGATCATGCTTCAACCCACTACTTTCTGGCTTCTGGCACCATAGCTACTCACTCAGATTGCTCTTGCTAAATAAATGCACCATTTAAATGACCAAAAGAAAAAAAATTTATTCAGTCTTATCTTACTTGAAAACTAAATGTGTTTACCATCCCCTTTTCCCCTAACACACGCTGCTGTTTTGACTCTCGGACACCACCAATCTTGTTACTCTCCTACCCTTGAGAGCGCCTTCCCTCAAGACATTTTTGTTATGCATGGATCCATCCTTGGCTCCGTACAATAATTCTTATGTTTATAGTCTTCCTGGACAAACTCCGAAAAACCCACTCTTTGCTTCAATTACTTGTAATTCAATTACTTGTAAGTGAGCCTTACGTACAGTTCCTGTGAATTCTCAGGGGATTAGGTTTTCATGGGAACTCCTGGCTCTGAGTTTCTGGGCCTGCTGGGCTTAATCAAACCTGTATTTCATGTTCTGCACTTGTTCTGATCTCACTGTTTTAGATACGAAACTTATTGTTTGCGGGGGGTTTTTCTTTGATTTCCCCCAAAGTAATTTGCAAGGACATGCATGGACAGCATGGACATTATATGTCCCAGGTAAGTGGGGTGTGTGCACGTGTGTGTGAGAGAGACAGTGAGGGGAAGGGTAGTATGATTATATCACAGCACTTCTCACTGGTCCCCTTTCCGTACCGGTTCCATTCCTTCACCATATTCCTCAGAGCACCCTCTGCCTTCAAGTTGCTCTCCTTATCTCTCTACCACTCTGCTTCCAGGTCATCTCACTCTATTAGGCAGAGCAGCTTAACTTTCTACCCCATAGTCAATTCCGAGTTTAATTTTGCATATTGAAAACCTCATTATGAAATGCATTAAAATAAAGACCTAGTATCTGTAAAGAACTAGTATCAAATGGAAATTCTGCAATGGTAAAATATAAAAACCGAAATTATGAACTCAGGAAATAATAGGCTAGATAAAGCATAAGAGAAGATTACTAAACTGGAATTTAGGCTAACAGAAAATACCTACAGTGAAGCATGGAGAGAAAATTGGAAGGAAAACACGAAAATGAGCACAAGAGACATAAAAAACGTATTAAAATAAATCGCATATCAGATGGCAAGATCCTAGATAATAAAGCATATTCAGAAGTTCCAAAATAGTTTCTCATCAAACAACAACAGATTGAGAAATCTTAACCAGAATCACCCGATAATTCCTAAAGAAAATATTTTTAAGCTTTTATATCACATAGACTTTTACCAAACTTAAAGTATATACCTAGCAAATATTATAACTATGGGAAATAATCAGGCTTATTGCTAAAAATTATTAGAAGTATTTGCAATTAAAGATGTAATTTTAATATATATTAAGTGCTTTATAAACTTATACAGTTACTTCTTGTTATTTGCAATAGTTATATTCTATAAAGTCACTGCAAAATCTGAGTTAGCAAATACTAAGTCACTGTCCCTAGAGGAAACACAGGACTAGGTTTCTGCCAGCCTCAGGTCACAGTATTTTCATCAACCTATCAATACATAACTTTGTAATGTGTAATGTTTAAATACACTTTATTTGGGGCACGTGAGTGCTCAGTCAGTTAAGCGTCCTCCTTCAGCTCAGATCACGATCCCAGGGTCCCAGGATAGAGCCCCATGTCGGGGCAGGCTCCCTGCTCAGGGAGGACTCTGCTTCTCCCTCTCCCTCTGCTCCTCCCCTCCCCCACTAATGCTCTCTCTCAAGCTCTCTGTCTCTCTCGTAAATAAATACATAAATTCTTCAAAAAAATAAAATAAATACACTTTATTTAATATATGTTGTTGTTTTATTAACATTGAACTCACAGCCAGCAGCATTAGAACTCATTCCTGAATGAAGCTAATCTAACACTTATTTTCTCCACAGAGCATATCATAGTGTCTTGTGTTTAGGAATAACAAATGAAGTTCATCAGTAGGTTTGGGGAGCATGTTGAAAAAATCATCAACAAAAAATAAAGTCGTGAAAAATGTGGCGATAAATATACCTTGGAAAAGACACTGTGTACAGTATGAGAACTGAAATAAGAAGGCAGCATTGCTCTGCAACCTCAACCAGAAACACGTATACCAGATAACTCAATTTTTTTGCTGCTCTGTGTATGTGCATGTCTGTAAGTGACCAAAAAAGTGACATGAATATTGACTTGGAATTACAAATAAATTTTAGCAAGTTGGTGAATTCACAAATATAGAATCTTTGAATAAGATCAATCTGTGTGTATATACACTCATATGTGCATAGACATATTTATTTTATATAATTTATCTTTAAGTTGTAATTTATATTTATTATGTACATTATAATGAGGCATGTAAAGATTGACATACTTTCCTAAACAAAAGAAAAAAGAAGGGGGGCCTAGGTGGCTCAGTGGGTTGAAGCCTCTGCTTTTGGTCATGGTCTCAGGGTCCTGGGATCGAGCCCCGCATCGGGCTCTCTGCTCAGTGGGGAGCCTGCTTCCCCCTCTCTTTCTGCCTGCCTCTCTGCCTACTGGTGATCTCTTTCTGTCAAATAAATAAATAAAATCTTTAAAAAAAAAAAAAGAAATTCCAATAAGGGTAATCTCTTCCCACCCTTCCACCCCAGTACTCCCAATCCCCCATGTAGTAATTTTCTTTGTAGAACTTAATAACATCTAACAAACTCTATTTATTTATTTACTCATTTATTTTTCACTCTTCCATTTATTCATTTACTATGTTTATTATTCATTTTCTGTCTTCCTCTACTACAAATTTCACAAAAACAGAGATCTTTGTTTTATTCACTGATGTATCTCAGAGAATTAGAAAGAAGAAAGTTAACTTGAATGTGTTTCTCTTTTTTTTTTTTATTTTATTTATTTATTTATTTATTTATTTATTTATTTGACAGAGGGAGAGAGATGACAAGCAGGCAGAGAGGCAGAAAGAGAGAGAGGCGGAAGCAGGCTCCCCACCGAGCAGAGAGCCCGATGTGGGGCTCAATCCCAGGACCCCAGGACCGTGACCGGAGCCGAAACAGAGGCCTCAACCCACTGAGCCACCCAGGCGCCCCAAATGTGTTTCTCTTATGCACTTCCTACTGAAGTTTGAAGTCCGTGCTGCTTGCAACAGATCACAGTAGGTTACAAGCTATAAAGCAGTAGAAGAACACTGAAGAAGCAGTTAAAGACCCAGGTTCTAAAACGGTCTTGAGCACTTATCCGGGCAATCTCATTACTCTGAGCCTCTCATATAGAAGTAATATTTACCCCTATGCACAGTCCAGGATTACCAAGTATCAAATTTTAATAAATAAGACCCTGTAGGCTAGAAACACTCTAAGAAAACAAGAAGTCATTATTTCAGTAGGTACTCAAAAACAACCATGTGATAAAGCGCATTAGAAATTCTTGGATATTTCTTGGTAGGCTCAAAAAAAGGCCTTTTCTCATATATCCTTCCCTACTTTTACCTTACTTTTAGTTTCAAGTAATATATGCTTCATCTGTGGTGATTCCGTACAATATTTGCTTAAGATTGTAAGAATTTCAAATATTATGCTAAAAATAATAAAAATCAAGAAAATAAGCTAATCAAGTTGTTTAGAAAAAAGATAACTCAGATAAAAACAAGATATAGAGGAATGTATTGATTAGACAAATTAATTCCTTGCAATAAGTGCACTAGAAGAATTTAGAACATATATCTTAATCTTACATATAATCCTCTGTAATACACATATTGGTGCATAGGGGAAAAAAGTGAAATCCCTTTCTGGAATCAGGGACAGTACCCTTAATTTCTCTCTTTTTATGATGGGATTGTTTTTCTCTTGAGATTTTGGCAGGCCCTTAAGATTGGTGTCATTTTTGATTAATTCTTTTTGTACTCTGATGACAGCTAATGGAATGATTTGAAAGCTATTTGCTTTACAAAAAGATCCAATATAGCTGCCTTTTGTGCCCATTCTTAAAGCTTTTACTTCTTTTTCTTGAAATAATTAGTAAAAGAGAAGAAAGATTGCTGTAATTACTAAGCATTATAAACTATATCTGGGTGCCTGACATTAACAGTAGCTGTCATTAAAATTAGATCACTTGTCTCACTTTAAGGAAATGTTACTTTTTTTTATTTTGATGATATAATCTGAAAAATATCTTGACAGGATACTACTTCTGAAAACAGAATACAGGCCCTTCAATATATACTTATTTTTTTCCTTATTCAGAAATCTATAAGGTAATTAAAGTGTGCCTTCAAGTATATCAAGTCTTTAGATTGGCATTATAAAAATGGATCAAAGCCATCAATTATTTCTTAAGAACCAGTACAGTTCAAGCATCATAAGTCAATTTTAAAGACAAAAAGTAAAAGGTAGGAATATACTTTCAATCCTATTCAGGTAATCAACTGATTTGCTTTAGGGCCAGGAGTTCAAGTAAAAAGGTTTTACTATGTACAATGACTTTAGTGTTTCTTTTTCCCTGTTTATGTTAACATTTTTTTCATCAGTCCCTTGTTCACTGGTATTACACAAAATATTATCGTGTATAATTTTCATTACATAGCAATTTTCTTCCAATAAATGCCTAAATCTTTGTTAACAAATAGATTAGAATATTGTCATATGCAATGAGCAGAAATACTTAAGAGACAAAGGAAAAAATAAGTAGCCTAAGTAATGAAGACCTAAATCAAAACATTATCAGTGAGAATCCAGACTATTTCTCCATATAAAGAAATATCTAACTACTTAAATGATATCCTGAAAGAACCAAAGATCTTAAATTACCTTAATTAAACATTCTTACAGTGGCAGGAAAATTCATAAGCTATAAAAACATAAATGCTTTTAATTTGTTGAATAATTAAATGCTCTTTAGGAGCAAAATTTTATGTGATGCTTCTTATATTTCCATGCTACATAAGGTATATAATTATGGTAACTATGAAAACCAACGATAGAAACATTTGAAATTAATGGTATCTAAAGTTGTGCTTGGAAACTGATGCTTTTTCCCACCCCGAAACAACAAAGTTGATTCTATTAAATGTGATAAATGAAATGTAAATTAAAATTTTAATAAGGTGCTTGTTAATCCATTTGTTCACAGCTAACTTGAACTCAGTTAAATTAGCTCCTTATTATGAGCACTGGAGATATGATTTCTTCTAAATCTCAAGGGCAAATAAGTGTTAGAGGACTGCTTGTCCCACGATAGCTCCATAAATTGTTATTAAAATTATTCACTAGACACTGTTTCTGTGATACATTTCATTTAGAAAATCAATTCTGTGTGTTGTTAAAGATAGTAAAAGTCCTCTACCAGCAATCACCCACCAGATACAAAGGCAAAATAAATCCACATGTGAGCTATCCTGGGATATTTATCATTGCCTTGGTCACTTTATCTCCATGAGTTGCAGAAAATGGTTTTTAAGTACTTGTAAAATATCACATGATTTCTGAGGCACAGGATTTCTCATGGAAAGTTTGAAAATTTTTTAGTATTTGTTAAATGTTTTCTTTAATCTCCAGGATAGTGTTTCTCATATTTGGGACCTGCAGACAGATCAACTAGGTAATTGCGTCTAGTGTATGTCTAATGTGTCTAGTGAAAATATGAACACCGAGCGCCTGGGGAGCTCAGTTGATTAAGAAACTGCCTTCCGCTCAGGTCATGATCCCGGAGTCCTGGGATCGAGTCCCGCATCGGGCTCCCAGCTCCACGGGGAGTCTGCTTCTCCCTCTGACCTCCTCCCCTCACATGCTTTCTCTCACTTTCTCTCTCTCCCTCCAATAAATAAATAAAATCTAAAAAAAAAAAAAGAAAGAAAATATGGACACCAATTTTAAGTAAAATTTTAAATATAATTCATCATAACTTAAAAAGAAAACTGAAACAATAATTAAAATTCATAACAAATTAATTTTCCATGCCAAGGAGAGAGATGTTATTTTTTACAGTGTTTTACCAAGAAGTCCATGGCTTGACCATTAATCAACCATCACTAAGTAGAGTCCAAACAGTTGGTTTCACTTCTGACCCTTTTTTCCTAATACATGGAAAAGCCTATGTCATAATTATGGATGATCGAAAAATAACTACATATGCTTGGTGGCTCTCTCAGGCAATGCTCAAAATACAGATCAAGCATGGAGATCTTCAACAATATAAAGCCAATATTGTGTTTTATGAGATGCCAAGTTAACAATCATTCTGCCCACATATGTGGAGAGGTTATGAGTTTCTAGGACTCTGGGAAATAAGGTAATAATGACTGCACAAAATGCAAATTTAAAAAACATAAGCCACAACTTAGAATGATAGCAACTGAATGCTTCTTAAGAACTAATGGTCCGTAAGCACATTTACCACCTTTGAAAACAATTACCAGACCTGGACTAAACAAACTTGAAACAAACTTGAAAAATAAGAACAAATTTGAAAGAATTGTACTTCATTTTAAAACTTATTCCAAAGCTACTGTAATCAAGCAATTTCGACTGGCATAAGAATGGATATATAAATCAGTCAAATAAGATTGAGTCCAGAAATAAATCTGTATCTCTGTGGTCAACTATGGATGGTAACCATGCACAAGAGTTTCAGGATAATTCAGTGGGTATAGAAGAGTCTTTTCAATAAAGGTTTTGGGACACTGGGTGTTTACATGCAAGAAGAAACTAAAAAAAAAAACAAAAAAAACAAAGTTGGACTTTAATTTCATACCATATACAAAAATTAATTCAAAATAGATCACAGAAGTAAATGTAAGAGCTAAATCTGTAAAATTCTTGGAAAAAATCATAGGTGTAAATGTTTGTAAACTTGGCTTAGACAATGGATTCTTAGAAAAAATACTAATAGCACAATGGACAAAAGAAAATATGAATAATCTCTAGTCCATCGATATTTTTAAAACTTTGTGCTTTAAATGACACCATAAGAAAATGAAATGGCAACTTTCAGAATGGGAGAAAATATTTACAATCATTACATCTGACAAGCAACTTTTATCTAGAATATACAAGGAATCTTAACAAATTACAAACAAAAAGACAACCCAATTTAAAAACTGGGCACAACATCTGAACAGACGTTTCTCCAAAAAAGACATACAAATGTTCAATATGTATGAAAAATTTTCAACATCATTAGTCATTAGGGAAATACAAATCTAAACCACAACAAGATATCACATCCAGGATGCTTAAAATTAAAAAGACAGAAAATAAGAAGTAGTAGTAAGGATGAGGAGCAATTGGAACCTTCATTCATTGTTAGTTGAATTATAAAATGTTGCAGCCATTTTGAAGACAGATAGTTTCTCAAAATGTTAAATCAATAATTCCTATTCCTAGGTATACACTGAAGAGAAATAAAAGTACGTATCCACACAAAAATTTGTACACAAATGTTCAGATCAGCATTATTCATAATAGCCAAAAAAGTGGAAATAATCTTAATATCTAATCATTAATGAATGGATAAGCAAAATGTGGTATGCTCATACAATAGAGTATTAATCAACCACTGAAAGGAATGAAATATGGATAAACGCTACACAATGCATGAACTTTGAAAACATGACCTAAAGGAATTAAGACAATTACAGAAGACCACATATTGCAATATTAATATATATGAAACATCCAGAATAAGCAAATCAATAGAAATAGAAAGTATATTCCTGGTTCTGAGAAGCTGTGAAGGAAAATGGAGAATAATTGATAATGGGAATGGAGGTTCTTTTTGCAGTATGAAATGTTCTAAAATTAGTGATAAGGATCAATCAACTTTGTGAATATAATAAATATATTAAAAATGACTAATTGTATGGCTTACAAAGGTAAATTTTGTGGTATGTAAATTATATCTCAATGAAGCTCTTCTTAAAAAACAAGTGGTAAATACATGATGGAAATGTGTATAAATCATGCCAAATGTCAGATAACTTTTTTGTATGTTGTCCAAAAGTTAACTACTTTTAGTGGTAGGAACCATGTTTTCAAATCTTTATTTTATACATGAAGAAAGCAAGTTGCAATGCTATAAATTACTTACTCAGGGGCTGTTAGTCCATATTTTATTAGGATTATAAAGGAAATGAAAAATGCTTTTAAAAACACAATATGCTTTAAGGTTAAACTGAATTTGGGTAAAAGAATTCAAAGCAAATTTAGTGGCAAACTGAAAGAAATCTGTTTCATGACTATAAATAGTGATACAATAGAAAGCCGTCAGTAGCTTCAAAATCTGCGTGAAATAGAATGAAAAAGTCAAACGATTTTTTCAAGATTCTGGAATTATAGAATTATAATTGCCAATATGTATAAGAACAATGACACAAAAACAATGGAGCCCTGCTCAGATGGAGTCATGTCAAAAGCACATTTCTTCAGTACTTAGCTGATATGATGAAAATAGTCTCCAAATAATTATGGAGAGAGAGAGGCTATGATGGACAACTAATTAAAGTAGAAAAGAATAAATGCATTAGAAAGTAGTCAATGATTCATACAAAAGAAAAAGATAAGGAATTCAAAAATAATCATAATTAAATATACTGGATATTTTTCATAGATTTTCCTAATATGTAGAGAGATATAAGATTTAAAATTGAAAGTTATTAATGGAATGATATGACCTGAAAAAAATAAAGCTAAGCAAGATAAAACAAGCCAAGTGAAGCGGAGGAGCAGAGTACTATAATATTATGAGGATAGTTTTATTTTGAATGGTTATGAATAATCTTGTGGTAGAAGCAGATCGGAGAAAAACAAGAAGAGAGAAGAAAAGGAAAGATACCAATGTAGTGTCATTTCCCATGGCCAAATAGATGCAATGGAATGGTGCTTCCCTGATGACTTCACAAAATGTATAGAGACAAGATGACAATACACAGTAATGCAGATTTAAATAGAGTACTAGGGAAACTGAGTAATATGGAAAGATTTCAACTTCTTAGTTATCACCTGGAATTTCTATCAATGACCATAAAACAACCAAAAAACTTTCTGTGCCTTCCTAACAATTTCATCAACCCAAAGATAAAGAAAGTAGATACGACAGGTGAAATGGAAGGTACTCTTCAAGAAATATTTCTCATCCAAAGAGAGGAACCAGGTGGCAAAGTAGAAGTGACAGAAACCTGGGAGAAAGTTACCACTTCATCTCAGAAAAAAGCTTAAGCAGAGTTAGATATGAAGCTATTTTTAGTGCCATTGAAGACAAAGCTGCTGCTGCTTCTTTTTGAAATCTATGTGTCATTCCCTTTTTTATTTTGGTCTCTTTTTCAAGAATGGGCCCTGGAAAAGAATACTTTTAATAGAAATCCCATACATGGTGGGTAGGGGAAGGAGTGAGGAAGGGAGGAAAGAAAGTTAGAATAATTATGTTTATTTAAGAAAATAATTTAAAATCAACAAGAAATATTTTAATGAGAAGAAAGCCAAAGATTTTTATCTTAAAATAACAGATGTAAAATGTTCAATGAACAGCTAATTAGTTTTCAGTAAGCTGACATATGACTTTCTAGCAGATAAAAAAAAAATCTTAATCTATATTAGATTAATACTTAAGAAGTGGATTGATTAAAATAGACAAAAACACCTTAAAATAGTATATAGCCAAACACCATATGAATATTCAAAAAGTTCATGTGATTCTGATATAGCATGTCTTACCTGAATCCTCCCTCCATGCTCAGACTATCTGAGCAACTGATTGGTTTTGGTCCAATCTACTGTAAGATCTACATTTTCAAATTCTCATTCTCATCCTCTTCACTTTCATGGCAAGCCTATTGTTTTCCTTGCCATTTTCACGCCATAGAACAAAATGGCCAATTAGAAGGAATTGTGCCAATATACTTCATGATATTTAAAAAGTATTCAGGTATTTGCCATCCAAACTACAGTCTGGTAAGGTTACCGAATAATGAAATGTTAATATTATATGCCTGTTATTAAATTGAAAATTTCTCACAAATAGTACACATTTAAATACTAGTAAGAAAGACAATTACTCTCCAGTTTTGTTAGGGTTTAGGATAGGGAATAAAAGAAACAAGAATTACTTAAGACTACTCATTTTTCATGAGTAGGGTGTCCATTTGAGAAACAGAGAAACACAGGGTCTGGGTCTGGATTAGAACTTGAGTTCTTTCTGTTCAAACCACTGGGATGTGCTATTGTAATATATTCACTGCCAAGAGATACATTACTGAGCAAATGATGGAATCTATCATAGACAGAAAAATTGACTTCCCATCAACTGCATAATATGAAAAGAAAAACTGTAATGAGAAGCAGTGTCAAAATGTGAAATAGTATGAAATATATTCATCATTCACATATGAAAAAAAAGAGTATCACCTGCCCATTGCAGACATTAAAGGTAAATGAACAATGAGTACAAGGATGGTAGTGCCTCCAGTTTGGATGACAACATTCATATTTACCTTGTGCTACAATTTATTGGCTATTTTTTAACTTTAATAAGACCTGAAAAAAGGTTTCAATGAGGCCATGAGATGTAGAGAAGTGTTGGCCAAAAAGCAATAATTACAATACAGCATAGGTCAAAAAGCCACAGGCTATTATAGTTCAAATTACTATTCATCCAATTCTGGTTAAATCTAGTATTACAACTAAAAAGAAGAATATAGGCATTTATAAATATTTATGTATTTTGTATTGACAGTTCAGGTATTTTTTGAAGACCCCAAACTGAAAATCTTTAAAATACTTCTACAGAGATGGAGGCATATAGTTACCCTTTATCCATCTTATCACCCTAGAATATAAACTTGGTATTATTAATTATTAACAAACTATATACCAAAGCCAATAAAATTACAAAAACTAAAACCAATGAACACTTTAAGTGAAGCTTATTCATATCCCTAAGTCATATGAAATATTTTCAAGAAAAAATATGATTTGAAGAAATACTGCTTTATCTGGGTTTTTTTTTTAATCTGGTTTTTTTTTAAATATCCATTTAAAAATATAAACAGATAACACATTTAAGATTTTATCACATAATTTGCAAGGCTGCATATAAGTCCGAAGTATTTGTAACAGAAACCACCTTCACTTTGTGCTCTTGCTACACATAGTTCTAACCAGATGGGGAAGACAGCTTTCTGTCCTAAATTGCAGGTAGATTACTCTGACTATCTAAAACCCAAAAGTTTTAATAGCTAATCTTTTAATGTTTTGCTTCTTTAAAACCCTGCCTTATTTTATTTATATGTATCCAGGTTACATTTAAAAACTATACAAATTCTGAAACCTACCAGTAACACACACCAAAAGGAATAAAATAAAGTTTGGGGTAATTTACCAAACTGCAGTTCACAAAAACTGAATCTCTTAAACTTAAATTTATGCTAGAAAACTTCAAGAAATAGGTAACTTGACAAATGCCTTCTCATATTTAGGGGCCTCTAATGTGAAAGCAGTGGGTAAAAAAAAAAATAATAAAGTTTTCTGCATTGCCTCAGAAACAATTCTGATCTGCTTGGTAGAAGCTTCAAAAGGACAGGTTTTCAATCAAGACAAGAAAAAATATTTTAATAATTTAAAATATCTAATTATTTGCCTGAGGTTAATTATGTTTTCTTTCAACTGAGGTAATCACTTATAGAGATGATAGCTATCTGTCAGAGCTCCTGTAGACAACAGTTCCTCATTAACAGCTGAAGTGGAAAAAAAAAACTTCTAATGTTTCTTAAAATTCTGAATTCTGTAGTTTAAAGATAACCCCTTAAGTTTTATGAAAATCATCGCCTATCTGGTTTTTCCTTTTCTTTCTCCTTTGAATTATGGAGAATGGAGTAGGTGCGTGTCTTTGATAACTCAGAAAAGATTGTAAATGCTTAAGATACATTTGAAAGGATTTAAAAATGAAGAAAAAAACAGTATTAGCTAGGGTTTGGGGAAATTTAAATTTTCATGTGCAATTGATGGGAGAGTAAATTATTATAAACATTTTATAGGATCTTGGATTGTGGTTAAGTATTTCTTGGGCCCAGCAATCCCATTCCTGGGATTTCCCTCCTCGAGACACTATGGAAGGTTATCTCAAGGTTATGTACTGGAGAATGCCCCTCAGTCTCATTTATAATGGCTAAAAATTTTAAAGAACTTAATTTTAGCTACTTATTAAATAAATTATACTATATTAAGTAAATTACAGTATATACACTAACAAGTGGTCATTAAAATTGATGTAAAATTATTTTTATTTACACGAAAAGAGGATAATGTCCATCTAGTAAAACAAAATCTCTCTGTGATTAAATACACATCAATACACATATGGCCAGAGACACACATTTAGACTCATGGTTAAATATGGGTGCTGATTTTTTATGTTTTCCCTTATACTTCTCTGCATTGGTAACTCTGTTAAGAGGGAATGTATTATATTTAATAAATAATTATTGAATTATTTTTATGAATTAAAAATGTTTTTACGACAGTTGTATATTTATCTAAGAAAAGAAACAATAAAGAGAAAAGCTTTTAAGGGATATATATAGTAAAAATCAGCATATAAGGGGCGCCTGGGTGGTTCAGTGGGTTAAAGCCTCTGCCTTCGGCTCAGGTCATGATCCCAGTGTCCTGGGATCTAGTCCAGCATCGGGCTCTCTGCTCAGCGGGGAACCTGTTTCCCTGCCTCTATGCCTACTTGTGATCTCTCTCTCTCTCTCTCTCTCTCTCTCTGTCAAATAAATAAAAATATTTAAAAAAAAACAAAATAAAAAATCAGCATATAATATCAACATACAAAAATCAATTATACTTCCTTACACAAGCAATGAATAACCTGAACATGAAACTGAGAAAATAATTCTATTTATAATAGCATCAAAAAGAATAAAATGCTTAGTAATATATTTAACATATTAAAAAATATTTGGTGAGCTCCTACCGTATGTTAGGCCCTGCTTAGGAACTGACACAGAGGCAGATCAAGCAGAGTCCCTGCCCTCAAGGATCTTCTAAGCAGGTGGTTTACATTTTTTAAATATTCCAGAAAATAATACAGTGAATTTCCTTTACAAGTAATTTTGTATAATTAGGTGTTCCATTAGATGGTTTTCTATATTATGAAGCATACAAGTTTTAAAATTGTCATCAATGGCTAATTTTCTGTGAAAATGTGGTACCGAAAACTTTCCTGGTCACACAGTCTCTGAGAGAGCAGTAACATTTTAAAGAACTAAAACTGAGCAAATGACTCTACTCAAATCTAATAAGTCTTAAGTAGTTCAAAGTTTGGGGTAAAACTGATATCAAAAGGAATGATATATCTTCTCAGTTTAGAGAAAGAAATAAAAAAAAGAAACCTGAACTACAACTATTGTTCAAATAAAAAAATCCAAAAAGTAAAGATCTTCCTTGTTGAAAACTAGAAATAATTGCATTTGCTACTGAATTTTCCAGTCATCATTCCTCATGTATAAAATGAAAAGGGTTGAGTCATATTTCTTTTCAAAACTGAATCAAGTTAAAAAACTAAATCAGATATTTAAAAGAAAACCGCCCACCAAAAAGGAAATTGCCTTCCCTCACTTGAAAATATAGCAGTATGTTACCTCATTAAAATGCCAACATGTAAGGTATATGTGGTTGGTAAAGAAGAAATAAAAACTCTTGTCAACCCTGAGGTTAGCAGGCTTTGTACAGTGACGTAGTCTAGAAATAGAGGATTATTTAGTGCACTAAGAGGTAAAAGGAAGGCCATCAAAAATAAAACCTCCCTGCTAAGCATGAATCAAATTCCCAACTTAACACAGACATTCACAATCAAGCAAGCTTCAGTATGTGCAAGAAGAAAAATCAAAGTCCACTATAGGAAAATCTGTAAACACTTATACAAACATGGAGTATACGACACATAATATTACTTAAGTCCCCAAAGATTTAGTTTAATATATTTTCCTATATGAGTACTTGTAAATATAGGGGAAAGTAATGTATTTTTATATTGCTTTTGGAAATACTCCCAATTACTACACAGTGTTTTTTGTGTTCTAAAAACTATCTTTAAAATATATGGACTCTGGGATTATTATTCTAATAATTATTCTTACAAGATTTCCTTAAAATACCAAAAAAAAAAAGATCAAAAGGATTTTGTGTAGATAGTCCACAAAAATTAACTGACATTACTTTAACAACTATGTAAAACAGCAACAACCCCCCCCAAAACTGAGAAGTAAACATCTTCCCTAATACATTCTAACTGGTATCTATACATAAGTTAAAAAAAACCCTAAGGATACTATCATTTTCTTACCAAAAAATTAACATGACTTGTCCAAGAAGTCACATGTTGCCACTGTCTATGTAAACTATATATTTTGGTTACTAATAAGAGTCTCTCTATGCTTCTACCTATTGACTCAATTATTATGATAACCATTTCCTATTATGTGACTCCACTTGCTGATCTCCATTTCTAAATACTCTGCTGTGTTATCTTTTAAAATCAAAAAGTACTTCCCTCTTCATCAACGGGCATCAAGCTCCTAAAGTATAAAAAGCACTGAAATTAGGGTGAAGCCTTCAATTTCAACTTCCTTTCCCTTCCATAAACCTATGAAATAGGTATAAATCTTCATCCTGTACTGGTTTCCTCATCAGTACAATATGATCTCTACCTGAAATAACCTCTCTCTCTGCAAATAAATGTTCTTTGAAAACAAAATATAACTATACATATTTTAAAAACTATACATATAACTACATATGTAGAACTATATATAATGCCTATTTGAATAGTACACATATATAGTACAGTGATTCCAGTCGGACTGTGGGACATTTCTTCCCATTTGCAAAAATAATTGAGATTTGGTTGACTCTATAGTCAATTACATAACACATCAGAGAAATAAGACACACTGTTCCTTTCACCAATGTCTTTTACAAGCACATACACACACACACACACACACACACACACACACCTGTATTCACCTACCCAGATGCTCCTAGAAAACTGATAAAATCCATAGTGAGACTGAATTCCACTCATCACTCAAAATATAGCAGACAGGAGGCCTACAGGGCATCTGTTTCCAGCTACGATGGAATAATTGATAGTGGACTACGCATCTTATCCATATCTAAAAATTCACAAAAAATATATATACCTGGGCGCCTGGGTGGCTCAGTGGTTAAAGCCTCTGCCTTTGGCTCAGGTCATGATCTCAGGGTCCTGGGATCGAGCCCCACATCGGGCTCTCTGCTCAGTGGGGAGCCTGCATCCCCACCCGCTCTGTCTGCCTCTGCCTACTTGTGATCTCTCTCCTCTCTGTCAAATAAGTAAATAAAATCTTTAAAATATATATATATATATATATATATATATATACCTAAGGTAAAGGCTTAATCTATAAAATTTCTAGAAGAAAATATAAGGAAAACTATTTGCAACCTTGGAGTAGCCAAGGACAGTCAAAGATAAAAGAACGATAAAAGAAAAAACTGATGAAATATTGAATTTTGTCAAAATTAAAAACTTTTGCTCTTCAAAAATCATTAATAAAATAAAACATGACATAGACTGGAAGAATATATTCCAAATACATATATCTGACAAAAGACATAGCCCAAATATATGTCATTTCTACAGCTCAAAAATAAAGCAAACACCCAGTTTAAAAAAAAAAAAATGGGCAAATGATCTTAACAGACAATTCATCAAAGATGACATATAAATGGCCAATAAGTACATGCAAAGAAACTAAATATCTTAACTATGAAGAAAATGACTTAAGAACAAAATGAGGTATAAATACATTCCCATTAGAATGGTGAAAATTAAAATACCAACAATGCAATATATATAACAATATATATATATACAACAATATGTTGCTGTTGGGAATCACAAATGTACAATCATTTGGATAACTATTTGGCAGTTTCTTATAAGGTTATGTGTATGTTTACCATAAGACCTAGAACTTCCACTCCTAGGCATTCCACAAAATAAGTGACTCTAAATATAAAGAAAACACTTGTACATCAATGTTGTTAGTACTCTTAATCATAATTGCCAAAAACTAATACAACCCAAAAGTTAATAAACTGGCAAATGAATAAAAAATTGTAGTATATTCATACAAGGGAATACTACTTAGCAATTAAAAGACTACTGATAAAAAGAACAACATAGGTGAATCTCAAAAATATTATGCTGAGCAAAAAAGCTAGAGACAGAAGAGTACACACTTTATGATTCCAGTTATATGAAAGTTCTAGGGCAGAAAAACTCATCACCAGTGACAAAAATCAATGGTCGCCTGAGGTAGAAGCAGGGGCTGGGAATTAACTGCAAAGTGTCACAAGGGAGCATTTTAGGGAGATAGAAACGTTCAGTATCTTGACTATGATGTTTGTCTCACTGGTGTAGATATGCTACCTATACATTTGCTAAAAAATGCATCAAATTATGCCCTTTAATTAGGTGTATTGTCGGTATGTAAATTATGCCTTAATAAAATTGATTTTAAAAATCAATAAAGGAGTAGAAGGCAGGAAAGGATAAGGAAAGGAATATAAGTAGATATTCAGAGATGACAAAGAGTTGCCATTCTGAGTCATACTAGACACTTGATAAATATGTATTGAATGGATTTATTGCAAACTCTCCGGAAAGTAAGCATGGCAACCACTATTTCTCACAAATATAAAATATTTATATTTTATATATAAAATATATATTTTATAGATTAAGATTAAAATACTATGTTTCAGAGTCAAAAAATTAGTCCAAATTAATGTTTTTCATAGATTACAAAGGTAATAAATTATATTCCCATCAGAATTTAAATAATTCCTAATATAATGATGTTTCCATATAAATTATCCACATATAATATCCATAAATTCAAATTTGGTTATAAGTAATTAACTTCATGGAGTTGCCAAAATCCTTACATTGACATTGTGTTAAAAAAGAGTATTGCTTGCTTGAAATAAGTCAATTCTGGGCCGTGGAAACCTTTCGTTATAAAAAAAGCATGTTTAAGAGAATGATATTTGTTGGGGTGCTTGGGTGGCTCAGTGGGTTAAAGCCTCTGCCTTCGGCTCAGGTCATAATCTCGGTGTCCTGGGACTGAGCCCCACGTCGGGTGGCGTCAGGCTCTCTGCTCGGCGGGGAGCCTGCTTCCCTCTCTCTTTGCCTCTCTGCCTACTTGTGATCTCTCTGTCAAATAAATAAATAAAATCTTCAAAAAAAAAATAGAGAGAATAGTATTTGTTGAATTGTAGTTTTTAACTATAGGCTCTAAACGTGAATACTTAAACACTGAATATGTTAAATATTTAATAGAATTGCCCATTTAAAAGGTTGGAAAGAACTTACTCTAATCCCCATGCAATACTTGAAACTTTTCCATATTCAATTTAATGTGATAGAAACTGAGAACATAAAAAATAAAGATGTGACTGCTGCCATCACAGAGCTTACAATTTAAAAGAGGATAAAAGGCACATAAATAAATATTGTGAGTGGCTTAGAGAACATTCTGGACTTAAAGGGCACACAAAGAAAGCAACTTTCTATTTTTCCACCTGTGTATTCACATCAGGTTCCCTGGCCTGCTGACTTTCCTGGCTTACAATTGGATGAAATTCTAGGCAGTTTCATAGTCTATTCATTCATGTTCAGATAAATAAAAGTCAGTCTTGTCTAATTATTATATGAGTTTTGAAATGACTCATAAAAGCCAATTGTGAAATGAAATGCCCATGAATCAGAGATTTTACATTGTCTCATGTTTTACTAGTAATTCCAAGGAGATTCAACAACCCCAAGACACAAATCAGAGAGAGGCCTACAGAGTGAGGGAGTCTCTTCATGTCCTTTCCTGCATCAAACATACACCTCTGGCCTGGAATAATGGAAGAGGTCTCAAATATACAGCAGGGAGCACTTAAATTATGAAATATTGTCTTTTTTTATCCCAGAGGGTTGCATAGCTTACATGACATTCTTCATGGAAACAGACCTCACAAATTCATAGACTCTAGGTTTATTTACTATAAATAAACAATTCTGTAGGCTAATTCTTTTCTTGCCACTGATGACACCTAAAGCAAGTCTTATACCTTTTTGTCTTAGATAATTAATAGTCCTCTCATCATTTTTCATATTAACAGTCTCACGCTGGTAATTAAAATGTCCGATCCACTGTAATAATCAAAATTCTGAACTGTTAAAAATTGACTTTTTCCCTCACCTAGCTTAGTGCTATCACATGTCAGAAAGTTTGCAAAGGGAGAGGTCTTTACTTAGCCATATGCTTTATTGACCCAACCCCAAGTCACAGTATCCAGTTCCTCCAAGATGAGATATACGGAGAGAAGGACAAGGGGAAATGACCACTTCTCCCTAGGCTTCTCAGGCTGGTCTGAACTGTCATTATTTAGCATTGATGTACTCTGGGCTTCAAATGCTCAACTCTTACTCTTTCTTTTAGAATGTTTAATGGGTTTCTCAGAGATCATCCCATCGGATACCTCCAATTGCAATTTCCATAACAAAGACAATGACTCTCCTTCCTCCACCAATTTAAACTTGGAATCTCCATCCCCAGGGCTTCTGGTAGTCTGTTCCTCCACCTTGTGACCTCACCCCTTTCCTGTCCACCCCCTACTATGGCCTTCATGGGTGAAATCCTTTTCAAGGGTTACCTAAAATGTCTCTCCCATGGGTCTACTTGACTCACAGGAAGAACTTACAGAAACTCTCCACAACTGTGAAAGTGCAGTTTGCTTGCACAACAGTGTTCTTTCTCTGTCTCTGCTGTCGATCAGATGCTTTACCTACAGTCTCTTGCCTTTAAAGTTCTCTTGTGGACCATCAGACACCACCATTTCCCTCAACTTCAGGGATGCAAATAAGCCTTGGAGTTGTACCTACTGGCTTCAGGTAGGACTGAAATATCCTACTCTCCTTCGCTACCAACAATTCACTCTGAAGGTACCCTCTGTCAATCCTTCGATTCCATCCAATAAATTAGAAATGGCTGATTATTAACATTAGCATGACTGCTATCCCAAATTCTTAGTTTGTCCTGGTTTTGTATGAAAGTAAGGCTAGTTGGCAAGGATTACATAGTTCTTAATATCTGGAACCCCAGCTAATTGTAAGAATGAGTTCCAAGAACACACACACACACACACACACACACACACACACACACCTTTTAATATTTGGTTACACTATTAAACAAGGTAGAAACTGATAATTGCCACAAAAGAAGTACAATTTCTCTGCAAGGGAGACATGAATAAAGATAAAGAAATGATCATTTCTTTTTAAATATTTCTACAACATAGAAGTATCTATATACTACTATATCATTTCACCTTTTAGATCCTCTAATGGAATGTGATTTTTGATACTGGGATAAATATGCTTCTATATCTCAATATTTCATGTTCTACCTTTGTAAATCACAAGAAACAAGCTGACATTTCATCCATAAGATTACCCTTCAAAATATGTATCATATTTCTATGAGTATTTCTCTTTTTGAGCTAAATAAAACCTCAATAATTTCAGTCATTTCTCAAAGTTATGGTTTTGACTCCCCTCAACATACTGTGTACAAACCTTTAAATCTCTTAGGTTCTGCCAATGTTCTTAAACATAACATGCCTGAATCTGATAAAGCATTCAACCTGACAAAATTGTTCTAAATACTCTATTTCTAAAAATGCAATAAAAATTACACCACCATTTTTTGTTACATAATACAGCTGACTTCCTTGAGCTCTCAATTAACAAAGTCCCCTCAAATTATTTAATAAATGTTGTTCATTAAGTAAAACATTCTAAAAATACCAATTCTGTTTAATAAAGATAATGTTAAAATAAGCAGTATTGGATATCCATGTGACTTTGAGTTTCACATTTCTAAAACAGAGTTTTGTACTAAAACCATAAAATAAAATCTCCTGATACAGACTTCTCAAATAAGAAATTGAGGAAAGGCTGGTATTTCTCCAGTTGATACTTCCCTACCTGGAAACTCCAGCACCCAATTCTGAACCATTGTATAGTATTCAGAAAAGGGAAATCAAATTTTGAAAAATAATGGCTTTTAGGATAAAATCTAGATCTAAAATAGGATATGAAATTGATATGAAACTAAAATGCAACAGTAGATTTATCTCCTACATCAACCTAAATTATATGCAAATTATTACAGACAATGGACATACAAAGCTCCTAAGACACTTCCCTCAAGAAACTTATTTTTGGGAGCCTGGGTGGCTCAGTTGGTTAAGCAACTGCCTTCGGCTCAGGTCATGATCCCGGAGTCCTGGGATCAAGTCCCACATCGGGCTCCCAGCTCCATGGGGAGTCTGCTTCTCACTCTGACCTTCTCCCTTCTCATGCTCTCTCTCACTCTCAATCTTTCCTAATAAATAAATAAATAAAATCTTTAAAAAAAAAGAAACTTATATTATTTTTAAGAGAGAATATATTATCTAAACCATGTATATTAATATTTTGCATTGATAATTTTGCCAAATGAGAAAAAAGAGGTCTTTAGAGGTTCAAAAAATAAAGAGGTGGGACTTGAGTTGAACTAAAGAAATAAAGAATGACTAAAGAACAACTAATATTCAGATCAATGGTGATGAGGAAGGTTATCATTCTAAGTGAAGCAAATCCTGTGTGCAAAAGTCAAGAAAATATGTAAGGCATATTGGGGCATTACAAATAAGTTATTGTGTTTGGAAAGAGGGAGTAGTATGTCCTATGTGGGAAAAGATGGGGGGGCGGATATAGGAGATTTTAAATGATGAATAAGAGTGTGGTCTCCAATCCATGAGGCAGAAATAGTCAGTGCTGTTTTTGATCCATACAGTGATAAGCAAAGGCAATGTTTTACGAGGACTAATCCAGCTGAAGGACAGGCACACCTCAGAGATATTATGAGTTTGGTTTCAAACATTAAAGTAAATGTCACAATAAAGTAAGTCAGAGGAGTTGTTTATCTTCCCAGTGCATATAAAAGTTAACTTAACACTATACTGTAATCTACTAAGTAGCATTATGTAGCTATTAACATAGCATTATGTCTTTTAAAAAAAAATGTGCATACAAAAAAAAATGTACATACCTTAGTTAAAACTTTCTTTATTGACAAAAATGCTAGCCATCACCTGAGCCTTCAGTGAATCATAATCACTGACCAAAGACCACTGTTACAAATAGAATAATAATGAAAAAGTTTGAAATATTGTGAGAATTATCAAAATGTAACACAGAGACACAAAGCAGGCAAACGCCCTACGAAGAATGATGCTGAGAGTTGCGCTTGACACAGGGTCGCCACAAACCTTCAATTAAAAAAAAAAGAAAAAACGCGGTATCTGCAAAGCACAATAAACCGAAGTTCTACAAAACGAAATATGTCTGTTGTCCCTCTTTATCTGCAGGAAAATGGTTGGAGACCCCCATGGATCCCTGAAACCACGGATAGCACCGAACCACATGCATACTGTGTTTTTCCTATACATATGTACCTATGATAAAGTTTAATTTATAAATTAGGCACATAAGATTTTAATAACAAGAACTAGAAATAAAGCAGGACAATTTAAACAATATACTATAATAAAAGTTATGTGAGTACGTGCTCTCTCAAAATATCTTATTCTGCTGTACTCACCCCTCTTCTTGTGATGATGTGAATGGTAAAATGCCCACCGAGAGGTGAAGCGAGGGCAATGACGTAGGCATTATGAGGTAGAGTTAGGCTACTATTGACTTCTGAAGATTCGTCAGAAAGAGGATCGAGAAGGCGGCTTTGGGTGGTGGTTGGCTGCGGGTAACCGAAAGCAAAAAGCGGAAGCAATTAGTAAACCAAGACTTGAGTTGTCATGTTTGCTGGTGAATTAGAATTAACAGTCAATGGATGAGGTGAAATAAGCAAGGACTGTTAAGAACTGACATACCTAAGAGAAACTTTTATTGAGTAGCAATCTAGTACCAGCTTTAATGTGGAACAAAAGACATTTCAGAGAGATTACAAAGAAAATCCTGTTGTCATTAGCAATGAAATAGAGGAGTGGGAAGGTGAAACCTGTTCATTTAAGGTGAGGGTGGAATGCTCCCCCCAAAAATTCGGGGATATGGTTTTAAATATGGCTTGAAAGTTCAGCGTAGGGACCGAAGCTGATATGGATTCAGCTGTAAGGAAGCAACTGAAACTGCGAGCCACGGTGATAGGATGAAAAAGGGAAATAAATAAGAAGTGCATTAGTCAAGTTTATGAAATGGGAAGTAGAGCCAGTGGAGGAGCAGAACACTGCAAAGAAGGAATAAAACAGAAAGAAATATATTATCTTGGCCCTTTTCAAGCCCAGGCTGCCGGATAGCATCTGGGGCAGTTCATAGCAAAGCTTTTGAGATCAATCTAGAAGTCAACCGCTGTGTGATCAAACTGCAAAAAACATCATCAGAGAAGTAAAATGGTGGAGGTGAGACACAGGAAGACAGTCTCACGTGGTTGTGAGTATTCCCGTTCAGAGGCGAGAGTGGAGTTTTGATGTGGCCACGGGGACTGAGGTGCCATGGACTCCAAACAGGTGGGTGTTTACAAAAGAGAGAGAGTTCAGCAGTGCTAAAGGCTTAAGGTAGTGAAGGAAGATAGCCTACTGGGGACCATTCTAAGCAAAATTATATAGAGAAAAGTGCTTCCAAATTATTTCAAGCTTGTTCCCTTAATTAGCTTAATGTTTCTATCAGGATGTGGTTTTTGTGATTCACAAAACCGTTTTGAACTTCGTCCAAGTCCCTAGTCAAATAAACAAAAATGCTGAATTGGTGAAGTAGAAATTAATGATAATTTGCTCAAATAGAAATATAGCGTAGCTTCAGTGGAATTTTAATTGAGTAATAATTTCAATATTTAGACAGTTACTGAAACTGATATTTTAAAGATAGAAATGTGTCTATTAAGGTGCTACCTTTCAACGTGTTGGAAAATTTTACATACATCTTAATGAATCAGTGTCAGATTATATCAACTATGGGATGGAATAGTCTAACAAATACCATCAATGTACAATTGAATGACATATTTTCTAACTGTTTTATAATTTTATAAAGTTCATACAATTTCATCAATTGCAGACTAGAGAAAGGAAAGTATTGCTCTGCCAAAGGACAGTATGATAATCTTAAGGAATTGGATAATGCAAACAAATAATCTAATTAATTCACACTTTTCTGTTTTGTTATTTATGCATGACCACAGAAAATTTCGTACAATTGTCATGGTGTTATTTTTCTTCTGGATTCAAAATAAACCCATATGGGTTACTTGATTTCTTTACTTCAGAATATTTGGTGTATATCAAGAAGATTTAAGGGAAACTCAAGACTTAAGGGAAAGATATTTAAAATTAGGTGAATTATTATCAAATACCATGAACTAATATCACAATAAAAAGGATTCTATACATAATAAAATAATGGTTACCCTCTGACCATGTTGCTAGACAAGTTATCTAAGCCATCATCATAAAACAGAAAGATTCAGAAAATGATATATAAGTGCTATTTTATGGGGAAAAATATTAATGTAGAGAACTTAATTTAGGCTTATGAAAAACTAAACTTAAGGAGTGCCTGGGTGGTTCAGTTGGTTAAGTGGTTGCCTTCAGTGCAGGTCATGATCCCAGGGTCCTGGGATCAGTTCCTGCATCGGGTTCCCTGCTCAATGAGGAGTCTGTTTCTCCCTCTCCTGCTCACGTGTGTGTGCTCTCCCACTCTCTCTCTGTCAAATAAATAAAACCTTAAAAAAGAAAAGAAAAACTACACTTTCATATATAAAGGAAAATGTGTATTTATTGAGAATGAGTGAATATTGTTATTCGAGAATATATGCACATCTCAAAAATGTATACTTGGAATCAGTGATAAAAATGTGTTTTACCTGGGGGGTCCTGGGTGGCTCAGGACATCCAACTCTGGGTTTCTGCTCAGGTCATGATTTCAGGGTTGTGGGATCTTGCCACCCATGGCACTCCAAGCTCAGCAGAGTCTCTCCCTCTCTGCCCCCCCCCTGCTTCCACACAGCATGGCCTCAAGCTCAATCTCTCTCTGTAAGATAAATAAAATCATATATATATATATATGTGTGTGTGTGTGTATGTATATATATATACACACACATCACACTAGGTCAAATACATGTTTTATGTAACATTTATATATTATATAATTTTGAATGTATATTTTACCTAGTGTGATGGTTAATTTTATGTGTCACCTTCATTGGGCCATGGGGTATCCAGACATTATTTTAAACATTATTCTGGGTGTACCTATAATGGTGTTTCTGGATGAGATTAACATTTAAGCCAAGAGACTGTATAAAGAATATTGTCCTCCCTGATGTGTGTGGGCTTCATTCAGTCCACTGACGTCCTAAATAAATAAAAGGCTAAGCAAGAGTATATTTACTCTCTCTACCCAGTGACCTTTGAACTGGACCTCAGTCTTATTCTGCCTTCGGGCTCAAACTCTAAGTGAAACTTGGGCTCTCTTCATTCTTAGACCACTAGCTTTGGACTGAAACAATACCATCAGCTTCCCCGGCATTCGAGCTTGCTGACTGTAGATTCTGAGACTTCTTAGCCTTCATAAGAACATGAGCCAATTCCTTATAATAAATCTAAATGGTAGATAGAGAGAGTGAGCTATATATCTCCTATTGGTTCTGTTTCTCTGAAGAACCCAGACTAAGACACCTAGTAATGTTATATTTTTCCCTCATTACTTTTTAGTAATTCTTTAAGAAGAAATTTTAGAGACATTTCTCCCTGACGAGTGCATAGTTCAAGAAAAAATTGCCAATGTTCTCTCAGTTCCTGAAGTCATTTAACAAAAGCAAAAACTAAAGGGCAATTGGGAAAGAAAGAGTGGAAATACATGGAAATGCACTATAACGTGGAGCTGGGATTCTGCTAACCTGCAGTCCAGTCCTCACTATTTTGTTATTACCTTTCCTGAGCTTCAATTACTGCATCTGTAAATTAATGATGTTGGACCAAGTGGATGTTTTTCAAGCTTCTCGTAGCAACATAACTCTTTCTTGAAATGAAAATTCATGTGGAAAAGCAATATATTTTACATGCCCATAAACAAATAAAGTGGAGAGAGTGTCCATCCAATAATCAAGCACCATGGGAGGCAAATTGAAAAGTACTGAACCAGCTGGTGCCACCCAATCCTACCACTGGGGAATCCTCAAACTGATGATGTTTTATTAATCATAAAAGCAACATTTATTGACATCTGGGCTGCATACTTTATACATTTTACTTCATTTATTCATCTAATGCTAGATGGAAAATGAGGTCCAGTTCATTAATTTGCCCATTGGTGATACAGCTGGTAAGTAATAGAGTCAGAATTCAAACCCAGGACAATTTGACCCCAAAGCCCGTATTGGTTCTCACAAGTGTTACTCTTTGTTTAATATTTACTAGGTACTAGGCACTGTGCTTGATTAATACTCAAAATTATCATATAAGTTGAATGTTATTGCTCTCATCTTGCAGCTATGAAAACTAAGTCTTGGATGGGTTATGTCTCTTTTTTCTTTGTCATCAGTAAACTATTCCCCAGCAATTTTGAGTATTTCAAACCCACCTACATTCTATCATTGTTATTAATAAACATTTACTGTTCCCAGAGGTTAGATATGCATTATGAAAATTTGGTCATGTCTGTTTATGTGTGGTGTGTGTGTGTGTGTGTATTTCAAAGCTAGGAACTGTGGTGACATGTAGGGCTATAAAATTAAAAACAAAACACAATTCTTCTCTTTCAGGAACACTAAAGCTCATTCCTTTGTAACAGTATTTATAGACTGCTCAAGAGTATAAAGATAATCATTAGTATTACTCTGAGTCTGTAAATAAATTAACTCCACTAAGAATACAAAAATGACCACCCAGTGAAGGAAAATATTTAATATGAATTAGCATATTTAAAATCAGTAGATATTTAAACTTTATTCCACATTTTCTATAAATATATGGAAATAATATATAATAGCCCCCACCGTCAATATTCTAAACATTAAATATTAACATTCTAAGCCCACAATTAACAGCCTTAGTAAAGAACATTTAAACCTCCAAGAATAAATAAACGTGTCAGACAATCACAGAAATTATTTTTCGAATTCATAAATCAAAGAACACTTTGTTTTATACTTTTCCTAACTTCGAACCTCTTCAGTTTCTTACAAGTAGAACATAAAGAGAAAGTGATTTTAAAGAGATTTTGAGCCTCATGTATTAAAAATAAAGTGCTGGATTTCATCCAGAAGCAAACTGGTAATTGTGTTAAAATGTAGATGCTGAAATCTCTCCCTGAGCTGCCTCTTGAAGTTGACCAGGTCATGCTAACAAGTGCCAAAAATCCAAAATTGGCACTTCTGAAGTCAGTGTATAGGGGTTGGCCAGCTGGAAAATCGCCTGAGGAGCTCCAATAATTTGAAAATCATCAACATAAATTTTCTCCCTAAAAAGAATGCTTCTTCTGGGGAAACTGAACCACTATTCCAGAGGGCTGTTGACACACAGGTACTTTCCAGACAGCACATCCAGGAATTGGCCTCAATTTATGCTCACAGGTCCAAAATTTACACCCACTTGGAAAGAATGGAAATGAGTACAGTCTCATTTTTTAAGTAAAAAGAAGTCCTAGTTTAAAAAAAAAAAAGCCCATATTCATGTTTGACATGGAGTTTAATTTTGGCTAACAGTTCCCTATCTGTGGTAGAATCTTTTAGCAACAGTTCTTAAAAATAGCTTTTGGTGAAAAAGCACAGTGATTTCTGGTATAATTGAGAGTGGAGTTGGGGAGTTCACTAGTTTTGCCTACCAAAGTTGCCATTAGCTCTGCCAAAAAGACTTTACCGAAAGTAACTTCGTGTTACCCAATTGAAACACACTGTACAGTATATTAACATAAAGCCAATAACATCTTTACAAAGCCTTTTGAGGGCAGCCAAGATTCTTATCATTTAACGTGTGGAATGCTTTATCTCTAAAATCAAGTTATGTAAGCTGCATATGGAACAACATTTCAGGGGTACTCTTTGATCTGCTTATTCCCTTCTATCAGAGAATTTGTATTATAAAAACAAGCTTCTTGGGGGGGAAGTTGTTTGTTTTTATTTGCTCTGTGATCTTTTCAACCCCAAAAATTCATATTCATGAAGTGGATGATAATCATCAAAAATTTCTAAAACTGTGGAAGACACAGTTCCGTGGAAGACACGGCCAGCTCAGCTGAGGAGACAAAAATCTGAGAATTATTACTTGTATTCACTGACAAACTACATTTTAAAGGAATGCTAGCAAATAGTTTTTATTTAATGTTAGGTATTCACTGAATTAACCAGCAGCGCCATTTTTTCCAATGAAGGAAACAGTGAAGAATGCCAACATACCCATTTAATAAGTTATGGCACCAGTTCATTAAAATCTTCTATAAACCTAGAGAAACATAAAATAATGCCTTACGATAATATACTATTTTCACATAAACCATGAAAAAAATGGTTTTTTTCCCCCACAGGAACTCTGCTCTAAGTCCCTAGGAAGGAGTTATTAGTCCAAATTCATAGGTGAGGAAAAGGCATAGTTGTTTGATTGTTAGTTCGGAGGGGTGAGTTACAGGGATGAGGTCAGTGAGAATGATAACACAATAGTGCTGGAAAGGAAGAGAACAGGGAGAGGGATGAAGCAATCAGACTGGGGGAGAGTGGCCAGAAGTAGAAGCCACAGCACTTAAATCTGTGGCTAATTTTAAGTGCTCTATTTATGATGAAATTCTACTTTTTTTTAATGCCTAGTTCATTTAAAAAGCTGACAGATTGAGCTCTCATTCTTCCTGATGTCCAAACATATAACTTGATTTGATCATGAAAATCTTTTGTATATAAATAGCTTAACAGTGATATAAGCTAGTGAAAATATTTTCCTGACTTTATGGCATCAAATGAATTTAAAGATGAACCAAAAAATAAGTAAGCAAATGCACTCATTCAGCAAACATGTTTTGAGTGTTCCTTGCATGACTTGCCCTCTCATCGTACAGTGTCACGTCAAGCGTTGCTCTTCAAATACACCATGCCCGTCTAGCTAATATCATCAGCCCTGCCCCCCCCTTGCAATCTCTAGCTCATTAGCCTGTTTAATGTCATTCATAGCACTTATAACTGTCTGAAATAATCTTATCTACTTGTTTATATGTTTATTTTCTGTCCACTGCCTGCCATCCACCTCCAACCAAAAGCTCTTCGAAAGTAGGAGTGTATCCATTTTCAGCAATGCACTATCCCCAGTGCCTTGAATAGTGTCTGGTGTTATAAGTACTCAATTTACATTTAAGGAAAAAATAAAGATCTACCAAATTTTATGTAATATTTTACACAAAGAAGTAACTTTGCATAGATCATTGCAACTGATTCTCAGAAAAATACTATGACGTGGCTACAGTTAACAACATACACACATAAGAAACATCCTCCCATGCTTTTTTCCAGCTCACAGTTCATGCAGTATAAAATCAGTGTTCACAGACTGTAATTGCTGAAAGATACCCATGCTCTCAAGATGTCTTCAGTACCATACACTCACCAGATTGAGTTCCATGTGCCTTATTCATTCTAAGTTCCAGATGTACGAGTAAGCACCAACCTCACATAAACTTTCAGTGAAGTTTTGTTTCCTAATAGGATAAAGCACTGACAACTACTAGAAAATCCACCCACTTAGCTCCCCCAATTAGTCCAGTTGTGTGCAAGTGTTTAGGCACATTTCCCCACATTAGGCTAAAAATAATTCGATCTCCCAGGGGAAGACCTACCTATGTCTTAAAAAACATTGATACACCTTAATTAATTTTATTGTTAATTTTTTAAGACAGTGATGGACATTATATGTCTGGAATTTGTTTTTTTGTGTCTAATTATAACATTGTTACTATATTGCTCTATTCATGTTCTTCCAGTGTACACAGCTAGATTTCATTTCCTAGCTCCACAAACAGTTAAGTGAGATCGTGTGTTTGAGATCTGGCCTGAGGATGATGTACGTTTATGGGCAAAGACATTAGGAAGCAACACTAAAAGAATTGAGCTCGGAGGACTTCACTGGAGATAGAGCCTGGATCCCTGAATGATCACAAAGACACACATCCAGCAAGATTCACTCACTAGACTGTGACTTAAATGAGATATAAAATTTCTGTTCTATTAACAGAAGTGAGATATTAGGGATATTTGTTACTCAGCTAATGTTATTTTCCATCATATTACTTATGGTAGAAATTTGAAAAATAATGTTGCTTGTTTTCTCATGGGTTATTATTCCAGGTAATCTTCAGAATCATTCTGTTAGGATTATAACTAGAATTATAATTAATATATATGTTAATTAGAATAATTTTCTCATAGCTGTAATACTATATAATTGTGGTCCAGAATGAGCTACATATCTCCATTTATTCAAATCACATTCTTCATTTAGAAGTTGCATATTTCTTGTTATATTTATTCTAAGGTATTTGGTTTATTGTTACTTTTTTATTATTTGCAATTGTAATTTGAATGCTTTATGTCACATTTTTGCTTATGGTTTTATCAAAGCTGTTTTATATAGTTCATCACCAGTCACACTACTGGATTCTTCTATTCTTTCTAGTACTATTTTTTCTTATTGATTATCTTGGGCTTTTTAACTATGCAATCATATCATCTATAATGATAATATTGTCCCTTCTTTTCCAATGTATATAATCATTACTTCACTCCTTTGTCTAATTTAATTATCTATAGCAGTTCCAGAAAAATATTAAATAATAATGGGGAAAGTAGGTACATGTGTTTTATTCCTAACTTTAGTGGGGATGCTTGAAGTATTTCATTGCTAAAAAGGGTAGCAACTGGTTTAAGAAATATGTACAATTTTAGTTACAGAGGTATCATCGCCCTCTTCCTAGTTTATAACATATTTTTTTTTCTTTGACCTGCACTCAGTTGTACTATGAGATTTCATTTCTTTAAACAGTTTTGTACCCCTGAAATAAACCCTACTTGGTCATGGCATACTATTCTTTTAGTGTAGTGTGGATTTTTTTTCCTGAATTTTATTTAGTATTTTGCATTAATATTCATAAGTGAGATGATTTATCATTTTCTCTTTTGTGGTGTCTTTGTCAGGTTTGAAGTTAATGTCATATTAGTTTGGGTTTATTTTTTAAGAATTGGAATGCTTTATTTTCTATGCCTGAAACAACTTAAATTCCATAGGAATTATCTGTTCTTTGAAGGTTTGAAAACATTTATCCATGAAATTCTTTGATATTTTTGCAGGCAAGGCCCTAATTTAACAACATAATGAATTCCTTCCATGATCATTGTTTTATTTAGTGTATCTACATCTTTTTAGTTGATTTTGGTTATTTTCAATTCTTTGGAATTTAGGAATGTGTTCCTGAATTTTTAAGTTGGCTACATATTATATAATATTGGTCTGAAAAGTAGAAATTCAATATTTTTTTCAAAAAGGTTTTTAAAGGAGGCATTTCCAAAAGTATGTTTCAAGGATGTTAATAGAATAATATAAAAGAAGATTCATAGTCAATATAACTGGGAAATTCTTTAAAACAAATTGTAAAGACTTCTTTTCTGTAGGACTTCTCAGAGTCCTTAATATTCTTATAAGCATTTTCTATGCAAAGAAGGGATGGGGCATAATGTATGTAACACTGCCCATACTTGACTGTGTAACCTTCCCCCAACTTTGCTTCCAAGAAGCATATCATGAGAATTGTGTTTTCCCACTTTGGCAAAGAAGTCTACAGATCCAAATAATAATTTTCTTATTGCAGAAATATTTTCAGGATTGATGAGACTAGAATGTTCTGTAATACAATCCCTTCTAGAAAACTCATAATAATACAATAAAAACATATAAACTTCAATGGCTCAGAAAGACTCTAGGTTTAATTTGACTGAAACATTTTTTGTGGTCTACATTTGTTTGCATATCACTTTGAGAAATTCTGAACACCTTAAATATTTTGTAAAAGATGAAATGGCAACCGTTTGAATATTTAAAAACATTCAAATAAACTTAGGGTAAGTAACAGGGGACTTTGCACAATTTTTACTTATATTAACTAAAATATTACTTATTTAAGAAGGGGTTATTTTATATATCATAGATATTGACCATAAGATCAAGGTTGTATCCAAAATATTATGCTGTCTCCAACTTACAGATGAAGAAATGTTTTATTCTATCTAAGCAAAGACTCTTTGCAACTCTTCAGAGACTTGATCTTTAGGAACAAGCCTGTAATAACATCTGGAAAAGTTCCAAGAAGCTGAAGGAAAAAAAAAAGTTTAAGTGCTAATGTGTGACTGACTACACCTTGTCAATTATAGATTTTATATTCAAACAGAATATGCTCAGAAGCTGATAACTTCCTCCTTTTCTGAGACCTATGAAGGCAAACAGGATATGGGCCCCCATTGAAGAGCTATGATCAAAGAGCCCAGAGACAGAATGGATGGTTAAAGCCATCTCGCATCTAGAAATTTTAACATTATTCTTAGAAAATTATTACACCCTCAGGACTAATGAGCAATCAACAAATAATCTTGAACTCTATTTCTTATAATTGCTTGAGGAAATTCTGAGAGAGAAAACAAGAATATAGGCGCTAAAGGTAAATTGCCTCACATATAATGGCTCCTTTTATCATTTTATTAAAAGAAATATCTAAATATCTAAATCGAAATACTAAGCTTCTCCTGGAAATCTACAGAAGCATGAGTTTGGCAGTGGTGTGTTAGAGCTGACTTGTTTAGCTCTCAAGAGCCAACTGTGTACTTCTCTTCCTCACTCTGTTTTCAGTAACTCCATATTGTGGTGGGAGCATTTACATCATGCGAATTGGGAAATTCCCATTAAAATCAGAACTTTTTTTCCCCAGAGAGTTGGTTATTAAGCATTTACCAGCATACTACTGTTGGTTATCTAAAACATATTGATAATTTCAATATCAGTAACTATGAAATATGCTGTTTATGATAAATGTGAATTATACAATAAACCATGAATTTGCTCATTCTAAGAGTTCACAAAATTTATATGTGCGCACCTTACATTTTATTAGTTTAACATACTACAAATTCTACCACAATCGATATATAGCTTAATTATAGTAGATGACATTATAAACCTATTTCATTATTATTTGTAAAACTTTGAAAAACATCCTAATATTTAACATGATTAGCTAGTAGTGTTGGGTGTAAAAACCAAATTTAGCAAAACTTAGGACTTCTGTGAGCAGTTTGGAAAGTTTTTTTACTTATTCTTTTTCTATATGGTAATGAAGTTATACATCTCAATTTTTTCCCCTAAGTTTCTCAATGATCTAGTTCACAGACTTTAGACTTCAGAGTTGAGCACATTCTATATATGTATTTGATCTAAATGTTTGACTAGATATTTATAGTAACCATAGATGATAGTTTTTCTTAGGAAAATGAAAATTTACAGGATTAAATATTAGTTATTCAAGATACACCTCTGTGCACTGATTTTAAGTTATAAATTTCAAAAAGAGGAAAATTTGTTGTCTTGGTGCTATAATAATCTTTCATTTGTGTGAAAACTTTTGTATGAAGTGGTAATTTTAGTTACTTTGTAGCATGTTAGAAAACTTTGATAATCTGATATACCTATAAGTATCAAAAAGTGTCAAGGAAGATATTATTTTCTGAAATAAATTTTCTGAAATAATTTATCCACCTCTTTCTACACACACACACACACACACACACACACAACTTATTTTTAAAACTCATATAATCTAAAGTTAATAATGTAAACTCTACTTAGAGGAACATGAATACTTCAAAAATACTAATAACGAGGGTTAGAATAGCCAATAACTCTTGTTCTCCCATCCAAGTACTAACCAGGCCCAACCCTGCTTAGCTTCTGAGATCAGACAAGATCAGGCACGTTCAGGGTCGTATGGCCGTAAACATAATTTTTGTTCTCACACTTGACCCTCTCCTTTCCAGTAGCCAGAGAAAAAGGCAGGGAGAGGGGATGAAAGTTGTGTATGCCTTATTTCTGGAAAAATTAAAATTCAAGAGAGTATTAAAAATTAAAGACAAGATTTCGTCTTGCTTAATTCATTTAATAAATTCATCCAATAAATATTGATTAATTACCTAGTACGTGTTAAGCACTACACTGAAGCTAAGCATACAGAAATTAAGCAGTCATGGAAGGTGGATATAAAAATCACATAAGCGGAGGGGCTCCTGGGTGGCTCAGTTGGATAAGCGTCTGCTTTTGGCTCAGGTCCTGACCTCAGGGTCCTGGGATTGAGCCCCACATGGGGCTTCCTGCTCACTGGGGAGTCTGCTTCTCCCTCTCCTTCTTGCTTGTTCTCTCTCTCATGATCTCTCTCTTTTTCAAATAAATAAATAAAATCTTTTTTAAAAAATCACATAAGTGGAAATAAGTAAAATGTGTGCCCTTGCTGTAATGCCTGTAGAACACTGTGGGGCACCAAATGAGTGAGTAATATATTTAATCTAGGGGGGTGTTAATAAAAGTTTTCACAGAGACTTTTCCCAGAAAGATTTTAAAATTAAATGTATCTTTGTATGACAGGTATTTCAAATAGAGAGTGTCACAAGCAAAGGAACAAAAACCTATAACAGCAGGGCACATTCAGGGAACTTCCAGTACTTTTAGTTCTGTTGGAGTATAGAGTTTGGGGAGATGGAGAGAGATTGAAGGTCACGGCACACAGAGAGTAACGGATAATAGGAGAAGAGAATTGGGGATATTGACAGTGTCTACTCTGAGAGAAAATAAGCCTAAACCATAGGCGGTAAAGAAGGGAGGCTAATAGGGTGAAAGAAGAGATTTCTAGACACAGAGTTCTCAATGAGTGAGTTAGGAAACAGAGACAGGGGTGAGAATGTGATTGTATGACTAGACTTTCAGAGGTAGAGAATTCAAAATTCTACTAGACTCAGAGAATTGCCATGGAGGGGGATGACCATGATAAAATAGGAGTGAAGGTAACAGGAAATGAGGAGCTCAAGGAATTGAGAGTCTACGATCTGGTTGAAATACCCAAATTAATGGTAGGAACTGGGTAAAAGGGGAATGGGAAGCCATATCCTACCTACCTATATTTCTTTTGACTTTTAAAATATTGCAAAATATTTCCTAGTTAAATTACTTAACTTTTCCCCAGACATTTTTGAATAAAATTGGTGCTGGAGGATTATGTGCCTTATTTATCTTCTGACTTGTCACTTGTGAGAAATTGTTACATCCCTTTGTGTGTGTGTGTGTGTGTGTGTGTGTGTCTATGGTAGAGAGTGGTGGCACGCTCCAGCCTGAGATATACAAAGTACGGATAGAAGATAAAAGATTGGCATTTGCAATCAGACAGACACAGTGTTTGTTTTTTGCCAGGAATGGGTTTAGATTCAATTACTATCACTGTTTTTCCAATAAGGAAACTAAGACTTAGCAAGCTTAAGTAAATTAGTAAGAAACAAGGCTGCGAGTAAAATCTATACTATCTGACAAAGCCTCCATTCTTAATATTATACTGGGTTAATTACTTTATCATTTCAATAGGAATAACATTTACCTCATAGAATTAAAAATTAAAAGTAAAGACTAAATGTGGTTGAGTTGTTAACTCCCTTTACCTGGAGGTCAGATGTTTGCTTATGAATGTGCGTATGTAGGGGGGGTTTTCATAGTCATTTAGTTGTCAGCTCATTCAGAAAAAACTTCGTAAGTGCTCAAAGAACATGTCATATATTGAACTATGATGACTGGATCTGATAATGTATAGGTATAAAAATAATTATATTCAGAAAGATAAACTTTCAAAATATTTTATTTTAAAAAAGAGTACTTTTTACATATGTAGCAATGTTGTAAGCAAATTTTTGATAAGTTCATTACTATTCATTGCTATATAGTAAACATTAGCATTGGGTGGCTGGGTGGCTCAGTCATTAAGCATCTGCCTTCAGCTCAGGTCATGATCCCAAAGTTCTGAGATTGAGCCCTGCATTGTGCTCCCTGCTCAGCAAGAAGCCTTCTTTGCCCTCACCCTTTCCCCCTGCTTGTGTTCCCTCTCTCACTGTCTCACTTTCTGTCAAATAAATAAATTAAAAATCTTTTAAAAAATAAACTTTAGCATTATCAAAGAATCAGTCAACATGAACAGTAAGGAACGCTGAACTTCTTTCATGAGACTTTTCTCCATTGTTTACCTGGAGTATTATAATTGGTGGAATAAAGAGAGAACGCAAAAGTTAGGTGTGCTAATTAATTGTGGATACGTCTGCATCACAGAGGGAGAGGTGTCAAAAAGGGAGAGTATGCTATGCTGATAAAAATTATTCAACATTTGCAATAAGATCTAATATAATAGCAATGTCCTAATCAATGCTGCATTTCTTGCAACACTCCAAAATTATAAAATCAGCTTTCAACTGTATCTGTTTTCTTTTAATTATATGAGTTTTTAAAAAATTCCCTTTAGGTTTGTTTCTTTCTTTTTTCTTTCTTTCTTTTTTTTTTTAGATTTTATTTATTTATTTGAGAGAGAGAGAGAGCTTGAGAGGTGTGAGGTCAGAGGGAGAAGCAGACTCCCTACTGAGCAGGGAGCCCTATGTGGGACTGGATCCTGGGACTCCAGGATCATGACCTAAGCCAAAGGCAGTTGCTTAACCAACTGAGCCACCCAGGTGCCCCCTTTAGGTTTTTTCCTAATGTAGTGAGCTACAAAACCCCTATTGCTTGTGTCTATACAGAATAATTTCCTAGCATTCCCCTTATTCTGATAGCAGATGAGCTTCCCTGGCTAAAGAGAGTGGACATGTGAGCCATGCCTGGTCAATCATGATTCCTTAAAGTTTTTGGCTCACTGACCTACATCGTATACAAATAACAAGAAATAGTTTTGTTTTCAGGTTTTTTGTTAAGTTGATAAGCCAGGAACACATGATTCTGTGGCTACTTAGGAACATCTTTACCATCAGCATGAATGAGGGCTATTCCCATAGGAGGAAAAGTGGCCACCAAAGAGAGAAATTGATTTTGAAGATGAAGAAAGAGGGACAATTCAATTAAACTAAGACCACTGGTACCCACAGATCAAACATTAATTGCAATCTGCCCGCTTATTAATGCCACGAACAATTATTTTCCAAAACTGAATTGTTTTCTGTTTCTTACTATTCAAAAGGTCAGACTTCAGACTTAGATCAAAAGCTGATTTCTAATTCCAACTAGTTGGTCAATCTTGGGCAAATCACATTTTCCCCCTGGGTGCAAGCTTTCTAACCTAATGATTGATATGAACTTAATTCCTTGGTCTTTGTTCTAATGGTCCATAATTCTATGACTTGAAAACACAAATTAAAGTGACTCTCACACTCTATCCTAGTTTTGATCAAATAGCATTCCTTCTATAACCATTTCCCTGATTATTACCCTGTGTTATTCTTACATAGTGGAATCGAGGAAAAGAGAGTACGAAAAGAAAGCATAACCAGTGGCATTTTGCAGGGTTTAATTTTTGATTTGGCACTGTTTTCATGAAAATATGAATTGTAGATAACTTACTTAAATGAAAGTCATTCATTCTCTATAGAAGTGATCCAAATTTATGTTTATTACTAGTTTATGTTAGAACTTATTATCTAAACTTAAAACTATAATAAAGTCTATACTAATTAGATTTGATTCAGAAAAGTTTATTAAACACTTAAGTCCAATGAAAAAATAATTTACATATCACCCAAACTGGGTCTCGTTGGGTCTCATGCTTAGTGCTTTGCTTTGCACATTAAACACTCAATAAATGTTTGTAAATTAAATTAAATTAAAGGAGTTGCTTTTACTGCAGCTCTTATGCCCTCCCATGATTAATGAATCATCACTAAGTGAGAAATTAATGACTATGCTTGGCACATCAGGAAAAAAATATGTGTTCTGTTTTGGAAAGGGACAAAATTTCACAGCAGGGGAAGAGAGGCAGCTTCAGGAATTAACAAGAAAGAAGTTTGCAATTACGGCTACTGATATGTGGATAAATTCAAAATAGCTGCTCAAATCACTACCTGTGAGCTGACGTACAAACTCGATTCAAATTAGTCCTAAGACTTCACAAATCTCTTCTCCATACAATTAGAAAAGAACAGAGGATCGAAGAATCTATCCAGGCCAGTTCCAAAGCAGAGACAGCTCCAAAGTTAAGATTTCTTATGGCTGCCATGTGTCCAGTCCCTCTGCCCACATTTCTCTACCTATTTCCCATAATCAAAGAACCAGAGCACACAGGAAAAATCTAAGAATAAAACCAGGCAACCCGAATGAAAAGAGAAGGCAACTGGGGATGGATCCCAAAATAGGAAAGGGAGTAATTCTGAATCCACATGTGGTATGTTGGAGAATTGCAGTGAATAAAGAAATCTAAGCAGTCAGGGAGGCAATTAGTGGCAAGAAGATGCCAGTAGAGAGCAGCTATTCCTGAAGGTGGAGTGTTATCATCAATGGGGAGCAGCTGTAATCAATAAGAAGCCCGAAGAAGCAAACAGGAAAGCATGCAAAGGCATCTAGGAGTCTGGTGGTAGGTAAAATTGGGTAAGATTCAGGGAGAAGAGCAAGTCATGCAGAAATTAAGTAGGAGATGGATAAAGGTCACATTTAGGTCGAAGCCTTGATGATACCACCTATTGCAACTAGGGCATAAGCAAGGGGTAAGTCCTTCCTTATAAAGGGATGGCCTCATGCTGAGTCAGCAAGCTTCACTGTCCAAGGCCCATTAATATTTCTCAACTGTGAACAGAATTGGTCCTGGGCCTGGACCAGCAGAAAAATGATTGAGATAGTGTGTGCCAAGTGTCTAACAGAAAAGAAACACTTCACTAACACCATTTCCTTTTCTATTTTCTTCCATTCTTTCATTAGGGGGCTAGAAACAGAAAAAACCACACAACTAAAACACTCACTGTACTTTTGCAGTATATACCCAGTCCCATTGACATCTGACCACCTGGATTCTTAGCCTAGCATTTCCATTATTTGTTTTACAGCCACTGATAGCATTAGGCTCATATGAAATATTCTGTGCTATGAATAGACAATAAATACAGAATTAGTGGCCTTGGGAAATAGTAAGCAGAGTTAATGAAATGAAGCAATAAGCAAGAGAACCTGGATTTTAGAATCCTTGCAGCAAAGTAGCTCCAGGCCCTCTCAGAACATTTAAGAATCTCCACATGTAGGAAGGAAGGAGGCCACCATTACTTCTCATCAACTCCACGGATGCTGCTGAGTGTGGTTATTGGAAAAGAAAGACTGATTTTCATTCAGAATAACTTGCTGATTTATAGAAGAGAGTAAAAGAATTGATTGATATTATACCAGTGTCTTTTTATGACTGTTCTATTCCAAAATTTTTGCACTGATACCCTCCTACCCTCCCCTCCTTTTGGATCTGATAAAATATAGACTTAATTTCCTCTAGAATTCTTCTGTTACTTGGTATCAGTGCCTGGCAAACATAAGTGGTTGCATTTTTTGGTCAAGAGATGTATGGGGGTGGAATATAGTTTTCAGATTTGACACTGACTAACATTGACATTGCAATATAATGGCAATTAAGTATAATTCTGGAAAATAGAACAGTGATCCACTGAAACAAATTCCTCCTACCCTTGTCAATTAATTCTAGTCTAACAAGTTTCTCCCTTGTTACAAAGTTATATCCACCCACGGTAATCGTCACATAGTCATAGACTTTTTAGTATTTGAAAGTTTAAAAATCCATCTGACGAAGTTTTCTTCAATTATATTGGGATTTACTTATCCTTTCTAGTAATATGCAGTCATCAGAACATTTTTAAAAGTTATCTTTTTTTCTTTTCTGACGAGGACATGATACTGTTATGAGAATTTGATTCAGTTAAAATTGTTATGACATGTTAATGTTATGACTCTCAAAATGATGCAGAAATTTAAATCCACAATTTTTTTAAAAATATAGAGTTGATGTGATGAAAGAAAACTTGTTAAATTTTACATCAAAATAACTGCTAAAAAGAAACTATGAACACATTTAATATAGGACATTGTAACAATTAGTGTTCACTCCTGCCAACAGGTTATTTTCTCCGTTTATGATTTTAGGTTTTACAGTATGATCATCAGGCCAGTAATAGCTAATCGGAGCATAAAATAAAGTTAAAATGTTTTACCAGCCTTATAAACATTTGCGCTGCTAGATTTTTCTCTAGTTGAAAACAACAAGACAGCCTGTTAGGGTAGCTGAATATAGAGTATATTGGAATTGCGCCATATGCTATTTCAAAGAAACATCTGACTTAGCTAGGAACATGCTTTTGATTTATTAGTTGACTTCTGTGCAGACATATGTGATTTCTTGATTCTTTTATTCGTGTCACACTTTTGATGCAATCAACCCTCATGTTCTCTTCTCCTTTTCTTCAATTCCTGGGAGAAAATACAATCAATCACTGAGGAAATGTGATAGAGTAACAGCCCTTTTTCTAATACAATATTCCTTTTTTATCCTGCTGTTTTAAAAAATATATTTTTAAGAGAGAAAATAAATGAGGTGATTTAGTGGTGATCTCCCTCTCTGCACATTTTCAAATTTGGCCTGCCTTGATTTGTCAATTTTGATATTGGAAATTGATAGAAAATGATAGAATTCCTCTTACTCTTATACTAATTTGTTCCTAAGGAAAAAAAACCAGTTATAGTTTGTCATATCGTCCCATAACTAGAATTATAAAATAAAAATGGGATTTGAAAGACCAGACAGGTAATTGGTATATGCTTCAGAAGCCAAGTGACAAGTCCAATACTAAAGGTAAAGGAAGTGCATTTTTTATGACTTAATACTTATCAAAAACATACTACATGCTGAGGATTTGCCCTTCGGCATAATGGCCTTTACCTGGTTTATCACAGGTATTGTTCCAACAATTCATAATTCAAATATTGGCCTTAGACCCATTTTGCAGTTAAAGTAACTGAGTCTCAGGACTAACATCTCTTGTCCATCTCTGTCCAAGGTCACACAGCTAGTAAGTCACAGAGCCATGATTCAAACAGAGGCCACTTGTCTTCATGGCCTGCAATCCTAAGTTGTTCCCTCTCTTATCAACTTTAAAACATGGTGAATCACCTAGAGTCTCTTAGCTTCTGTTTCCTATTCTGTTCTCTAAAGCATGAATACTATCATCTACCCCTTCCGACATTTGGGAAGAATAAGTCAATTAAAAAAAAAATGTGTGAAGAGTTGAGAGCAGTAAGGCATAGACTTTTATGGATCTAAGGAAACTTTAAGGCTCTCTCATTTAGAGATTAAATTTTCGTAAGTGATCTGCCCAGATA
Organism: Nasua narica; assembly: GCA_028533885.1. Classification (NCBI taxonomy): domain Eukaryota; kingdom Metazoa; phylum Chordata; class Mammalia; order Carnivora; family Procyonidae; genus Nasua; species Nasua narica. Next base: position 118,332,109 of record CM052798.1, on the reverse strand, counting down.
TTCTTACAACTAAGAACCTTCAGTGAATCACACAACTATTTTAGAATCAAGGCTAGAACCCAGCTGCTGCCCAGCCAACTATATTCTTTATCCAACTAGCTTGAAACTGAACCTGGTCATTTCTGTACCTTGAATACTCATCTGAGCAGCCATTTGATATAACAGGAAAACAAACCCTTCAAACTGAAAAGATAAGACAAACCATTATCATCACTAAAACGATTTAGGGCTAGCCTTAATGCCAAGTGGTAGGGTGAAATACAGGGATGTTTTCAGGGATTCTACAAACAGATCAGACCAATGGGTAAGATGGGGATAAAGAACTAAAATACATAAAATTATTCCCATTCTCTCACTTTCTGAGAAGGAAAGATACTCTGGCTACTGGTTTGGTTTATCCCAATTGAGGGGGTTGGCAGAAATGCAGAATTGAAGAAACACGGAGGAAGGGAGATATTTCTTTACATAATGCAGACATAAGACATAGATTCTGTTCCCTCTTGAATACATTGTAATTAGAGTCCAACCTTATCACTCTACCGAAACTACTTTAGTCCAGGTCACCACTGACCCGTGTGGTTCAAGCAAGTAGTCAATTTTCAGGCTACATCTGGCTTGACTTTTCAACAACATTGAGCACAATTGCTAGTTTCCACCTGGCATCCTTTTTCTTGCCTTTTCTTCTCCCTTCTTGGTTTCTCCTCCTCGTTCTCCTAAGCTGGATCCTCCTCTTCTCCTTGATACTTAAATGTTGGAGCATCCCAGGGTTGGTCCTGGATCCTGGGAAAAGAGGAGCACTCTTTTCTATGTGTTGTCACAGAAATGGAAACAACAGCAAAACCATGAGCAAATTTCTAGCAAAGAGAGGTAAGACAAATAGGCAAAAGTGAGTAGCTGATCTAGACACCAGGACTGTTTGTAGAAATTTTGAAAATGCATGAGAGCAAAAATAAAGGTATGGAACCCAGCAATTGTCTGAATGTCTAATTAACAGGATTGTCTGTGACATGGTACTTCTAACGTACAGGGAATGATCTAGTAACAATATTGCAAGTAGGAGGAGAAGGCTAAAAGGAGCCTGAGAACTAGAAAACGAAAATTGAGCAAACAGGATGAGGGTCCTCATGGGATTGTGAGAGCAAATGCCCTATGGCAGAATGAAGTAAAATCATTCAGTTGGTCAAAATGCCTCAGAGAAAAACATCTAAAGAAGTGGCTCTCCCCTAAAAGCATGTACACTTAAGTTACCAGCAATTGAGCCTAGGGAAAGAGATATGTCTCAAAAAGAATCATGGGTGTGATTATTGGCAAACCAAGCTAACCAGTATTAAAGATGGAAAACTACATTTTTATGAAAGTCGTGCTGTCACCAGCCTGGGCTCAAAGAGGATTGTGACCATTTGCTGCTATGTCCATTGATCTCCTACCATTCAGAAGCAGGAAGTAGAGGCTGAGAAAATCACTCAGTCCCCAGAGAAGGCATAGTCTCCAATGCCTTCTGCAGGTGTAGTCAAGGAGGATTATGCAGATGGAAGGGGACAGAACTCATATCAGGGTCATGGAAAATAGTAGAAAACTGGAAATTAATCAAAGAACATTTCTGCACACCTATGGTAGAGGGCTATGTTGGTCTAGTTCCTCCAGATGCCAAAAAAGGATTAAACGTGATACAATTTTACTAGGGAAAAATCCTATGTGAAAAGAGAGCAAGATGCAGCTGGGACAGCCATCAGATCATGATACAAGTATGTCCATGACTGAAGGGGAGAAATAGAGGACATTGAGAAGCATTCTAGATTGCTAAGCAGTTTAAGCAAAGTCTAACAAAGCCATGAGGGAGTTGGCATTACCCAGTCAACCCACTCATAATTCAAGCTTGGCCTTTTTCTTCCTTTCTCCATATGTGAATATTATCAGTCATCCCATATAAATGAACTGTTCCTGATCCCCTTTTATCACTGGACTGAAAAATAATGCATTTTATAAGTCAATGGCCACATCCTTGTGCCTGAGGCCTTAACTGAACTATTTTAGCAACAACACCATATCTGGCAACAACAGCTTCAATTGGGATTACTATTTGGTTAGACCTACAGTAGTTGATAGCCATTTTCCTGGATCCATCTGGTCTCTGCAGGGGCCAGACTGGGCAAATAACTTGACATATATAGAGACCACCACCCCTGCATCATCTAGGTCTTTGACACTAATCTCCACCATTCCCACTGGGATAAAACAGTGTTTTGATTTTCTATCTTGGCTGGGGGTTAGAGGGGATTAGTTTTAGAGGTTTCCATTTGGCCTTCCCCATTATAATATCACTTACTCCACAGGCCAGGAACCCAGTTGGCAGTTAATCCCACTCCAAGTATATATCGATTCTGATTATGCATTCAGGACTGGGGAGATGACCATTGGGTGGGTCCATGGAACAAGTGGATGCACTGTGAGCTGAATTTTAGTCAGGACTTTATTTACTACCTTGTCTCCATACATAGCCCCACTCCAACAGGAGACCAGGAGGACCTGTTGGTCTCTGGTTATCAATGTCAACTCAGACCCTGAGTCCAGTAGTCCTCATAACTCTTGTTATTTCCCTTTCCCCAGTGTATCTTTACCCAGATAAAAGACTGTTTAAGTCTCTTTAGGGAAGGATAGGAGAATTGTCATGGTATATACTTTCCTTGGGGTTGAAGAGCCCTTCCCCTTAGGGACCTAGACACTTCTTTAGTCAATAGGTTCTGGACCTGAAAATTGACTCTCTGAGAACTGAGCAAGGGATCTTAGTTTCTTATTGTGCAGGACTATTCCCAGCCTCTTGCTCTTCTATCATTTTCTCTTCTCTCTCTCATTTCTCATTTTCTCTCTCCCTCCCCCTCTCCCTTTTCCCTTCTCCTTCTTTTCTCTCTTTTTTACTTATTGATGTTAGGCAGCACTATTATTTACCCTTGGGGACACATGCATTATTTACCATCTCTGCAACTCCCAGTGACCTTGCCAGATTTTAAAATAATTGTGGTAGATTCTTGCCTCCTGCCATGTTGAGGTCTTTTATCCATTTCAAGATTATCTTTGTGTATAGTGTAAGAGAATGGTCAAGTTTCATTCTTCTATATGTAGCTACCCAATTTTCCCAGTACCATTTATTGAACAGACTATCTTTTTTCCACTGGATAGTTTTCGCTGCTTTGTCAAAGATTATTTGACCATAATTTGACCAATTATTTGACCATTTTAGGTCCATATCTGGGCTCTCTACTCTGTTCCACTGGTCTACATGTCTCTTTTCATGCCAATACCATGCTGTCTTGGTGATCACAGCTTTGTAGTAAAGCTTGAAATCAGGCAATGTGATGCCCCCAGCTTTGTTTTTCTTTTTCAACACTTCCTTAGCAATTCAGGATATTTTATGGTTCCATACAAATTTTAGGATTGTTTGTTCCAGCACTTGGAAAAATGCCAGTGGAATTTTTATCAGGATGGCATTGAAAGTATAGATTGCTCTGGGCAGTGTCGACATTTTAATAATGTTTACTCCTATCTATGAGCATAGAATGCTTTTCCACCTTTTTGTGTCTTCTTCAATTTCTTTCATGAGTGTTCTGTAGTTCCTTGAGTACAGATCCTTTGCTTCTTTGGTTAGGCTTATTTCCAGGTATCTTATGGTTCTTTGTGCTATAGTAAATGGAATTGATTCTCTAATTTCCCTTCCCATATTTCATTGTTAGTGTATCAAAATCCTCGAGAACATAGGCAGTAACCTCTTCAACAATGGCCACAGAAATTTCTTTCAAGCCATGTTTCCAAAGGCAAAGGAAACAAAAGCAAAAATGAACTTTGGGGACTTCATCAAGATAAAAAACTTCTGAACAGCAAAGGAAACATCAACAAAACAAATAGGCAACCCATGGAATGGGAGAAGATATTCGCAAATGACACTACAGACAAAGATCTCTGATACCTGATATCTATAAAGAACTCCTCAAACTCAACACTCACAAAACAGATAATCACATCAAAAAATGGGCGGAAGACATGAACAGACACTTCTCCAAAGAAGACATACAAAAGGCTAACA
>CM052798.1:118283191-118327531 GCA_028533885.1 Nasua narica | reverse complement strand
GAGAAACAAACCGAGGGGTTTTTTTTTGGCGGGGGGGGGGGGGAGTTGGGTGAGCCTGGTGGTGGGTATTGAGGAGGGCACATATTGTATGTAGCACTGGGTGTGATGCATGAACAATGAATCTTGGAACACTGAAAAAATAAAATTAAATTAAAAAAAATAAAAGCACAAAAATAAATAAAAGAAAAGAACTGTGGCCTGCTGGCTTTTGGTGGTTAAGCACCACCACCTGGCCTCTAATACTGATGGGCCCCATAGGACATCAACTCATGAAATGAGCATAGCCCTGTGACCAGTAGCAAAGTTACTGGCCTATATCTTTCTCACCAGCATATTCCTGATGACTTCTGGGGATGACTTCTTGGTCTGTCCTCTCAACCCTCTCATGGGACACAATCTCATAGTGGATTTTCTGGCCTTTCCTAACATATCCATTCCAACATGCCCACTTCCCTAAAGCATTTCTGCACCTTTCTCTATCATCTACCAGGCCAACTCAGGCATTCCTAACTTAGAATTGGCCTTTATTTTTCTAGGGTTCTAAGAGCCACCTCAGTACACATCATCCCATGCCTAGGGTCTTTGCTATGGTGGTCATCCTTATTTACCAAGAAAGTGCCCCTGGCCCCTTGACCATGCACCCTTAAAAAATCCCATCCCTACTATTGGTATGGCAGCTAGGGGAGGTGATGAGGGTACATCTGAACAGGGCACAAGAAGAGGCTTCTGCGGCATCTTCCAGCCCTGCGTAAGTGCTAGCCTTTTCTATGGAAGGGAATGGTGGTCACCTCCACACACTGAGAGGGTCCAGAGGGACTTTAGAGTCAGCATCCTCTGACATATCCAGAGATCTCTGTACCACTTCTCAGGATCCCCACATTTTCCCTACAAGGTCTCTGAGCTTCCCCTTACAGATCTGCCTTGGCCAAATGTCCAACATCTCTGAAACTCTGCAACTCTCACAATTAGTTCTCCTCCTGGGCATTTGACTGTACCTGCCTTTAAATACTGCAAAAACCACCCAGGCTCCCTAGTTTTCACATTTAGTCATTAACCACTAAAAAATAGCAGGCAAACTTCCATTATCCTTATTCTCCACAACCTCATTTGGATATGGCAGTAGCCAGACAACTCCACTGTCTTTTTTTTTTTTTTAAGATTTATTTATGTGAAAGAGAGAAAAAGAGAGAGAGAGGGAGAGAGAGAGCACATACAAATGGGGGAAGGGGCTGAGGGAAGAGAATCTTCAAGCAGACTGCCCACTGAGTGGGGAGCCTGACGCAGGGCTCGATCTCATGACCCATGAGGTCATGACCTGAACTGAAACCAAGAGACAGATGCTTAACTGAGCCACTCAGGTGCCTCTTCACTGTATTTGTCATCTTGGCTGTCCTGATTTGGTCACCTGTGGCCATACCTAACCGTCCCATGCCAGTGACTCACACCTTTAGTTTAATGTTTGGGATGTTTGTGGCTGATTGGAAGAACGATTTCAGTTTAGTCCAGCTTCCATCTCATGTAATGCCCTAATGCAAAGCCTGCTTCACAGGCATGTGACCTTTGCAGGGCCTTGCACAGAGAAGGGCTCTTCTATTTTAATCATGAAATTCTCAATAATTTCATGTTCGAACTTGTTTTGTAAGTAAAATACAGTGGGACAATGGAACATACATGTGAGCAGAGGAGATAAAGCAAAATGCATGTCAGCCTGTTTTGTTTCTTACCTCCCAATTTTGATGTGTGCTCATGAGGTCCGTGTGCACAGGATTCCAGGATACCACATAATGGGCTGAAGTTTAGAAAGACTCAAATCAAGCACGCAGTAAGTGTGTTGGGACTACAACACAGTAAGCAAGGACACCAGTAATCCCAAGAGGCTATGCTTTCTGTTCCAATAAGAATGGTTTCAAACACAGAGAGAAAACAATGATGTTTTAAGAAATATGAACAATCAAGAAACTTTATCATATTCTTTCTGACATTAGCTCCCTGTGTTAGCGAACTACTTTATATTAAAAATGATGACAGAGAAGCAAAGAAAAAACAGGGCAACCCATATTTCCTTCTCCTTTCAGTCCTTCCTTACTCATCAGTAAATCAGAAGTAGAAAGTATTAGTACAATGTGTGTATGTCAAGAAGTGACATAAAAACAGTTGAGTTAGTTTTGTGCAGTTTCCACTGTTTTGATAAGGAAAAAAAAAAGATATTCAGATATAAATTACAAAAAAGGTACAGTTTTGGTGATTTCACATATAAGCCAAATACTCTTATATTTGCATTTAAAATAGACATTGCACAATACAAATACAAATGGCAACATTTTTTTATTTTTTATTTTTTTTAATTTTTTATTAACCTATAATGTATTATTTGCCCCAGGTTACATGTCTGTGAGTCATCAGGCTTACACATTTCACAGCATTTGCCATAGCACATACCCTCCCCAATGTCCATATCCCTCACAAATAGCAAAATTAATGCTAATAATTTAAACTTTTAATTTTCCTTTACTCAGAACATTAAATGGCAAATTAAAAATACCATGACAAGAGAACCTATGAAGGAAAAACCTTTTAAATTTTAGTACATTTTTTTTAAGATTTTATTTATTTATTTGGACAGAAAATGAGAGATCACAAGTAGGCAGAGAGGAAGGCAGAGGGAGGGGGGCGCAAGCTCCCTGCTGAGCAGATAGCCCGATGCAATGCAGGGCTCCATCCCAGGACCCTGAGATCATGACCTGAGCCGAAGGCAGAGGCTTAACCCACTGAGCCACCCAGGCACCCCATTTTAGTACCTTTAAGAATACTTTTTTCCTCTACTTTTTGAAAAAGAGGCCCCATATTCTCATTTTGAACTGAGTTCTGCAAATTAAGTAGCCAACCCTGGTCACCAGCTAGTTATTTAGCTTCTCCCCATCCCACTTATTTATTATTGAGTGATTAAGTGAAAATCAGGTTCTGGCTGCAGGTACTCAAGTCCCAGAATGTGGCTCTCAGCCTCAAAATAAGGGAAGCTGATGTGCAGGTTGATCTGTCAGGAGGAAGCATGTCATAGCAATTAAGAAAACACATACTAGAGTCGGAGAAACTAGTGCAAATTCTGACCTGTTGCCTTTATGATCAGGGGCAATTTACTTAATCTCTGTGCCTCATTTTCTTTATCTGTAAAATGGAATTGTGATTATAACAATGTCTACTACACAAAGTTGTGAATATTAAGTGAGCCAATATATGTAAGACACTTTGGATAGTGCCTGGCAAACAGACACTATTAATATAAATATTAGCCATTAATATTATTTCACAAAATAGAGGAAAATAGCCTGACCTTAAGCAAAAATATGAGCCACTTATACTTTGTTATAAATAAGTATTGTGTTAAAGGTTAGTGTTATTTTTTAAAATTATACCTTAGAAATATTTTCCTTCACTAATATTACTTAGACATGTTTGGATATGGTATAAGATTTTTTAAGTGAGCAGAAATCCATCATAATTACCACAAAATGAGCAGTTTCAGGTCATCTTAAGCTAATAGTAGTATTCAGACACGACTTCAGGTAGTCAGCCTGTACAGAGGCAGACTACACTATTGCTACATTGTGTTTGAGCTACAATTACCTGGAAAGGAGGAGAAACATGAAATTTTATTTCCTAAGTTAAATGTTTATTTGGTAATTCACTAACCACAAAGAAAAAATAACTACAGCAAAGCTAGCTTTAACAAACTGGCCTTCATGTATCCTAGAGACTCACCAAAGTTTGGATGTTCCAGAACACACAGATCATACATTACATTGATGTAACACAACTTGGAAGGTTCAGTACTACAGAGAATAGAGCCTGAACTTAGCTACAACTGGGAAGTAATGTTTGTAATTAGAGAGACCTAAGTTTCCATTTCTCTAAACAGCTATGGAACTCTTCCATGTTCCAAATCCCTTTGGAAGTATGTGAATGTAAGGAGGAAACAAGTGCCCAGCCTCAATAATTAAAAATACCACTGCAATCTTTATCTTTAGAGAGAGTTTTGCATGCTGGGAAAAGAAAGATTTCAACCTGATTCTAAGTAAAATAATCTTTGATTTGACAAAGGACTCACAAAAATTATTTTATTAAAAAACCAAAGCATGCATTTTTCCCTTTCAGGTTAATTCCATTCTCCTACAAAATGTCCTGGGCATTTTGATTCTTTTGTTGTTGTTCACATTTTCATTTCTTTGTGCTTTTCTCCTCTCCTAGTATATAAGCACTTTCACATAAGTGTTTATATCCTTCCAAAGTGATTTAGTGTCATACAAGCAGTAAAAATCTCGTTTCATTGATTGTCGTTGGATTAGTGAAACAGTAAAGTTTTCTAACAAAGGTAATTTTAAAATGATAGAACTTGAAAGGAATAAATATAGAAATCAGAGATTTTATACTATCTATAATAATGGCTAAAAAGAACATGGTGAAGTTACTAAATCTCTATAAGTTGAATACTATGAAACAAAACACTTAAAGATGGTATAGCAATAGCAGGCCTAACTTGCTTGCCAATTCTCAGTGCTACTTTTCGCCTCAGAAGTTTCTGGAATCAAAGTGGATTAAGGCTGTGCCTCTACAACTCTGGATAATGTCAAAGCCTAGCTAAGCACACGACCCTTTGACATTCACTCACCTCAGTATCTGGGTCTAATCTGAAGTATCTATAGGCAAGTGGCAACTTACTCTTAGAATGGTATAAATTTAGAACTGGAAAGGTTTTCAAAACGTTTCCAGCCCATGCTCTTCATTTTCACATGCAGTACAAAGGCCCTCAGGAGTTCTATCATTTTCCCAAGGGCACTCAGCTCAACGGAGAAGGTGAACCACAAGGGATCAAGTCTTCTTAACTCCAGCCCTCTTCTTTTAACCTGACAGCATTGCCTATCCAACTTTTAGGGGATTCTGTGACCCAGAGATAATCAGGAGCAATGTTTAGTTATTAGATCTTTCTAAAATGAGTTACAGGAGAAACAATGCACTAATACATAAACAAGAGAATCAAGACTTCTGGATGCTTCCCAAACTGTTTAGAAATTATGTGAAATCCCCATGCACCTATGTAAATCTTTATTCTACTTCCTACATTTTGGAGGCACACGAGAATATTGACTGCCGACTGGTCCTGAACCTCTGATGTAATGAGTCAATAGCTCTTGTTTGAAGCACCTTATCATGGTTTCCAAGGCTTCTTTTTGAAGAAATTCCCTGCCTCTAAGAGTCACTGCAATCCTCCAGGGTTGGGAGTTGGGCTGGGGATGAAGCAACGCATTGAAAGCTGAGGTTGCAAAGTTTAATGGTGTCAGGTTGAATAATTGCCATATTTTTTTTCTTCTCCTAACTTCCTCTGTTATAGCAGTAAGATATACAGTGCAAATGCTTAAATACATGCAGAAAAGGCAGAGATTTTATGAGGAAATGACTTCAGGCTTATTCCTCTAGGGCTGGTGCAGAATTTGTCTGCCTGAGAGGTAGAGGGAGTATCCTCCCCTAAATTTTTTTTCCTCCCCTAAATTACGAGATCAAAAATAACAAGAAGAGGAGCCAAATTGGGGTGAGGCTAAGAATTTACAACAGCCTCTCTTATGGATGTAATTATGTTATTGTGGAAAACTTGCAGACATAGAAAAGATAGCTTCAAAAAACACATGGGGACAGCATAAAGGCCCACACGTTTAAGTGTAGAATGGCTTGAAGCTGCAGTCAAACAGAATTGTCCTTTAGAATCCCAATCCACTAAAACAAAAAGAAATCTTAGAGGGCATGTCAAACAGATGAGAGATTAAGAAACCGAGGCTTATGACAGTTAAGAGACTATCCAAAGGTCACACAACTGTCAGACACAAATCAAAGTCAGGCCTTTCTATACATTTCATATTTGCAATCACCTGCTTAATACTGTTGTGAAACAAAAGTTCAGCCCCCAAATTTAAGAATCAAAATGTATTCTGCTTGAATCTATGGACTGGAGAGTTGTGAGACATGTCAAGGACACAGAAAGACTATGGGAAAAGAGAACACATATTTTCCTTTTGTCATTATTTAATGAGCAGTCCATTCCTCCATGGCCACTGCTTTTGGCTAGGTATGAGCTATGGAAACATTTTTCCTGGATTCATCTATTCCCTGGAAAGGAAACTCAATCTGGCTTAAGAGAAAAAGTTTCTCTCCAAGTAATGATAAATTGTCTAAATTGAAAGCTCACACCATAAACAAATTTGAACAGTACAGACATCTCACAAAATTAAATTTCCATCTAGTGAATTTGAATGATGTTTTGAGAAAGAGAGGATAATGTTTTCAGCCCTGCTTTGTATGACTTTTTTTCATAGTAGTGTTTTTAAGGTCCACTCCCAGGTAATTGAGAACATAATCATAATGACTTTTTTCTATTTCTACATGCTCTACTTTTAGTGAAATACTTAATGTGCTTTGAATGTAACCATTAATAGTATTGTTTTTACAGGGAAATAAAAAGGTTTGCAAATTTCGATATTCATGCCGTTTTATTTTAAATACAAACTGAATACATCTAAGAAATTTAATCATGCAAAATGTTCCATATGCATTCCTATTTTTCTTTTGCCTTTCACTAGAACTAAATTTCATATTTTAGTACAATCCATAAAATCAGTTTCTCCATATTTTGAACTCACTAGTATATTATCTCTATAATAGTTCTGTTGTATAGTTTAAACTAAAATGTAGTTGATTTAAATTACTAGTCAAAAAACTCCAGGATCAGTTTTTTATAAAAATTACTCTTAATCTTTTACATAACTGTAACCAGGCTCCAAATTACCTTTCTAATTTTATCTCCCACTATTCCTCATCCTGCCCCAGCTCTAGACGCAATGATGTGGTGTTTTCTCATCCGTCTCATGCTTTTCCACCTCTTTTGCTCATTTAATATATTCCTTCCTCTAACAGCCACAAGCCTAAATCTACCCACCCTTCAGGAGTGAGATCAGATGGCTTCCTAGCACTTTAGCATTTCCTAATACTCTGATCAGGATTAACCTCACTGCTGGTAAACTCTTGGAGCCCTTACCTTTCTTCCTGCTACACCCATATCCTTTTGCCTTATAACACAGATCTTGAAGGAACAACTTACAAACAGGTCCTGACTTACAATAGTCCAACTTATGATTTTTTGACTTGATGATGATGCAGAATCAATAAACATTCAGTAGAAACTGTACTTCAAATTTTGAATTTGGATCTTTTCCTGGCCTAGCAATATAAAGTGCAATCCTCTCTCATGATGCTGGGCAGTGGCAGCAAGCCACAGCTACTAGTCAGCCCAGCAATTATGAGGGTAAACAGTCAACATGTTTGTGACCATTCTATATCCACCCAAACATTCTGTTATTCACTTTCAATACAGTATTCAATAAATTATATGAGATATCCACACTTCATTATAAAACAGGCTTTGTGTTGGATGATTTTGCCCAATTGTGAATGTAAATGTTCTGAACACATTTAAGGCACGCTAGAAGAAACTATGATGTTTTATAGATTACGTGTATTAAATGTATCTCTGACTTAGGATAATTTCAATTTACAATGGCTTTATGAGGAGAGAAATGTATTGTAAGCTGAGGAAGATCTATATTATAGTGGTTAAGAGTGAAAACTCTAGAGTCATACAACCTGGGTTCACATCCTACCAATATGTTGACTAACTGGGGATCTTGGGAATGTCCTTTAACCTCTCCATGCTCCGATCTCATTATTTATAAGAAGAGATAATTATAGTACCTATCTCATAGAGTTCATGCAAATAACCTAAGATGATATACATAAAAATGACTTGAAAGGTGCCTAACATCTAGTAAGTACTCAATAAATATAAGCTACTATCAATTCTAATTTTATTGCTATCATCATCATTATTTCACTAACAACTGGGAGACCTGCAAAGTTGCCTTATCATGTCAATTCTTTTTTCCTCATCTATATCTAAAACAGTATTAATATCTTAGTATTAGTTATCTACTGATACATAACAAATTACCCCAACACTTAATGGCTTAAAAATATTTATTATCTCATAAGTTTTATAGGTCAGGAATCTGAGGGGGTGGCTTAGCAGTGTTCTTTGGCTCTGATCTCTCACAAAGCTGCAATGGAGGTGTTCCCTGGGGCTGCTGTAATCTCAAGGTTCTATTAGAGAGGGTCCATTTCCAATTTCATGATCTGGTTGTTGGTAGGACTCAGTTACCCACAAGCTATTGGACCGAGGACCTTGGTTACTTCCTGGCTGTTGCCTGGAGGTTAGCCTCAGTTCCTTGACATGTTGGCCTCTCTGTATGGCAACATACTATGTTGTAGCTTACTTCATCAAAACAATCTAGTAAAAGGGAAACAGAGATAGTATAAGCAAGAAGGGTCACTGTCTTCTGTAACCTAATCCCAGAAATAGTATCCTATTGGTATTGTCCTACTCCATTTTAGTGGGATAGTCAACAGGTCCACTGCACACTGAAAGGGACAAGATTATACAAGGTCATAAAATACTGTTGGGAAGATCATTGTAGGTCGTCTTTAAGCTGCCTACCACATGTCATAAAGTTATTGTGGAAATTAAATAGGACTGATGTATCTGAAATTCACTGTAGAGTGCTTAGCCCCTAACAGATATTGAACTATATAAGTTTATTCTCCCCTCCTTAATAAAAGTCCTTAAAAACAGACATTGATCAGTGAGCCCTGTAGTACCTTAACACTATGCTAGGCAGATAATGCTCTCACCAACCACCAGAGGAATAAATGATAAATGATAGTGACACAATTGTTCACATTTTAGTTAATATTGTTTCCATTTTCAAAAAGCACAACCTATGTATCTTTTAGTGGTAATTCATTTTATAGTAAAAGTGTATGGTAGGCAGAATACTGGTCCCCTAAAAATGCCCTTATCTGAACCCCCCAGGACCTGTGAATAAATTACATGGCAAATAGGGCTTTGCAGATCCAATTAAGGATCTTGAGATAGGACACTGCCCTATATTATCCAAGTGGACCTAATTCTTATAGGAATCCTTAAAAACAAGGAGCCTTCCCTGTTTATGGTGAGAGAAAGAGGTGTGACTACAGATTGATCAGAGACACAATATTGCTGGCTTTGAAGATGGAGAAAAAGGACCACTAGCCAAGCAATGTGGACACATCCTAGAAGCTGGAAAAGAAGATTCTTTTCCAGAATGGATTCAAAACAAGAAAATGGATTCTACCCAAGAGTCTCAAGAGAGGAATGCAACTCTGCTGACTACTTGATCTTAGCCTGGTGAGATTAGTGTTGGGTTTTTGATCCACAGAACCGTAAGATTATAAATGTGTGTTATTTTAAGCCATAAATTTGTAGTAAATACATTATGGCAGATCATAGAAAAATAATACAAAGAGAAAATATATAACTTACTCATGAGAGGAATCATACACAGTACTCTCTAAATGTCCAATGAATATACATGATCATTGTATAATGTAAGATATTAAAAATCATTGAAAGGTAAAAATCTCTAAACATCACAATCACAAAATTCTGGGCTATTTTTTTTAATCACTGTATTTTTTTAAAGATTTTTATTTATTTATTTGACAGAGAGAGATCACAAGTAGGCAGAGAGGCAGGCAGAGAAAGAGGGGGAAGCAGGCTCCCTGCTGAGCAGAGAGCCTGATGCGGGGATCAATCCCAGGAACCTGGGATCATGACCTGAGCTGAAGGCAGAGGCTTTAACCCACTGAGCCACCCAGGCACTCCTAATCACTGTATTATCATCAAAAGCAATGAGAATATAAACGAATGTGTTTTCACATAGCAAGCACTTCTAGAATATATACTATGTGGTAGACACTATTATAGATACTTTAGAAACATAACTCATCTGATCTGTTAGCCTTAAGAGATGGTTACTATTGCCATCCCTGTTTTACAAAGAAGATACAGGCTTCATTAGCTTGCTCAAGAGTGCATATGCAGTAAATGGCACAGTCAGAATTCAAAGCTAGGTACTCTGGCTCCACAGTCCATGCTTTTAACCACCAGTGATGCTTCTTCTAAAATCATAATCTTATATGTTCCCAGTAAGTTGCTTTATATACTGTTTTAGGCTTAAGCAGAATTTTTTCAATTGCGTGTTTTCTGATTTTTCATTTTCATCCATTCAACAATTACTAAGCACCTCCTCTGTCCTGGGCAAAGAGGCCAAAAGAAATGAATAAAGCAATGAGCCTCCCCTTCAAGAAATCAGTTTAAGTGACAAGAAACAGACATGTAAATAAATAATGACAAAATAATAAAATAAATTCATTCAAGCAAAACCATCTCTTTTTAAGGCACATGGTGGGGAGCAAAGGGGGAGGGAGATAAGCAGATTCTGCACAGAGTACAGAACCCCACATAGGGTTCAATCCCAGGACCCTGAGATCATGACCTGAGCCAAGACCAAGAGTCATACACCCAACCTACTGAGCTACTTAGGCTCCCCCAAAACTATCTCTTATTCCCTACCAATGAGTTCATGATTTAGAAGGAAAGACTAGTGCTTAAACAAATAGTTGTGATACTTTAAATGCTACAGTAGAAGCACCTAACTGGTGTTAAGAGACTCTAAAGGAATAATGTTTGTAGGAACTGGGGTATGGGGGAGACACTGAAGGGTTTAAAGAAAGAGAGTAACAGAATAACATGAGTTAGTTTTTTAGAAAGATCACTCTGGTGAGCAGGGAAGAGATTAAAACTGAAAGGAGGTAAGGCTGGAGGCTTTGGATTTGTCAGGAAATGATTTAAAGTGCAGAGATGATGAGAGCTTGAAATAAGGCAATGGCAGCAGAGATTATGAGAAGAGAGGGTGGGATTTGGAGTGGTATTAGATGGCATTGTGGCCAGGGAGCCAGGATACGCCATCGGCCTCCCTCGAGGAATAAGAGCAAAAGAGAACAGTGAGAAGTTAGCAATGATGGCTGTGTAAACACTAGGCTGACAGATGGTGAGAGGGAATATTTGGATTTTGTGTCCTGCTACCCTTCTAAGTCATTTGGACATTAACCAGGCAAGTAGAACCTGGACAAAGTGCTTACGGTGTACAGTCAGATAATGCTAGAAAGTTACAGTGCTAGAAAGATGGAAGTTCTACTGGAGTGGGGAGAAATCAGTGCCTGAGAAAGGAGATAGCATTGTGGTATATCAAAATAAAAATTTTAATTAAAAAACTCTTTTTAATTTTATCTTTTTTAAAAATCTTACTTTATGAAGAGACTGAAATTACCTCAAGGAAACATTTCTTTTTTACAATTAACTACTGTTTTTAAATGTTGAATTGTCACCAATAATTATAACTAGCAATAGCTTACTTTGTGAAGACACTGTTCCAAGTACTGTACATATGGGCCTCATTTAATACTCAAGTGTTATTATTAATTCAGTTTACTGTTAAGTGAGACCCACAGAGATTGAGTAACTTGTTCAGGGTCATCCAGTAACTGGTAAAGGTAGAATTTGAATCCAGACATTGCGATGCCAAATCCTGAACTCGTCACTCTATCACTAACCATGTTTAGTAAATACAGACATTCAGAAATAATTTTTACTATGTTGTGGTTCAGAGCACACAGAGGCTCTGGAACCAGACTGTGTAGGTTCAAATCCTCATTTCACCACTTAATAGCCGTGAGATGTTAGGCAAGAGACTTCCCCACTCTGCAACTGTTTTCCTATCTATAATTGGGGTTAATAATAGTGCTTATGTCCTAGGGCATTTCTGAGGACTAAATGAATAAATGCAGAAAAAGAGTTTAGAATAGTGCCTAGGACATATTACATATCCAATAAAATTTACCTGTTATTATTAACATTATTCTATCCTAGAGTACTGAGAATACTGGTAAAAAATGCTGTATATACCACATGACCCCACTTAAGATCTGCAGTAGACAGGATAATGGCCCCTAAAAATGCCCATGCCCTTATCCCTGGAACCTGTAAATATGCTACCTTACCACAGCAAAAGGGACATGGCAGACATGGTTAAGGTTATGGACCCTGAGATGGAGAGATTATCCAGGACTACCTAGGCAGGCCCAATCTAATTAGATTCTTAAAAGACTGAAATTAGAGAGAAAACAACCGAAGAAAAGGTGAGAGTAATCACAAAAGGCGCTCAATCCAGCTGTGCTGGCTTTGAAAGGGAAGAGAACACCCAAGGAATATGGATGGCTTGTAGAAGTTGGGGACATGCCCTCAGCTGATGAGCTGACATGGAACCAGTACTACCACAGTAAGGAACTGAATTCCGTTGACCTGAACACACAAAAAAACGAATTCTTCCCTATACCCTGTAGAAAGAAACGCAGACCTACGGACACCTTGATTTTGGCCCAATGAAATCAGAGTTGGACTTCTGACTACAGAACTGTATGGCTCTACACTGGTGTTGTTTTGAGCTGCTAACTTTGTGGTTAATTTGTTACAGCAACAGTAGTAAACTAACATAAGATCTATGTTTAACTTTTTCCTAAAAGACTCAAATATATTGATTTAAGAACTATATAATATGCTAAAATGGATTTAACTTTTTAAAGTCAGCAATTTTAAACTATGTTGAGGCATAAATCAATGTCTTCCTTACATTTCTATTATTAAATTCCTTAGAACCTAAAAGTTGCTGAAAGGCTGGAAGAAAGTATCATAAATAAGATGCTATTATAATTCTTTTCATATTTTCTTTTTTCATCTTTTCTTTATAGTTAAAGAAATACTCCAATTTTTTAAGTTCTCATAATTAATGGATGCATTAATTATACTTTGATTTTTTATTAATATATTTTAAGCCCAAAGCCAAGTCCTACTAGGACTCTTCATTAACATATTGACAGGAATTTATAAATTCTAGGTTTAAACAATTAACATGTTGCATTTACAGAGATAAAACACTCAAAGGCCAAATACACTATGCCATGGTTATCTACTTTTTCACTGTCTCTGAATTGGTACTCATTAGCTCCAAAAGAACAAGGGCCATGCCTGGGTGTTCACCTTTATATCAACACTGCTTAGCAATACTCCTGGCCCCCAGCAGGCTTCTGTTAAATAAAGGAATGAAAAACAAATCTATTTTTACATTAAGTATAGAAAATTGGAAGTAAAAGAAAGAAAGAAAGAAAGAAAATTGGATGTAAAGCATCCCTGAAATTTCAACTTCCTAGCTCACTGGAAAACTAAAGAGGTATACTATATCAAGAGGTCGAATGATAAAAGTTGGAGCTTATTTTAAACGTTTTCAACCAAAATCTTAAAATGTTCTACATGTTTTACATTCTTAATCAGATTCATTAAACATAAGTCAAATATCTTGCTAGCTTGGTACATTTATTATTAACAGCTATTGTGATATTCATGTGGCATACATAACGTTTCATGAATTAGAACTTGCTTTCTGAAAATGTCCTCTATATTATTCTTCTTGGGGTGCTTTTTTCCCACTTCCATAAAAATTAAATGAAGCAAGTATACCTGCTGGCCTACCTGAAAAGTACAACATGGCTGCCTTCCTTCACAATTACTAAGTGAAAGCCTTGGTCTTCTTCAAAAAGATTTTCTTAACCTCCAGAACAGCACCATTCAACACAAGGGTAACCTGAACCACATATGTAATTTTAAATTTTCAAAAACACTCCCATTTCAACATGTCATCAACCTAAAATGAATGAGTTTACATTCTTTCTTTTCCATACTATAGCTGTAGAAATCCAGTGTGCATTTTCCTTAGACCTCAATTTGGCCTACCCACATTTCAGGGGGCTAGCAACTACTTTATCAGGCAACTGCAGCTCTGGAAAAATATCCCCTCCTGTGCCTAAGTGAACTACACACCCTATTAACTTGTAGCTACCACTCTGTCTCATTTGTACTGTTGGTCCATGTGCTGGGAAGTACTTTTTTTTTTTTTCCCACTAATTCGGAAAACCATCATCATCCTTCTTAGGACTGCTTTTTCCAAGATCTCCTTAATGAATGGAAGACCACAAAATTGCAGCTAGAAATACGTTAAATTCTACACCTTTGATATAAAAATGAATGTGAACAGAATCAAGAATCATTAATAAATGTTCTATTATCCGTAATGTTTCATATTGTGGCTACCAGAATATGAATTCTGTTCCACAGAAAAATTATTTCTTAAAAAAAAATTAAAAGCTGTCTTGTAATCCTGTTTCTACAGGATACGCTCCGGAACATGTCACAGTACAGCTGTTGTAGGACTGTGCGCTCCTGGGAAGAAGAGCAGGGTGAGGCAACAACTAAAACGTTAAGACCTACTACGTGCAGGAAGGTTTAGCTACCTCTCTCCAAAGCTTAGAGCAAACCCTCCAACCAACACACTGCTGTCCACACTACTGAATCAGTAGGCAGTGACAATTCACGCAGCTACACACAACTGCCTGGTGAACGCTCCAAAAATACGTTCCCTCAAACGCCAGTCCTAGAAATTCAGACTTAGTTACCCGGCGGGGCGGGGCGGGGCGGGGGGGGCGGGGGGGGCGGGGGGGGAGAGCAATCTGGCTGTCCGTGTTTCTCAGAGTTCCTGGGTCATTCTGACGGGCCCTGCTGCGCCCAGGGGCTCACTCCCCTACGGTACACGCGGGTCCAGGGCCTCTCGGGCCAAGGCTAAGGAGGCGGACGGCTAACTGGACCGAGCTACCCTCCTTCCGAAACCCGCAGAAGTCAACAGGCTACCCACCCACGGCGCGCACGCGCAGCAAAACGGCCCCTCCCCCGAAGCTGCCGCCCGCCTCTCCCAAAGGCTCCCCTCCCCAAGGGCCATCCCGCTGTGAGCCCTCCACCCACGGAGAGCCAAGAGCGAGCCCGGGAGCTGCGGATGCGCCCCACTGCCACTCGGCGGCGCTTGTCCGGCGGTAAGCCGCGCTGTCCGAGGGCAGGGAAAGTCCTGCCCTCAGAGAGCCCCGGCTTCCCCGCGGCCTCTTGACACCAGGACCTCTTGACGCGCGGCCCCGACCTGGGGCTGACGGGTTCGCGACTGTCCTGCCAATCAGATACGTTTTCCTCATAGTAGCCAGCCGACCAATCACCGCGCGCGGGTGTCCTGTTCGGCTCTTCGGCCCTTCGGCCCTTCGGCCCTTCAGTGCTCGCTGTTGCTGGGCGGTCCGGGGCCTTCTGCCGCGCTCGAAAGCTTAGTTCTCCTCGGTTTAATTTCCCCTTTTTTCGCAGACACTTCCGGGTCCTGCGTCGCTCCGGAAGCCCGCGGGTTCCGGAAGCCTGGGTAATCCAGGTTCTGCTAGGAGAAGCCAAGCTTCCCAGAGAATGTCTCAGAGAAAGTTACGTGGAACGGGGGCGTTTCGCAGACTCTTAAGGTCAGTGTCTGCGCGAGAGAGCCGGAGTGCGAACTAAGGTCTTGCTTACAGCTGGGAGGGCGTGGAGTGTCACGACGTTGTCGCTGTCGCCCTTGGCTTGAGTTTCCTTGTTTATTGGCTTCCTGTTTTCCTGGAAGAAGCAAATCAGAGTCTGATTTGGAAAAGGCAATGAAGTAGGCCCGAGCTCCTAAAACTAGTTTTAGAACGGCATCCTTAAAAGAAAAAAGAGAAACACAGATAGACTTGAATTCTTTTGCCTTCCACGAGGTGACTTTCTAAAACACTTCAAAATCTTCGCGCCCTTGTCCGTGGTGAGATTTACTTTTTAAGAGTGGCTTAAAAAAATTACGCAGTGTCCAAACTACTTACTATCGGATGGCTCATATAAAGTGTTATATTGGTACAAAAATAGAGGTCTAATGCTTATGTTTCTATTGAAAGCCTGTGAATTTAGAAAGTTTTCATTTTCTTCGGGAAGAAGAGCTGTTGAGAATGTTCGTACGTAATTGCTTGCTATGGGTTTGTTATATTTAACAGTGATTTTTGATAACAGAGTGTGGAAATAATTGACATTTTTCTTCTGGTGCTTTAAATTAAAAGTCATTTTTTCTTTTCTTTTCTCTTTTCTTTCTTTCTTTCTTTTTTTTTTTTTTTTAGATCCCATTTTCCAAAAATACCACATTTAGTGAAAGGGCTTTTCCCAAGACCAAGTTGTTGAATGTCCACATCTAATATATTTTGGTATTCTGCAATACCCCTTTGGAACTTTTTACCTTAACAATTTCAGGCAATTACAGGAAGTTTGAGACTTTATCGACACCACAATTTGCAGTCTTAACATCTTTCCCTAATGTGTTATCTTTAGTTAAACCTGAACAAAATAAACTTGGGATGGCTGACTTTTTTTTCACTTTATCTTCTCGGATATGCCCATATTATCAATTACTTGTATCCAGAACCATTAGAGTTCAGTGATTTGAGTCAGAAGGGGACTGAAAAGAAGAAAGATAATGGAATTATTTAAAAGTTAAAAAGCAACAACAACAACAAAAAATCTAAAAACTAAAAAAACCCATATATGTACATATATATTTATTATTTATGTTATTATTATTTATTATATATTTTTTCTTAAAAAAAATGGAAGTAACAGGACATAGTAAGGGGAAAACTAAATCAAAAGAATAGAGTGCTAGTCCTGACTCTAGTTTCCTTTGACCAGCCCTACCCTGTGGCCTTTTTCTCTTCATTTTTGGGGAATAGGGGTAGCATTCAATCTGTGGTTTTAAATCTGTTCTGAAGAAGAATTCCTATATAAATTTCCTGGAGCCGCACAGGGGAGAGACAAACCAAGCAGATAGCCTTTTTCTACAAGAGCAGCTATTGTATGTATTCTGTTTGAAACAGTGTTTCTGTTAAGAAATTTAAATTCATATCTTAGACTAGGTGATCTGTGTTTACTTCTAGCATTATGATTCTGTTTCAAATTACTCATGTGTATCTAGTGTGCATTCATTTGATTAGTAACTTTTTTAATAGTAAAAGAAACATTCATAATTAATTTATTACTAAAACCCACAAATAGGTCTATGTAGTCTCATTTGTTTAACAAATACAAACTTTAATTCTTTGTGATCAGAATCATAATTATTTTTCTCTATTCCTCCTTCCCTGGTATTTTAGCCATAACATTTTTTGCTTATTTTTGAAGCTCATAATAATCTTTGCAATAGGAAGGGCAGATATTTTTCCTTTTACTTATTCTGTAACTGAATCTTAAAGATGTTAACAGCCTTGCCCAACATCACATTGCTAGTAAATTTGCATTTTAAGTCTTAACCCCATGTTTTCCTCACATCAGGTAATTTTAAAGTTTCTTTCTCTCTTGCATTTCACTGTGCTCAGGTTCCTGTAGCATAAGGAAAATGTATGCCATATGCACAATCTTTATTTCTGGACAGAAGTTCTGCTCTGAATCACTTGCTCCTTTTTTCCTCCCTTGATTATCTTGGGCAACCTCAAAACAAATTGGATGCCCCCTTTACCTCCTTCCTGTGAAATGACAGCAGTTTCTAAACATTCCATGTTCCTCTTCAGTTCCTTTGGAATGTGGGAGAAATCTCTGGAGAAAAGCTCTGTACTGCTCCATTTGCCCCATGTAATCCTGGCACTGCAAATGCCAGCACTGTGATTTCTCTCCATGCAAGTGGAAGCAGGGAAGAGGATGTCTGTCACCCTCTGTGCAATATTAATCAACTTCTTTTCAATCTTTTACCATCTATGCAATCAAAATACCCTTTTCTATACTGTGTTTTATTCTGTTTAATATGCTTTCTTTTTTTTTTTCCAGACCTCTTCCTTCTTAACTGCCTGTGAATAAGGTGAGATAAAATTTCATCCAAGTTGTCTTATCTTCCTACTATTAAGACAAAAAAAAAAAAAACCCAAGAGTTATAGAGTAATTCTGTTTTGATTCTGCATAACTGTTCCCTTCTAGTGTTAAATGAATTGGCATTGCCTCTGCCTTGCCTATAGTATGTGTTCGTAATAATTCACACCTCATTTTTTCACCCACATATTCCCTTTGTTCATATTGGACATTCAGGCTTTTTGAATGGTTTTCTGACCACATGTGTAGAGTCAGGGAGAGAGAATGTACACAAGAGGCATCCCAGGCTACGTGGGCAACTTTACCACAGTTCTTTACTTTATTTCCCCATTTACAGTCCCGGGAGCTTGACTGGCAGTCTGGTCTTGTGAATGATCTTGAGGGAAAGAAATTTGCTTTGAGCTCTGCGGGATTGAATTTGTTCCAGGTTTACCACATATCCATACTACTTATTAACTTCCTTTGTGTGTTCCACAGTTTTCTCTACTGTTTACCGGAAATTCACTGATTATCAGTCTGACCTTAAACAGGTTGTTAATCTTCTCAAGCCTAACTTTTGTCTTCTAAAATGGACTGATAGTATTTACTGTGTTATGAGGATTAAATGAGATAAAGAGTGTGAAGAAAACATAATGCCTCACACACAATGATGAATCACATGGTACTTCCTTCTTTCCCATTGCTAATACCTCTGTTCCTTTGTGGATATTTCCATGTTGTCTGTCTGTCTGTCTGTCTCTCTTCTTTTTAAGATTGATTGATTGATTGATTTGTCAGAGACAGAGAGAAAGCACGCAAGCAGGGGGAGTAGCAGGCAGAGGAAGAAGTAGGCTCTCTGCTGAGCAAGGCACTGATGCCGATGCCGATGAGGGACTCAGATCCCAGGGTCCTGGGATCATGGCTTGAGCTGAAGGCAGGGGCTTAACCAACTGAGCCACCCAGGCAGGCATCCCTCCATGTTGTCTTGAATGCCAGAAAATATGCAGTTAAATATGTGTGCCAGTAATTTGCAAGTCATTGAAAATTCTCTTCTTAGGTTCTAGAGCTCTTTTCTAAATTTATAGCGTACTTAACGATCTAGTTGCTTCATGTGTTTCATGTGGCTCTTGTGTGTTCATCCTTGGAGTATAATTCTTACTGTAGCTCATGCCTATACTCTTAATCTCTTAATGTTTAGAGTTTTAAAATAGCCCCATTTGCATGTCCTCGGTTGTCCTTCTAGAGTGTTTATATTCATCTTTTAGGCCCATCACCACCTTGTCAGTCAAGGACACTAGTTCGGAGCATGACTCTCCCACTTCTAGTTGTGTGATTTTACGTAAGTCAGCTAATCTCTCTGTGCTTCAGTTTCCTTGTTTTAAAACATAAATGATAAAAGAACCTCTTTCATAATATTGGTAAGGATCAAATGATTTAATATTTAATTTTGCAAAGGATACTTAGTTATGATAGTCCCTTGTTAGCACTTGATAACTGGTGAGCAGAATATATTTATTTCAGTCATAAACTCATAAGTTGGTGGGTATTGTCTTCTAGATGCTTTGCTATTTTTTTTCTATGATTGTGTCTCTGTTTCACTGTTCTGTTCTGATTTCTCTGCTTTCTCTAGCCTTTTCCACACTCAGCGTTATCATTTCTGCAGTTGAAAATGGCTGTTCTTTTTTTTTTTTCCTCTTCCAAGTTTTCCTAAAATAGTTCTTCTAAGGATTCTAGATAGGTAGACTTTTCACAGTTGATTTTTTGAAATTTATTTTTATATCTTTTAACTGCTAGAGAGTCTAGTGTGGTAAAATGACTTGTCCAGAGTCACACAGCCCTTGGTGAACCTGGTCTAAGATACACAACTAGATTAGAACCAGTTTAACTCTCTTTCCCCATATTCACTCAAACATCTGCTTTTTATTTTCACAACATGCTTTTTCTCTTAAAGACTCAGAAGTATCAACTTTCTGAAAGAAAAGATTCTGAGTGCCATGCTTTTCTCTTAAAAATGTATTTGTAAAGCTAGGCCAAGGTATTGGAAATTCTGTTTTAAGGTTTAAAAAAAACCAGACATAAACGTTGGTGTTAGTTTTAGATACTTGAATAAGTATCTTAAATAAGTAAATGAAATGGGGGGGGTCTCAGTTTTATAAGACTAATTACAATCTTGGTGATTTTAGTATTTGATTTGAGTTCCCTTTTCTCTCTGAATTAAAAAATATATCTATAGTTCCCATCTGCTAGGACAGGGTACTTATCTTTGTTCATCTTTTTGAGCAATTTATGAAATTTTGAAGTTTATCCTAGAAACATTTTATTGTGTACTCACTACCAGTCCCCAAAAGAAAATTCCCATTTGGATTTTGATGAGGATTACATTAAGTATAGCTAGAATTCTAGCATCTACAACAGAATTTTAAAATTTCACATGTCTTATCTGTATCCAAAAGAGCACAATTTGGACTTATAACATTTGATATCTATAAACTATTGAAACTTAGTTTATATTTGATGAAAGAGTAGAACAAAAGAGTAGTGACAAGTCGTTTAGCAAGCCTGTGGCAGAAGTGGGATTTGAACTTCTGGTTGTTGATTTCTAGGCCTATTCACAGTGCCAGAGGTCATAGTGTCCTAATGGGTCTCAGTCATAGCTTTTTCTCTTTTGCTCATGTTTGAAATGTGTTCTGGGAATCGGTGTCCTGTTAAATCCCTCTTTGATGCATGTCCCATTTATTAGTATTGATTTCAATACAATGGACAGTAAATCTATCTGACTACACAAAGGAAATAAAATAGTAGGGTGTAGGTTCAAAGCTTAAGATCTCTAGTTATAGAACTTTATTCACATAACCTCATATCATGAAACGTTGGTTTAAAAAAAAAAGGAAAAAATTAGTGTATTTTCTCATCATCTCATTAGTATATTTTCTCATTGATTACTTGAACCCTCAGGATAGTGTGGCAGCCACATTGTCATACTAAAAATTAGTTGGTTATCGTGGGTCTGAAAAAGGATGGCCTGGCAGCGGGTGTATACATGGGTTTGATACCTTAGAGAATACTTGGGAATCACATGTTTCTGCTGACAAAGTTTACAGGACTGTAAATTTAAATGTAGAGTTTTTGTAGGCAGCATGCATTGACAAATATGCCTAATGGTAATACATCTAGTACTGAGAGTCTCGGAACAGGTCAATAATAATGTCTATATTGATAGCAGCAGTGTAGGAGATGTTACTTGGTATTATAGCTAAAAATCCATGTTATCCCCTTAATCATAATTACATTAATATTGACAGGCCCTTGACAATACTCACATTATTATTGATAGATTTCTGTCAATAACATGTTTTAAATAAAATATATTCATTCATAATTTGTACTATACTCAGTAAAAGCTCTGAAATACATTCTGAAAATTCTTCTTTAGTGTGATACAGTTTTTTGTTTTGGTTTTGGAATGCGATATAGATGACAAAATTTTATTTGGGGTAATGGAAAGCAGAATAAAGATAGGAGTATATATCGCTGCTCTTAGTAAATGAATTTTAGGGTTTTTTTTTCTGAAAGAAAAGCAGTATGACATGTCTAGTGATGAAATGTCAGCAGGAAACCTTTTTAAATAGTTTTTAGTGCTAGATCATTTTGTCTTAAACATATTTATGGGACAAGTTAATCACACTAACCCTATAGATACTATAATTTGCCTTGAGCATCTTTTTCCCGTATCTTTAACATAGTAGTATCCTTGCTAAACACATGTGTAGTGACAATTATACTTTTAGTTAATTATTTTTTTGAGTCTCTTTGCATGACTATAAATGTTTCCTCCACCTTGGCCCTTTAGAATCTTAAAGTAGTACAGTTTGGGAAATGGGGATTGGGAAGGGAAAGGGTTACAGAATTGTGTATTAAAAGAATGAGATTTCATGGTAGAGTAGGAAAAGGTATTGCCGGTTTTTGACATTCTGGAAAAATCAATTTAAATTAAATCTGATGGTGTTCGTTTCAATTCTGAACAATCCCAGCTTTAAAGAAAAAGATTAGTTTGTATTTTTTTTTTTAACTATTCAAGTTGGAGCCTATTTTTGTGAAACTAGATACTAATCTACAAGAACCTATAATATGGGGATCACTAAACCTTACTTAAACTAAATTCCTGAAGGTAAGTGGAAATAGACTGGCTTAACGTTGGGTGTGGATGACAATCACTGTAACAGAATCAGGAAAGTACTGGTTTACAAAAAAAGCATTGGGGATTTTTGATTAAAAAATGTGAAGGCGCCATAATCTTTTTGATTTTGATTAATTTTTAATGAAGCAGGTCATTACTTAAACTTTTTCAGAAAGTTATTAGCACCTTCGTTAAGGGCGTTGCATTGTTGCAGGTATCCTCTAACTGGTCTCCGGGAGCTGTAGCACTCGTTTTCTTCAGTATTCTTGAACTCTGCTGTCAGGTTCATCTTTTAAAAATATATCTTAAATATTTTTAAAATATTGTATCTCTTCTCCTTAGTGATTATTCACACCTATGAAATCATTCCAGTTTCCCTACAGTGGGCTTTTTGCAGTGGGTTAACTCTTCAGCCAGCCTCTCTTGGCAGCCTGTTTTGCTCAGTCATGGCAGATGACTTGAGTCTTTGCTTCCAGGTAACAGGCACAGCCACAGTGGATGAGGGTTAAATCACTGAGGAGGCAGCTTGGAACTCATCCCAGTATCTTCCAGATAAACCATGGCCAGGTTTCATGGCTCGGACATAATCTAGGGTTTGCACAACCTGTTCTTGTGTCTTAAATGCCATTTTTTTTCTTTTCTGCCTGGAGAGTTTTGTGATCCTTCAAGGTGTCTTCACATTTCGAGATTCATTCTTTGTTTCAGAGATCAATGGCTAGCCCTGATTATTGTAACATCCTATTTCTTTAAAAAAGCCTGAATAAAAGAAAGTGAACTGAGAGTTAAATTTTTGGCTTGAATCCCTGCTACCTAGGAGATTGCCTGGCATTTGGTAAATGCTCAAAAAGTATTAGTTAAATTGAGCCATTTGTCAGAGAATTAGGATTCACTAAAACACACTCCTTGTATTATATTGAAAATAACTTTGTGACTTAAAGGCATTTATGATATTTTTCTGTGCTTTACACCTATTATGGGCAAATATTGTTGTACGACAGTGGAGGGAAAAGGATTCCATGATCAGACTGAATGAACTTCTAGTTATTTCTATTTTATAAGTTTCTTCTGCTGCTGGGCCCTGCCCATCTTTAAAGCCAAAAGTCTAGAATGAATGTATCTGCCTGAAAGAGGACAAAGGAAAGGAAGAGGAATGGAGTGTCACATGTTAGTGATGAACCACAATTGGATGCCTGTCTGGACTGCCTGTACCATGCCCTATCCAGCAAAGCACCCTAGAGTCAGATATTATCAGTGTGCATGCCTGAAGTTTCTTTGCTTCCTGATAATAGGCATTACCATATCGATGAGGGTTGAATAACCGAGGGAGCAGGTCTTGCTGAAACCCATCCCCATGCTCTCAGAAATCCCCCTCCATAATCTCCTTTCAGATAAGATATAGGAGTGTGATGTGTTCCACCGAACCATGTTTCTGCTGCTTCCCACCTAGTCCCCCTACATGTGCACACATAATAGTGACATCATAATAGTGACACTAACTACCACAATTATGGAAAAAAAGTTCTTTCACCACAGATTGAGGCATTAATATAAGTAATAATGAAAATGTCAGTCATTTGAAATAAATTTGCCAAAATCAACTTGGACTCCTTTTCTTCTTATGCCCGTCCCTAGTCAAAGCAGCAATAATATAGTAATAATAATACTTTCCAGTTTCCAGACCACTTTCATAACATTATCTAGTTTAATCTCAATAACTTTGTGTGGTAGCTGTTCCCTCCAACTTTTTGAAGAATCTGAGGGTAGGGTGCCTGGGTGGCACAGTTGGCTAAGTATTGGACACTTGGTTTCGGCTCAGATTATGATGTCAGGGTTGTGAGATCAAGCCCCACATCAGGTCTCATGTGAGGTTTTACACTCGGCATGGAGTCTGCTTGAGATTCTCTCTCCCTCCCCCCTCCCCCCATGCCTCTCCCTAAAATTAAAGAGAATCTGAGGATAAGGACTTTTTGTAAGATCACATAGCAAGTGAGTCACAAAGCTGGAACTTGAGCTCAGGTCTGATTGATTTTAAATACGCCTTTTTCTATTCTGTCACAGTTGCCTAAATAGGAATGGAGAGCAAAGGAGGAGTATTCCACTTTGACTGTGGTGTGTAATGGACAGTGTCTGTTCTATGTTTACAACTAAAAGAAGTTACAAAAATGACTAAAATGTTGGAAAATAAAACCTGAAACAAAAAAATAGAGAAATTATTCGTCTGGAAAGGCAAAGGCTGAAGAACAGTTTAATGATAGTCTTTTGGTCCATTAAAGAGTCTTACGTAGGGAGGAGATCGAGCCCAGCTGTTCTTAATCGACACTGAGGCCAGGCCTGGGGAGAAAAAGAGGAAAGAAAAAAAAATGTTAAACTGTAACAGAAGGGATAAGAAAGAATTTTTCGATAATAAGGATTGTTAAATACTGGATTGGTTAGAGTGTGTTAAGTCTCCCTTTTCTGGCAGCCATTAAAAATTCCTATCTTTGCTAAATGTTAAGTATGATTCCTCCAGAAGTGAAGTATTTGAAATGGATGATTCTTCTGAGAAATCACTCCTTCAGACCAGTTTTTCACTAAATATAAGTTAGAAACCTGAGGAAGAGAAGGCTTCCCTCACCACCCAGTTTATTCAGATGCTCTCATATAGTATTCAGTCAGTATACCAATTAACTACCAAACTACTCATTCTATTGCACATAGATTCAACAAACATTTATTGAGCAACTACTATGAGCCCATCTTTGTGGTATATTCTACAATTAATAACAATTCCATCAGCCGCAATGCAGAGCTGATTATGATTCTAATATTTGAAGATCCATGAATTGGCTAACTGGTCCTCTAACACAAGGCATGTATTTTATCTGATACTCAACTGAAAAAAATAGCAATCTATCCAGCCCAATTCTGGGAATGTGAGAGAGGTAAGAGGAGGGTTCTGGTAGTGTTGGACTTCTATCCATGTCCAGTATGGTCAGAGCCTTTCAAGGGTAATTTGATAATACGAGAGCTTCCCTTATCTTGCTGACCACAAAATATGAAATCTGGGGAAGATACAGAATTGTAGACACTGTGAAAGCAGAGGAGTCATGTGCTATATTCCCACATACCATGAATGACTGTAGAATTTTGCAGGAGGAAAACTGAGCTAGAAATCAGTCTCTTTTTAGGTGGCAAGTGCTTTGAGAAATAAGTGTAAGATAAGGCACTTTCCCTTAACTAGCTTACAGATAAAGTAGAGAAAGAAGATGGACTGACATGACTGAAATCACAGGACAGTTGGTTGAGGGCTCAAGTGAGTGGCACAGACAGTTGCTGTCAGAGTTAAAGGTGGTGATAACAGGAGTTGGAGATAGTTATGAAGGTTTCATAGAGAATGTTGAAATAAAGTTGGAATGTGAAGGGCAGAGACTTGTGGGCAGTGGGAAGAGTTGGCGGGGAAGGTGAGTGTTTTGGGTACATGGAGAAAGGCACAGAGTTAGGATTGAGGGATGGCCCAGAATTAAGAGCTCCACTGGCAAGTAGTGGCTTGTCTGCTTGCAGAGTTGGAGACAGAATTGGGCTAGGTTGCATCTGAGAAGTTTGTACTTTATCCCAGAGGTAATAATGAGGTAATAGAGATGATTTGGTAACTGTAGGCAAACACTTTTGTGGATTTTGGTTTGCTTCTGGCGTTAAAAAAAAAAAAAGTTCTAGTTGTTTCCCTCAATTACATAATGCCTATTAGCTAGAGAAAATTTGTAAACTGCAGAAAAAGTGAGAAAAATGATACTATTTATTGATAATTTTTGCATGGATTTTGGAATTCTTTTTCTGTTGAGATGGTTTCAAAATGTTATATATTGTCTTTGAGAACCTGTGATACCATATACCTCTGTTACTACCTTAGTTGTCTATTTACTTGCCTGCTTCCCTTATTAAACCTTGGTTAGGGTCCATAAGTGAGAACCAAGGTGTTTTGTTTATCACTGCATCCCAAGCACCCAGCAGGGCTAGAATGTATTGATGTCCATAGCGTTTGTTGAATTCATGGAGTAGTCTCTAATCTCATAGGATCTACGTAACCGGAGAAAGTGATAGCCAGAGTCAGTGTAAGATTTTTAACAGCCACTGTAGATATAGGGATAAGAACTAAACAAATGAGTGGGAGGGCTGGCAGGCAGCATGGAGCTGTATGGATGGTAGCTATGCCAGAGAAATTAACGGAGTTCTCTTTGAAGTGACTAGCCCATTCATTCTCAACATCACCAGGAAGCTTGTTAGAAATGCAAATTCTTGGCTCCCATTCCAGGCTTACTGATTCAGAAACTCTGGAACTGAGACACTACAGTCTAAGAAATCTAAGTGATCATGATAAATGCTTAGGTTTGAAAACCAGTAGCCAAGGACAGTGAGACTACAGGACTGACAGTGAGGACTGCAACATAGAAAGATTGAAAGCCCAAAGATGTACGTGATGCTGCCAGTGAACAAAACCATGAAACAGCCATGCTAGCTGGAACAGGAAAACTATGAGAATAAGATTATATTATTACAAAGAAAGCCGAGCGCGTTTTAGGTGGGCAAGATCTATTGCTCTTGCTTAGTTCACTGCCTTCCTGATCTTAGCATTTCAGTAGATCAGGTAGATTTAAAGTAGATTAGTCCTACCAGAGGGACCCCCCACCCCCCGCACTCAAAGTCTCCACCCAGATTTTCTCTCCTATAGATAGACAGAGATAGATAGAAGAGATAGACAGCTCTAGCTGTCTCATAGGAGCCTCAGATCTCTAACACTACTGTGGTTATTACCTCTCCCCTGAAACCTGTATCACTGCATGTGTTTCCTATTTCAGAGAACTGGACTACCATGTACACAGTTACTCAAGTTAGTTTTTCTTAGCTTTTTTCTCATTAAATCTTGTCGCTTCTAACTCCTCTTAGCTTTAAAGATATCTATTTTTCTCCGTTCCCTACTGATACCCTTATAATTTAGACCATTAGAACTTTCTCATTGATCACTTTAATAATCACATAACAGTCATCTTAACTGGTCTCTCTGCCTCGAGTCTTTTCAGCTTCAAATTCATTCTGAATGTGGCCAGAACAAGCAGTCTAAAATGCAAATTTGATTAGTTCTTTACTTAAACTATCCAGTGGCTCCCCATTAACATTTTGATAAAATATAGCCTCCTCAATTTGGCTTTTACTATTGGTCTCCTGTCTTCCTTTCCAGCCTTTTGTCCTTGCACCTTCAGTCCTTGTCACCTGCTCTCTCTCTGCTTGGAATAGCATTCCTTTACCTTCCTTCACCAGACTGACACTGCTAATCTTTCAGGTAGATGCCTAGATATTTCCCTTGGAAGCTTTCTCTGACCTTCTGAGATCTAGTGACAAAAACAATGCTCTGAATTTCCCGTTGCATATCAATCCTAACACCTTATTGTAAATTGCCTGTTTATTATTTTACATAACACATTCTTACCCAACCCCTCACCTCACTACATTGTAGTCTCCACAAGGGGTTGAGACTACGTCAGTTTTACTATTATATCAGTCACTGGTAAACAGCAGATGTACAACAAACCTGTTGAAATAGATATGATAATTTGAAATAGTTTTAAAGGCTACTGAGTAGGAATTCGTATTTTCTATCCTTCAGCTACCCCTGACTTTATCCTATTCATCTCGTCTGTGTAGTGTGCAGTATGTGTACTGGGTGCTGCGCTGGTTGCTAAAATTCAGCTGTAACAAGACTCAGTCTTTGCAAAAGGGTTTATCTTCTAGTGGGGGAAATAGACAATGTAAAAAGTAGCCTGTGTACGGTACGTAAAGGCCCAGAAAGTGGAAGAATGGACTGCGAAGGGAACAGCTAGAAAAGGCAGCCAACTCAAGTTTGGAGAGTCAGGAGGAAGTGATGCCTAAGCCACTATTAAAAATTTAGTACTTAAAAACTGAAAACGGAATTTTTCAAGTAAAACACAGGAACGTACTGTTCCAGATAGAGGGAACAGACCATAAATGTTCACTAGGGAACAAGAAAAGGGGGCACCTTATGACTAGAGGTCAACAGATTAGGAAGGAAAGCAAGCGGGGGTAGTTGGGGAGGCTGTGTGAACATCTGCAGTGTGGGAAATGCGTTGAAAAAGGCAAAAGGTGGAATAGACCAATTAGATGTAATCCAACAGAGAGATGAGAGCCGCTGAATTTAGGAAGAGGCCTGCAGGGGATAGAGTAGTGAATGGATTAGAAAAATATTTGGGGCAAAGAGCAGAACCTTGGGGATTGGTGAGATTTGTAGAGAGAAAAAAGGGACCTCGGTTCTAAGCCCCTTCTTCTTTTCCTATAGCTCTTGGCTAATATGAGGCAAGGATTTCACAGAACTTGTGGCAAAAATCGCCCCCCCTGCCATAGCCCTCAACTGTGAAATTTTGAGGGAGCTGCAGGGAAGGGAAAAAGATGAGATCACCCCAGAAGGCAGATAACGTTTATGGGAGAGAAGCATTCCTGCCAAATATCTAGATTGAGAAGAAAGCAGCAGTAAACACCTATTATTCAGTAGGCACTTTTGTTTCCTATACTTGAACTTGTTAGGCATGTAGTCTTCTACCACTAAGTCATCTAGGATCCATGAATAGTTTAAAAACATGCTTTGCAAAACCTTTTTAATTGTCAGAAAAAAAAACCCCTTTAATTGTCAACGACATTGCCAGTTTCAAGAGGTACAACTTTATTTTAGGATATACCTTTCAGTTCTTTAACGTCTAACAAATTACATTTAATACCTTTTTGGTAAAAATCATAAATAGAATTTGAAAGAACTTAGAGGTCATTTTATCTCTGGCCTTCAGTTTTGTAAGTCAAATAAATAAAGCAGAACCAGGTGAAGTGACTTGTCCAAGATCACAACGGCCACACTGTCGGTGACAATGAACGTAAGCGGGATACCTGCCTTCCTCTATAACTTAGTGTTAAACTAGTGCTCTAGGCCTTTTGAAGGCACAGAAATCCTGCATGATCAAGATCAAGCTCCATGTGTTCAGGGCCAATTTTAGAAACCAAATGGAAACAGATTTCTTGTCATAGTTTGAATTTACTAGTTTTTTAGTAATAAGTAAAATATCTAAACTGGTCTGGACACTCCTTGACAGTAGCAGCCACTGAGTGTTTTAATCACCCTGGCTTGTACATAATAGGCATTTATTAAGTGTGTTTTGAATGAGTTTGTCACACCTAGCTACCAACTAACCAGCTTTTTCTATTTTATTTTAAAGATTTTTGTCCCCTTAGTACCGCTATGATTCCTTAGTTTCTTTATGAAGTGATCTTTGTATATATTCTTACATCATGGTTTTCTTGGAAAACTGTATGATGTATATCTTCTTAATATCTGAATAGCAGCATTCCTGCACTCCTGTTGCTTTGTGCTAGTATTTGTTTTCTGCCATTGTGTGATAGCATAATAAACACTGATTGTTCATTTAATTTTTTTCTCCTAACTTTATAGATATAAAACATATTTCAGAAAAATTAAATGACTTGTTTAAAAAAATATATACCTTTGGAGTCAGTAGAAGTGCTGGCAATTAACCTGAGGTCTTGACTTACCATCCATTGGAATGCTCGATAGAGTTCTCTGTATTTATTAAGTTCATGTATTTCTCCATGAGTCATGTTATTATTTAGCTTCATTACTGTTAGTATCAGGATTTTAATATCTCAAAATGACCAAGGAGGTAATTTGTGGGGAAAGGGTACAGCTTGCTACAACTTGTTATTCCTTTGATGGAGGAGGGTCCAAAAAAGAAAAAGAAAAAAGAAAAAAAAAGAATAGCGAAGAAAAGAAAGGAGGGAGGGAGGAGTGGGGGAAGAAAGAGAAGGTTCCATGTAAGAGGAGATTGTTTGCTGCTGTTTGACACCTACTGCCAGCTCCAGATTCAGTGGGCCCTGGACATTTGTGTATTGCAGTGTTCGATGCATAGGTCGAGGAGATGGTACAAGCTTGCAAATGTTTGATGTTCCCTACTTGTACTTTACCCCTAGAAACCCTCAAAGAAGACATGGCTTCCAGAGAAGAGAACACGAAAAGGACAAACCGAGTGCTAAGAATAAGTCAGTTGGATGCACTTGAACTGAACAAGGCCCTGGAGCAGCTAGTTTGGTCCCAGTTTTCTCAGTGCTTTCATGGATTTAAGCCAGGGCTGTTAGCCCACTTTGAACCAGAGGTGAAAGCATTGTTGTGGCTTTTCTTGTGGCGATTCACCTTCTATTCTAAAAATGCCACCGTGGGACAATCCATTTTGAATATTCAGTATAAAAATGATTTTTCCCCAAAGCTGAGGTACCAGCCACCAAGTAAGAATCAGAAGCTGTGGTATGCTGTGTGTACGATTGGCGGGACGTGGCTGGAAGAGCGCTGCTATGACCTGTTTCGAAATCGTCATTTGGCATCATTTGGGAAAGCCAGACAGTGTGTGAATATCATGGTTGGACTTTTTAAATTAGGTGGGCTCATTAATTTCCTAATTTTCCTTCAGAGGGGCAAGTTTGCAACTTTGACAGAACGTCTCCTAGGCATTCGTTCTGTATTTTGCAAGCCCCAAAACATGCGTGAAGTTGGCTTCGAGTATATGAATAGGGAACTCCTCTGGCATGGTTTTGCTGAGTTTCTGATTTTTCTCTTACCACTTATTAATATCCAGAAATTGAAAGCTAAGTTGTCTTCATGGTGTATTCCTCTTACTGGTGCTCCTAACAGTGACAATACATTATCCACCAGTGGCAAACAGTGTTCTCTGTGTGGAGAGTGGCCCACCATGCCTCACACCATAGGATGTGAGCATATCTTCTGTTACTACTGTGTTAAAAGTAGTTTCTTATTTGACATGTACTTTACTTGTCCTAAATGTGGCGCAGAGGTACACAGTGTGCAGCCACTGAAATCAGGAATTGAGATGTCAGAAGTGAATGCTGTTTAGAAAGTAAGATTGTTTACTCTGCGAAAAACTATATTATGTTCAAATCCTTAATATTAGTCATCCTAAGCATACTGTTTAGGTATCTTTTATGAGAGGATGTGCTTCTCAGCCACTATTTTCTGTTCTTTTCCAAGCATGATGAAATTCTAATCACTAGAAACCACATGATTCTGAATATATTATGTAAACAATAATGTGTTACTTTTCTTTAAATCATTGCATTCAGTTTTTAATGTTGAGAATAATGTATGGTTTTTGTCAGACTACTAAAAATGCTCTTTCATTTTGCGACTTCCTAGAAAGCGGTTAGATTCTAAAGCGATTTCGGAGACTCGGGATGAGTGTGTATTTATTTTCAAAGATGGCATTAAAGCATCATAATCTGGCAATGATAAGACCCTATTGTTTTGAGACTTAAGATCTAGTGCCCCAGTTGTAATTTTAAGCTTTTCTCTAAAACCTGTTTTTGAGGGGTTCAGTAAGCTTCATTCTCAGGCAAAATGATGGCCACCAGGAGCTCCAGACTGATGTTTTGCCAGCTTTCTAATCCCCCAGGAATAAGAGCTTCTTGCATAATAGTTCCGGCTAAGGCCAGGACCTCATTGTCATAGGCCTGCCTGGAATTACACATTTGTGAACCAGGACAGAAAAGTACTAATCTTGATTACTAGAAGTGTACCTTGTGGACCCATAGTAGGAGAGAGGCCACAGGAAACTCAGGTGCCACCGTAAGAATAGTGGATGGTGGGCAGGTAAAAACAACAGATCCCTACTAGAGTCCACATTTACCTTTTTTGTATCAAAAGTCTGTATGCATTCTTTAATTTTACCAGTGATCTAAGTTGATGAAGACATAAGTAACTGAATGATTGACTTAGATTGCAGGTTTTAAAAGATTAAATAAACATTTTGTTATACCAACAATTTGTTGTAATGTTATTTTGATAAAGTGCTCTCTGAGTAAATACCCATATTGTTAACTTGAAAAATAGTACTTTACATATACGCTAACTAATAGAGTTGTCAATATTATGGGGGTTTTATGTTTTCCCAGGCACTAATGTCACTTAATACCATATTTTTTTTAATTTTTAATTTTTATTTAACATCTACCCCCTCACTAAGTGATGACCCATAGGAGGTCAGGGAGTATGACTATTCTCTTCTGCTCATCACTGGATAACCAGAACCTACCACTCTTAGTGCCAGTGTAAAAAAAAAGAGACGTTTAGTTAGCTGGACAACTAAACCTCATATCAGAGATTGGGTTCTGCAGAAGTGCGTGTTGCAAGGGACTTGAAGTACTGGGCCCGGATTGGATCAAAGTAGTCAGGCCTTTTTAGCGATACCTCTCAGCCATTGGCCATGTGCTCTGGGAAGGGTGTGACCTGGAGCACGACAGCTCTCTGCAGCTAAGGCAGACCCTAAAGGAGCTGACTACCGGAGGCAGCCTGCTGACCCCACTCCCCCAGCTGGGCAACACAGCCACCCCTTGAGGAGCTGGGTGACCAGCCTAGTGTCAGCCACATGTAATACTGTCTCCCCATTACTTTTCTTTACCGTTTTCCATTTTTGTTGTTCTTGCTTGTAAGCATACCAACACACTAATGGCAGGAAGTGTTCAACTTAAAATCATTCAGTTTATGTCTGACTTCTGTACTCAAGTACTGCCTCAGGGAACTCCAACTCACTGCAGAGGCCTAGGCCTGCTGGCTAAGTTGCTCTGACAGTCCCAGACTGCGCTGGTTCCTTGCCTCCCGGTATACTGCCAGGAGACTTGCTCTAACACTAGTGCTTCTGTTCCTACTCCCCAGTAGTCTCAGGGCTCAAGGTTCAGTATAAGTGGGTCACATTTAGCTATATGATACATTTCTGCTTTAGCCTCAAGAACCTAACCATCACCTATGAGCTTCTCCCCTTAGGAAAATAAAAACTTTTACATGTTGTTTTTTCTCTCCCATGTAACTTGTTCTCCCATCAGATTTGCTACTTGTGTATATAATGTATCCAGTTGCTTCAGTGATCATATCTAAAATACATATCAGTCAAAGCTAACCCAAGGCATGTGCTGCTCCCTTGCCTCAGAACTCGGTGGGTTTGGGGTAAGTTTATTTAACTCCTCTAAGATTCAATTTGGTCAACCTATGAAATGGACCTTCAGTAATATCTACCTCTTAGGACTGTAATGGGAATTAAATAACATCATTCTATGAAAAATTGCTTATTAAGCCACTACAGGCATCCTTCTGTAGGCAGAGATGAACTTATAAATAAGTTCATCTTTTTAAATTTGTAGAGGAATAATAGACAATAAACACATAATTTCAGATGTTGGAAGTACTCTGAAGAAAAAAACAGGCTGAGGGAATGGAGAGTGACAAGGGATGCTGTTGACATTTGAAAAGAGATCTGAATGAACTGAGGGGAAAGCCAACCAGAGGAGAGGTGCCAGGATAAGGAAATGGCAGGTACCCAAGCTCTGAGATGAGAATCCATTCCTGGTTGAGGAACAGTAAGAAATAGAGTGACAAGAGAGAAGTGAGGTGAGGGGGCACAGGGTCAGGCTAGGCAGGCCATGATTTAAAAAAAAAAAAAAAATCTGGATTTATTCCAAGTATGAGGAAGCAGAGAAGTTACAAGTTCCTATTTTTAAAGAATCCCTGTGATTAATGTATGAAGAGGTATGAGTAAAAGCCAGAAAACTTAATCAAAGGCAATTTGGTACAACCGTTGATTGTTTTTACATCTATTAGGTTTGTGGTACATGAGCAGTGTCACTATCTGAAATGGTCAGGAACCTGGAAGTAAACAAAGCTGTAGGAAACCAAAATATATTTTCATAGAGTCCACACACCAAAGCTCTACTCGAGGTATTTCCTTGAGTCCCCATTCAGAAGCACAAATTTTGAATAGAATTCTAACGAACTTTCAACAACAGACTAAAAATAATGTAAGGGAGAAAACTGATGAAAGCAAATATGTTTATAGTTATAAACAATTTTTTAAAAACCTGGTATCACTAGGGAAAAAAAAACTATAATCTGGTGACAGAGCAGGGACACACAGGCTCTAAGGACCAAATGACTAATTATAATGGTTTTAAAAATGACCTTGGATCATCAATAAATGGTACCTTATATTCTGTATAATTGGGTTAATGGGCACATTAGTATGGTTATAGTTGAGGAAGGCTCCAAATATGTTGGCACTTATAGGCAAAAACTTGATTCACTTAGAACATTTGCTTTTAACAAAGAGCTGGTTTTCCTAATAGTACTTAATAAATGAAGTTAACTGAATTAAGGAAAGATATTTTCAGCAGCAGAACAATTCCAAATAGACTTTTTAGCCAAAACAATTGTCCCTATTATCCATAGAACTGATGCTCCATGGTTCTTTCCAGCTAAAGCTAGTATGTAGAATATGTGTATATTCATCACCAGTAAGTTGACAAGTATTTCACTTGTACATCTGGGGGTTTTATTCCTTCAAAGAGTATGTAAATCACGAAATAAGACAGACTGTGCCTTTCTGTTCCCAAGTTGTCACTTATTATCTCTTGATATTTTCAAGACAAAGCTTATGGTTTTAAGATGTCATTTTTCTTAAAAGTAAGCATCATTATCATGTTGTCCAAAGGCCTTCCTTGAACACTACCTTGAGTTGTTTTCTGCCAATAAGAACAATTCAGACAAGAGTAATCCAAGTCACTCCTGAGGCCAGAAAATCCAAAAGTATGGTATTCAATAGGTCACTTTCTTTCTGTTTGGCAATAGAGTAACTTGTTCTCACTGACAGATTCAACCCATCCTGTGTTGAAGTCCCAGAGCCAATAAAACCTAAATCTGCTAAGATAAGTAAAGCTGATTTTAAAATCAGATGGGTGTAGACATATTTATATCCATTGACCTTAAGAATTTATCTCAAGGAAATTATAAGAATTTGGAAATAGATTTACTGAAATGATTTTTGCTATAGCACTATTCATAAGATGTAAAATGACACAAATGCTCAATAATAGGAAACTAAAATAGTATAGCTATTTAATTGACTTAATATAATATAAGTACCATGAAAAAATTGTGCAAAAATATATGTAAATAATTTCAATTACTTGGGAAAATGCTCACAATATAATATGAAAAAAGTTGGATATTAAATACAATATGATCTCAGCAGATGCATATATTTCTTGAAATGAGACGAACAGGCACCTATCATGAGATGAGCAGGCACATACATATAATAAATGTCTCTGAGTTATTCAACTATTCAACTTTAATCTTTACATTTTTCTATATTTCTCAAATTTTCTACATTGAGCATATAATACTTTTCATTACGCTAAAACCAGTTATTTATTTCCTTAAAATTTCGTGGCCAATTTTGTTTCAGTTCATTTCAAAGGTAAAATATCTGCATAGCTAGTAAATAAGTTAAAAATATAAATTTAGGAGATGTAAGATCCTAAAAAATCCTAGACTGTCCATTTTTTACATGACAAGAAAATCCTGCCTTTCTGACCAACCACAACTATTGAAAGAGTCTGAATTATTTCAGACATTTTTAATTAAATATTAAATTTGACTCCATATAATACATACATTTTTAACCACTTCTATGTAGGCAACAAAAAGGTAAAAAGTGCCCACTCTCTTTTCCAAAAGTATTTGATGTATATAAATAAATGTATGGTATTCTTAAATCAGTGTAGTTTAAAAAAAATCAGTGTAGTTTACTTACTTTAAAATATCTAGAACTCATACACCAGATCAAACAGTTGACATGAATATTTTATATAATCAGTTTGCCTAGGCCTGTAAGATGCCTGTATTTCCTCAACTAAGAATCAAGACCCAGGATCTGGCCCAGGATTCTGTATTCCTTCCAGATGTGGACACAAAAATGCTGATACTTCTGAGGTATTTTTATGGTTTTATTTACTAGTAAGACATATTACAAACTTGAACTTCAGCTGAGACTTTATCTATATAGTCAAAATTCTGAATAAGTGAACCAGAGACTTAACTGTCCTGAGAGGTTTCCAGGATGGCTCCCTACTAGTCATACCTCACTAAGCATTCAGGAAATAGTATCCTTTCCTAATAGTGTCTATTCTTTTAAATCCACATCAATTTGTAAACACGCCTTTTTAGTCAACAAAAATTATAGAATACTACAGGATGGTCAATTGCTTTAAAAATGCTTTGCTCCCGGGCGCCTGGGTGGCTCAGTTGGTTGGGCGACTGCCTTCGGCTTGGGTCGTGATCCCAGAGTCCCGGAATCGAGTCCCATATCGGGCTCCTGGCTCTGCGGGAAGTCTGCTTCTCCCTCTGACCTTCACCCCTCTCATTCTCTCTCTCAAATAAATAAATAAAATCTTAAAAAAAAAAATGCTTTGCTTCCGATCAAGTTCAAAAGAGCAAATATATTCTTTGAAGGCAAGCCCCCCCATCCAATATTGCATGTGATATTTCTTAGAGCTCTTTCTCTAACCTACTAGAATATTCCTCAGTTTCAATTAGATAACTCTCTCAAACAGCAAAATAGACTGGGGCCTCGAAGAGGACAGAGGTTCTCCCTCTCTCTCTCTCTGTGTCTCTCTGTCTCAGTCTCTCTCATGGCACGTCACCCAAAAAGTGTGACCAGCACAATACAGTTGCTTAGTAAGTGTTTGAAGAAGGCAAGAGAGTTTGGGGTTTGATCATGAAGCCCCTCACAAATATTGAGCAGAGCAACTAATAGTATTATTGTGCAGAAATTTCTACAAGCACTTCTTTAACAGTATAGAGAGGACAGCACCCCCAAATTTGTCTTTTGTAGTGTATCTTAGGAGTGCCACATTTTATTTAAAATGTTCTGTGGCATTCTTGTTTTGAGGGAAAATACAGTTGGAATTCAGGAGCACAATAAGAGAATTAATAACTTTTCATTGAAAATACATGCAATTTTGGAGCTGTCAATTTCAGCTATGTCTCTTTAAATACTTTTTCTTCTAGACTCCAACTGGGTAGATGAGATTTTTTTTAATTCCATTATAGAAGTAATAGCCCTGTTTTGGTGTTCCGTAAGCAGATAATATTCTGCTAGTGACTGTCTTTGCAGTAATGCATTGCTCTGAATTCTGAATTCTATTATTTTACATCTACAGCAGCTTAAAGTGTATTTTTTATAAACAGCAAACTTCACCTCATAAAAATTCATTACATAAGGGCATAAACAAGTGCTTTCCTTCTAGTCATTGGCAGTAAGTGATTCATCAGTTTTCCAGAGAAAACCAATTTCATTGCAGATGTTCTGTAATTTCCAATCTCCTGAATTGTGGAACCATATCACACAATCCCAATGCCAGGAATGTAAAGATTTTTTTTTTAAGGTCTGTGCTTAGTCTCTTTAATAGGATTGAATATCATTTGCTGTCTCATCAGTATTATTTTTAAAAATTAAGCAATCAGTCCCCTATTCTTTCCTTTCTTGCCTATGTTGATTCCACACATGAATGGATAACTGTTAGAAGACTCGAAACCCCAAAATGACAAGATGTCTGAAAACAGTAACATTTGTTTTTTTTTTCCCGAAGTCAAACCAGAAATGTTAAGAGGAACAAAAATTTTCCCAAGTCTAGATTCTTCTTTCTCAGTGTTTATTTTTATTCTTTCAAGCCCACAATGAATGAGAAACGAACATAAGGGCTATGGAAAACTGAGGATATGTCCACCTTTTTATTAACAGTGCAACCCCTGAGAGATATCTGTGGGAAAATTACCTCCACCAAGACATGCTTGAGTTTAGTTTGGTCCAGGGTTTCAAAGTTGACAAATGAGAAATGGACATTCAAGTATAAAATAGAGAGTTAAGAGGGAAGAAATGCCTATAGATTAAGTGGTGGTCTAAGACCATATATGACAAAAATTTCTCAGAAATACTGATAAGGAAAAGGTTAAATATCTTCTAAAAAGCCTTAGAAAATTAAAGTCCAAAAGATTGAGAGGTTGAATCAAAAGCATGATCATTAAATTTACTAACAACACAAAGTTATAAGGTCTTGCAAGGGCAAAGTGGCAGATTTTCAAGACCAGCAATTAGATTCTGAAGCTGATCCTTATTTACCTCTCTGCCTTTCCACCGCTGCTCTGGTTACCGACATACTTCCTTAATGAGTTACATAAGGAAGGCCCATGGACTTGTCTCATCAGGGCCATTTTTCTGCAGAGGCCTCTAAGTGTGTTTTGAGAAGCATAAATATCTGCCTATGAGTCTGCCATGGTCCCAGGAATTCTATCATCAATGGAGAGCAGTGTGTTATAAGGGAAGAGCATTATCTCTAAAATAGTAAATTACATGAAATGTGCTGCCGCCTTCCACGGGTTTCCTTTTTTTTTTTTTTTTTAAGATTTTATTTATTTATTTGACAGAGAGAGCACAAGTAGGGGGAACAGCAGCAGGCAGAGGGAGAGGGAGAGGGAGAAGCAGGCTCCCCACTGAGCAGGGAGCCCAATGCAGGACTCGATCCCAGGATCCTGGAATCATGACCTGAGCCAAAGGCAGTCGCTCAACTGACTGAGCCAGCCAGAGCCATCCATGAATTTCCTTCTGGCACGAGGCAGAGACTAGAGGCAGCCAGAGAAAGGAGAAAGTTGGCCCCTATACATGTAACCATAAGCTATGGAGCCACCAATTAAAACCTATTCTATCTCCTCATACCATGAACTCCCCCATTATTACACATTTCATCTTTTTACTCACTGTTCTTCAAGGACATTTCAAACTGACTTTTCCTTTATGCAAACTGAAATTTAAAGTGATCAGGATGATTAAACATACCTTCCCCCTCCGTTCAATCCAGAAAAATGATTACTAAACACTTACTTCAGTATGTTGAGCACTAGGAATCCAAAGATAAATAAGAGATCAGAGTCTACCAAAGGAGAAGATGATAAGAGTAAGTAAAGAAAATGCCTGGAGAGCCTTGAAATGTGACTAATTTTTTCCACAGGGACCTGTACAAGCCTCACAGGGAAGGTGACATTTGGATTCAGTCTTGAGAGTAACACAGGACATGTTTAGGTGAACCAAAAGAAGAGCATTGAAATGAAAAACAAAGCAAAACACTCTTGAGATTAAACACATAAATCCTTAAATCCAAGGTTAGATGAATAGTTCAGATTCAATAGATAATTATTAAGGACCTATGGAGTACCTGACATTGCTAGGTAAATACTGTGGATGGAAAGACATACAACAGAAGACATGTTTCCTGCCCATAAAGAGCTCAGTTTTCCTGATAACTAGTTATCGCTGTAGAAAACAAGGTCTGGTCAGAACAAGGGTTTGTACGTGAGCAGGGTGAAGACAGGTTCATAACATAAGGTGTCATTTCTAAAAGAAAGCACACATTGGTCATCTCCAATGGAGAACCACGTTTTCCAGGGCCAGCAGGAAGATTAAGAATGCCTGGGAAGACACAGGTATCAAAACATGAGAGAAGATTGGTGAAAGGAAACAGACTGAGTAGCAAATGAGGTCTTACTGAAACAACCGCAAAATCCTTAGCTCTGCGCAACGGTGGTTACTCTTCTGGAATTTTTTATTCAGTGAGAAAGTGTTATATAAGTCACACTTCACAAAAGAAGCAAC
This sequence comes from Nasua narica, assembly GCA_028533885.1. NCBI lineage: Eukaryota > Metazoa > Chordata > Mammalia > Carnivora > Procyonidae > Nasua > Nasua narica. The sequence goes on along the minus strand of CM052798.1, from coordinate 118,287,987 downwards.
TAAGTAATTTGTCCAGGGTTACCGTGCAAGTGTGAGAACTAAGATCTTTCTGACTCAAAATCTACCTCTTTCTACAATATCAAACTGCCTTTCAGTTTTATTTTACGATTGGTCTCAGAGGCTGATTGTACAGCTGGCTTGTCCATACCTTCTGTGTTACATCAGTCTCAACAAAAGTCAAGAATGCATCAGAAAGTAAGAAAAAATATTACTCAGATGGCACCACCCATTAGAGTGTTGGCCATAATAGGGCAGACTCTACTGGGTAGAGTGTCCTATTGGAATAACTATACTGTAGTTGAGAAATAGAGAAGATACAGTGTATTCTCAAGATACTTGGATACCTGAGAGGAAAAGTATATGTCATGAATTTCTTTTTACCCAAGAAATGGAAATGATGATTCAGGAAGGGGAAGGAATGTTACTGATTTCTCAGAACTCAACAATGCCTGCTTGTGCTGGTGTTCCATAGTTATTTGAATAAATACAATAATACATGTCAAAGCAAAGGTAAAACTTTAGAGATGCTCATTTTCACCTATATATTTTCAAAGTTATTTTCTGATGGTGCTGTTTTTAATAATCATACCAAGTATTACTGGGAATATATAGAAATGAGCATCATCTTATATTACTAGAGGATTATGAATTTTTTGGAGAACAGATTGGTTATGTGTATCAGAAACTTCAAAATATGCATCATTTTTCATAAGAAATTATAATTCTATAATCTCTTACTACTGATATATAGGAGATTTATTTACCAGGATGTTTTTTCCTATTTACTACAGTAAAAATTGGTTAATAGCCAAAAATCTCCAACAGGAAATAGGTCAAATAAATCATGCTGTAAAAAAAAAATTAATTATGTGATAAGATTTTCATTATATATCCTGGAGTAAAGATTGAAAATTTTATAAGTAGAATATGAAATATCATTGTATTTTCCTTTAAAAATTATGTGTATAGATTTATTTCTCTATATCCACAACAAAAGATTAGAGGAATTTATAGCAAAATGTTGGTAATAACCGTCTCTGGGAAATTGGGGTAATTTCTATTTTCTTCTATGAGATTTTCTGTATTTTCCAAATTTTCTACAACAAATATATATTTCTTTTATAAAAAAACTCATAAAAATATAAAAGCAAGCAACAAAATGAGAAAAATATTTTTGAATTATATGAAAGATGCAGGGTTAATGTCCTTAACCCTCTTTATTTCCTCCAAAAACAAGAGTAAAAAGATGGTTCTCAGAAAAAGAAATAAGAAGGTCAAATAAACTTTTAAACTATGTTCCACTTGGCCAGAAATCAAAGAAATGCTAATTAGAATAACAACATACTATAAGAGTGTGAATATTCATTATTGATGAAAGCCCAGTAATGATAAATGTTTGAGAAAAGCTATTTGCCAATATGAACGAAGATCCTTAAATAACTCATAGCTTTTGACCCAAGAATTCCACTTCTTTGTATCCATCATGAGAAAGCAGTCCAAAATGGGGACAATGATTTATATACAAATCTGCATATTTGTATATAAAGGTTATGTGTACTCTGTACTCTGTGTAAAATAATCAAAGGTTATGTATTCTTCTAGGATTCATATATGTCTATGTTAGAGGAATTTATGGGATCAACTTTAGGGAAATGCATGTTGAATCACTTGAGGTGTTTTGACTAACGCAGAAAAAAGAGGGAGAAAAAAGAGGGCCAAGACAAGGATGATGGAGAGAATGGCAGAGTGTCCTGCCCTATGTCCTGTCCACTTTAGTCAGGGTTCTTCAGAAAAACAGAACCAATAGTGTGTGTGTGTGTGTGTGTGTGTGTGTGTTCACACACGTGTGCATGCGGAGAGAGAGAGAAATATTATTATAAGGAATTGGCTTACATGGTTATAGATGCTAGAAAATTCCAGATCTATAGAGTAGGTCTGGTGGGCTGGAGACCAGGGAGAGCCAAAGCAGAAGTTCCAGTCTGAAGGTCAGCGGGCTGGTGAATTCTCTCTTGCTTGGGGAGGCTGGTCTTTTTGTTCTACTCAGACCTTCAACTGATCAGATGAGACCCACCCATGTAATGGAGAACAATCTGCTTTACTCAGAGTCTACCAATTTAATTGTTAATCTCATCCAAACACCTTCACAGAAACACCAGGATAATATTTGACCAAATACTGGATACCCCATGGTGCCAGCTAAGTTGACACATAGATTTAACAAACACATCCTTGTGATAGAGGGGCTGTCAGCAGTAGGTCAAGGAAATGTTCTTAGGAAGATCCTCATTAGACATAAGCATAAGCAACGTAGCTCTGAGTCCTAAAGGATAAAACCTGGCCAAAGTGGAGAAAGAGGCTTTTTTCTAGTCGTTAAGGAAACATACCAATGGTCTGATGTGATGAGCAAAGAGTCAGCACAGTTTTGATACCTCAAGCATTTGCAGCTCTGGGAACTGGCAGACAAGACCCACTCTTCAAGTGGTAATGTGTTGTGCAGACATAAATAACTAAGACAATAATACTCTAGTACTGAACCTGATTCTAGACTATATTCATACCAAATGGAAATAAACTATGAAAGGTTGCCACATAAGGCAGAGTAAATATTATTTTGATTTTTCTTCTGCATGTTGACATAAGATACTTTTAATTAAGTACCGATGGTAGTATCCTAGATGCGATTATACCTGGCACACCGTAAAGATGCATGTTCTGGTCACTTAAAGCTACTTGAAATATTATTTTAGTCAGTTAGCTTATTACATCAAGCTGAGAACAATGACTGGTTTTTAAAAAAGGTGTTCAGTGGTTGCTTTTGCTGCTACTGCTATTTTTATCTTGAGTGCTTGTCACATGGTAGGCATCCTATGACTGACTATTGATGAATGGGTTTCCCATAAATTAAATGAGAATTCACTTTTTAAATGATATAGTATGTGAGTTTCCATGAGTTCATGGGTTTACTATACCACTGAAATTTGAATATTTATTTTCCTTTATTTCCTACAATTCTGATCATACAGCTGTCATTAAAAATAAGTATAGGCATCCCTAGATTTTCTGAAGTTCACATTGTGCTGGTTGCAGTTGCTTTTGGGAAAGACCTCCATTAATATCTGTTTTTGCTAAGCTAAAAAAATCCCAAGATAATTCTTGCTATTATGAGAAAAAGGTGAAAAGCAAAAATAGCATTCAGCATTTGTTTTGAAGCAAACCCTCATGGAGTCATCGGCTCCCCAAGCGAGAGTTGGCACTGCAAGCTTCTTGCCTGGGAGCTACATGCAGCGTCTCAGCATCAAGCGAGCATAGCTTTGAAGTGTGTCTGTGAGCATCTGTGCTTTATCTTGATTTATTTTGTGCATTTGTTAGCAAGATATGTCATAGGGTATCAGAAAAGCCTAAGAGAGGTTATTTTTCGGGTCTGGGGATGCTCAAAATTTTTTCTATAGAAATTAATGGTAGGTACATCTTCATTTTATCGCTTATGAAAGATTTCATGGTAATGCTTTACTTCCAGATAGTGGGACAACCTGTATCATTTTATGTAATTGCTAGACACAATATTTTACTTTTCTAAAATAAAAACATTAACTCCCAGACACTCTAATCTGTTAGAACTTGTTTCTAGTCTCCAATGAGGGCTAATTATTTGGAAGATAGAATATGTTTCAAGATGAACAGCAACCTCCTGAACTAGGAAGCCAGATTTTTATCTTCTTGACCTTCTATTTATCCTTTGAAAAGGCAATGGTCACATTAGCTGTGTAACTTAACCTGCTGGCTCAGGTTGCTCTTCATCTTTCTCAGTGAGCTTTTTCCTTTCTCCATGGTCTTTCCACTTTCTCTATTGCAGAAGTCTTTGAAAAGAAACTTGATTTTTATCAACTTACATTCTTTTTCAAAGAAAGTTCATTTTCCTAAAATTAGTTGGATTAATTAATCTAATATTAAATAAAAACAAGATTTTTGATATTTATTATCCTTACTTTCTTACTTCAGTTAGATAAAGTTTATACAGTTTATAAAGTTTTTACAGTAAGTCCATGTAGCCAGGGCACAGGGATGCAAGAGCATCTGGCTTTTGGGTCCCAAACAGATCGGGTTGGACTAGTTGCTGCTGACAAAATCCAAAGGCAGAGAAACAAGCAGTGGTGAAACAAGAAAGGAGTTTATTTCAGTGAGGAAAGTTAGTGGACTAGCATCTCAAAGACTATCTCCAAAGTGCTAAAAATGCTTCCAGGTTTACGCAAGGGAAATGTGGGGCAAAGATCAGTAAAGGTATTGAAGGTCGAATCCATTACTGTCTTGGAGTCAATCACATGTGGGTTCTTGGTGGCTCAGGGTAGCCCTTATTGCTTGAAGGGGTAGTTTCTGTTCCCATCTGGGGGTGCTTTGCCCCCTGGGTCTTCCAAAACCAAGAGACAGTCCTAAAGAAAAACCCATCTAGAAAGTTTGAGATCAAAATGGAGGCAGCTGAAGTCCTTATTCAACATAAGAAACACCTCCATTTTGAGATAAAATTGATGTCCAAAATATAAAGTTTATCAAATCAAAGCAGTGGAATTCAGAAACACAAAACAAACACTAGGCCATCCAGTTATTTACATTAGAAAATCTGGGGAATAGACAAATAATGTGGCCAACGTTAAATCAGGATTGCATCAACCACGCTTCTGCTAGAATAATCAATCCATTCAGGTAGAAATTTTAGGTCAAAGCAGATCTGGTACCTTTAGCTGAATCATAATCAACTATAGCAAATATTATATATAGCTATGCAAATATTAAAAATTAAA
>CM052798.1:118206681-118282691 GCA_028533885.1 Nasua narica | reverse complement strand
CGTTAAATCAGGATTGCATCAACCACGCTTCTGCTAGAATAATCAATCCATTCAGGTAGAAATTTTAGGTCAAAGCAGATCTGGTACCTTTAGCTGAATCATAATCAACTATAGCAAATATTATATATAGCTATGCAAATATTAAAAATTAAATGTGCAGTAGGGGGCTCTTAAAATTTTTTCCCCAAATTTCTTATTTGAGAAATGTTCCTCTTACAAGAACCAAACCAAGTTCTGCCTTCCCAATTCCAGGCACAGATTTACTAGCCATAACACTCATTTGGCAAGTAATCATCAAATCACAGGCTTGAAAGAACTTTTGAAGAATTCCTCTATAAAAGGTTTATCAAGCAGATATCCAGATTCCATTTTGTTACTACCAATGATTGAATTCACTGTCTCCTGAAAAAGTCAGTCATTCTTTTGGGTAGTTTTATTTACTTAAGAAGTTTACCTACTATTTCAAAATAGTTGCTTGCTGGTCAGAATTCTGCTTTGTAAAGTCATTAGAAAAAGCCTAATCTCTGCCCCCCCCCCCCCGCAAGAAGAGTCCATTATCTACTTAAAGTAGAAATAAAACATGCAGAATATGGCTCTCTTCTTTTTCTTTTATCTAGTCAAATGCCTCCAGACTTATCTACCCTCCCTCTGGCACCAATACCCCCATACCCACACTGCAAAGGGAAGCTGGGTCAGATGGGTATATGGGAGCCAAAGTTCAGGTCACATTCCCAGTGCTAAGTGGTGACTCCCAACTTGGGTTTGTAGCCTTCCATAGAAGGGGGCACCTTTTATAATTTTTACAAAGGCATCCCCTATCAGGTCAAGCTTTCCACCAGCAGAATTTCATTCTCTGGAGAAGTCAACTTCTTAGTCAGACACAGATGTTATATAGTTGGGGGTTCTGTGTTCCTGACATGACATGACATCAAATCTCCCTTCTGTGGGAAGTTTTTTTTTTTTTTTAAAGATTTTGTATTTATTTATTTATTAGGGAAGAGAGAGAGTGAGAGAGAGCGTGAGAAGGGAGAAGGTCAGAGTGAGAAGCAGACTCCCCATGGAGCTGGGAGCCCGATGTGGGACTCGATCCCGGGACTCCAGGATCATGACCTGAGCTGAAGGCGGTCGCCCAACCAACTGCGCCACCCAGGGGCCCTGTGGGAAGTTTTTCTATTGATAAATTTTTCTATTGCTATCACAGATATGTATCTATAGAATTAGCTTCTCCAAGATGGATTTTTCTTAATCTATTTTTTCTTCCTAAAAGTGATATATGGATACACAATCAGTTGTACTTTAACATCATTTTTATTATTCCATAATTTAGCTCTTTAATAGCTCTTGTCTAATTACTGCATCAAAGTTGAATTCTTTAACCTGCTTTTCAAAGACCATCATAAATTGAGTTTAACTTGAAAGTTAACTCAACAGGTTCAAAACTGAACTGATTATCATTTATCTCCAAACCTACTTCTTTACTATTATCTTTTCATTGTATCACCATTTATGCAGTCACCATGAAAGGAAACTTGAGATCTTGTCTTGATTTCTGACCCTCCTCTACTCTCACATTCAGTTGGTTCCCTAGCCTGGGGTATTCTAATTTTGCCTTCTTACCAAATCTTTTACCCACTAACTCCATTTCTACATCCGAGCCTGAGTTTAAATTATTATCTCTGACTTCCTTACCTCCAGGCATCCAATCCATCTTTTCCAATGAGGACTATATCCAAACTTCAGATTCACCAGACCTCTACCCTGATTTCAAGCCTCTGATGGTTTTTCTTTTATGTGAAAGGAAAAATAGTTAATTTGGCACTGCATTCAAGAGTCCTTGATTCTGGAAAAAAAAAAAAAAAAAGAGTCCTTGATTCTGTCCCCCATTTGCTCTCCACAGTGGAAAGGCCATCAATGTCCATGGTTGTACACTTCAGATGATTCCTGCTCCTTTATATCTGGTGCTTCCTCCTTCTTCCCAAATACCAGCAGCCATCAGAGCTATAGGAGCCTAAATATCTGTATTTCTAGTGCATGCCAGTTACCAGTGGCCTCACACAATTATCACACTGAATAATCAAATTAGGGACTAGTTGTAGGGATTAATTTATTGTGATGAGAATAAGTCCCCTCAGAATGACACTTCAGACTTTACCATGATCTGCTATTATTCTGCCCGTAGGTGTCTGGTTTAGATGTATCACTTCTACTCTTAGTAGACTCTGCCTTGTAAATGACAATGTCATATTTGAATATCAGTTATTTGTGCCTTTGTTTGTTATCCCACATTTTGGGGCTTTTATATCCTTTCATGCAGTTTTCATTCATTTCTCTTCCTGTTCTGCAAGTCCAAAGAATATGAAATCTTTGTATAAGAGCAAGACCACATGCTTTTAACTATGTTGGTAAAAATATTTACCAATCATTTTCCCCCCAAACTAAGTAACATCAGAGGATTTTAACCCATGAAGAAGTTAGGTCAGAATCTGTTTTAAATTTGCTCCTAATATGTTATGTTGAAATATTGAGATAGCTTAATGAAAAAATTTTTTAAATAAAAGTTCTTATCAGCAGAAAGCTTACTTGGCTCCTTGTCATCAAACCTTCCTGGACAGTGCAAGTAGAGACAGGGTAGACAAAAAAGTCTCCTCAGGGCTCAAAATAAGTTGAAACCCACATATAGGAGAGTGGTCTGAGTCAGATCTAAACCTAGGATATACTGAGATATCAACACTTACTGCATTTTTCAGAAGGGATGAAGATCTGCTGTCTCTAAGCCCAATACTCTCTAGTTTGACCAACATACTAGTTAAAAATAAACAATCAAAAACAACCAAAAGGAGGTGAAGGTATTACATTGACAACATTGTTCTCTTTGAGAGCAGTTTCAAAGTTTCAGGAAACACTTCGTTGGTTGAGCATACCATGAACACAGGGAGAAAAGGTTTAGCTACACAGTGACAGATATCTAGAGAGTGAACAACTTTTCTTAGAACTTTATCCTGAATGAGTCAAGCCTCAAGGAGGAAAAGCAGCTGGACTAGTAATAACTCCTGGGGATGGACCACAGCTAGACTGCTTCAGGAAGCTGGAAATAAGAAGTGAAAGGCTGGGAATCCTAGATTGAACAAGACTATGCATGAAAATGGAACCGCCAGAGCCACCACAGATTAAGAAGAAAAACAACAGCAATAACAAAAACCCAATCATTTCAAAATTGGTATCTCATTTTCTTTGTCCTTTCTATGGAGTATCTCATTAATATTTATGATGGTTTAATAGTATTTGCCTCATTTTGAAAAAGACAATTCTCTGGAGTTGGTTTCCATTGTTACCAATCAATGAGAAGGCTGGGGTAGGCTTTTAGCTACCTAGAAAGACAATGGAAGCACCCAATTGTGATTCTCTGAGCCATCACCCCAGAGTCTAAATCTTTAAGCCTGTGATTCAATCATTTTAATGCAAGCATCCCATTACCTTGTCTGAACTCTAACATTCTTTAAATGAGTGTTTTTCAAACTATGGATCAGGACCCATTAGGGGTCATTAAATCAGTTTAATAGCTTGGGACCCATATTTTTGAAAACTAAAATCAAATAGAATTAAGCAGAACAGGAAACAACTTTCCTCACACATGGAAAGGGCAATGTATTAGTCAGGATAAGATAACCTATACTGATGTCTAAGTGACTTTAATACAGTAGACTTCCCTATCCCTTACGCAAAGCCAGTTCAGATTAAATGAGGCTCCTCGATCTTACAGCTTCAGAATATGCAGCACGTAGTCTCCAAGTCACGTGTGGCCTGTAGGAGGAAAGAAGTGTTTGAGGGCCATACAAGGTATATTTAAGAGCCAAGCCTGCCAAGTGGCTTGTATCACATCTACCCACATTTCATAGGCCAGCCCTCGGTCAGGTGCCCAGTCTAACTTAAGGAAGGCTGCACAGTGCTGTCCTCTTATACACAGAAGAAAAGGTGGAAATGAAATTTGTATCCCAGCACTCTGTTTGCAACCAGTCTTCACTGGGTTCAACATTTGTGAGCTTCGGTGGAATATGCAACTTAGATACTTTAACAAATACCTCACCTTTTCTGGAATATTAAGCAGGAATTTAATTTTCTTTTTCTGAAAAGAAGATACTCTCTGTCATCATTGGGCCAAAAACACATATTTGTTTTAAGGTATTTGGGTTTTCCTGTCAAGTTAATTAAACTGACATTGAGCATCTGTCAGGGAACCAGGCCCCACGGAAGAATCAAAGATGCATGAGTCAGTACTTCTCATTTCTCCATCACCTGTTTCTATATCAGCATCATTTCTTATGCCATATGCTCCCACTGAGCTACATCACAAGGCCTCAGACAACCAGACTTAGAGACTGTCTTTTGCTCTAAAGGAAAAAAAAAATGGAAATATGCAACAGTCCCTAGTCTGAGAAAAATTGACGCCTTATTATGAAGAATTTTCTTCTGATGAAGAATTCCTGGTGGTCTGGAGAACTTGTCTGTGCTTTGTATTATTTTGGCTCAGCCTCTGTGGACTCTGTATCCATTGTCCCTTAGTCTTCACAGTCTTGGTACCTACCTCTAAATGGGTGCTGCTGAGGACTGAACTGGCTCTCCCCCTACCCTTCACTTCATACGTTGAAGCCCTAATTTCCAATGTGATTGTATTTAAAGATAGGAGTTTTAGGACACAGTTAAGGTTAAATGAGCTCATAAGGGTGGGGTCCTGATTGGGTAAGACTGGTGGCCTTCTACAAAATGGAAGGGACGCCAGGGAGCTCTCTGAGTGCACATGCCAACCCACACAAAGGGAAAGACCAGGTGACCTCACAGGGGAAAGGCAGCAGTCTTCGAGCCAGGAAGAGAGCTCTCACCAGAACCTAACCTTGTCTAGGACTTCCAGCCTCCAGAACTGTAAGAAAAACACATTTGTGTTGGCTTAAGCCATCTACACTATGGGGACCACTCAAACAGACTAAGACAGGTGCCGACCTTGGATAATTAATAATGGTACATAAGTGGTAAGTGTCTCATTCTCTGCGCATTTTCCCCACACGATCCAAGCTGAATTCATTCCTCCCATCTTTCTGTTGCTAGAGGACTTTGTATACTCACTGCCTACATCACACTCTATTGTTAGTGATTGTGTACACATTCTCTTCTACTAAACTTTAAGTTCCTGGAGAAGAGAGATCAGTTCAAAGATATACCTAATGGTGGGTAAACATGAAATAACCATAAAGGCAAACATTATTAATCCCATTTTGCAAGCAAGAAAACAAGCTCTGGCGTTACCCTGAGGCCTTGCTGTAAGCAGTCAGTGGAACTAAGATTTGAACCGATGTATGTCAATCTCCAAGGCACATCTAGTTTTAATATTAAGTTACAGCCATCCTCTCATCCCTTTCCCTCTATTTCGCCGAACTCTTGGGCTTGGTTCCAGAATACCAGCTCTGCCTTCACCACTGAATCATCTTTTCATTACTTACTTCCTTGCTTCACCACCATTTTTGCTCCTTAAATCCTGTCAGCTTTCTATGTCCTAGGTCCTTAGACCATTGTCATCTATCTACATTATTGGACTTGACACCTTGATTAAAACAATGCAACATGATAATATTGAGTGACTCTATATTTAATTATTTAACAATGCTTTCCTAATGGGCTAGTTATAATAGCATAGCTAATGAATCAATTTAATTAGATATAAACAAATTTGCTCTGTTTTCCTTTAAAATTAATCTGATTCTCTTTTTCATCATATTTATTACTACGAAATAACAAAAAATCATTTGTTAAATCACTTAAATCCATTGGGTATATGTTATCAGGCACAAAAATGTTTGCTATCACAAGTCTTTAATTACTTTTCCCACTCATACTAGGCAGTCCCAAGTAATATATAATATGACTTTATTAAACTATTGCAAAACAAAGAAGAGCAAAACATCAGACTTCTTAAAAGCCTGATCGTCATCATATTTTGATGATTCAGGCAAAGCAGTAATATAAATAGATTAATAAAATTAACAGTGATTCATATTCGTTCCCTGGTGCAATTAGCTTCACTAAAGAAAGCATGATGCCATTCTCAGGCTAAAAGAAGACCTTTTGTAGCTGAAGTTTTAAATATGCCACTTTAAAACATGTGCTTTATTTAAATTTGATTGACTGTCCTCAAAGCATAAGACCTTAAAATATTTATGAGTCATTTTTGGTTGAATGCAATCCACAGCAAGCCATATTGGCTATAAAAGTAGATTAAAAATACTAGTAATAACCCATAATATTATTTTCAAGATAGATCTTTTCCTGATCAGTGATAATGTTGTCTCATTCTTTGAGTTGCCATCTTTATTTTTAAAGGATCTCTAAGTTTCAGCTCAAAGATGTTCTCACACCAGGATTCCAAATAAGTTAATAGCCCGTTTTAAGGACTGTCAGAACTAGACAGTAAAAACTGAAGCCACATTTCAATTAAGTTTGCTCAAGTCTAGCATTTGGGTTTTTCCAGACTCTGGGATCAGAGGTTTCACAGAGCGGGAAAAAAAAAAAGACCCCCAAATTTCCAAACTGCCCTATCAAGTATATTCACTGTATTTCAATATGCCAAAAGAAGATTCCATGGCGTAATATAAGCTCCTAAAGCAATATAATATAAAATGGATAACAGCCTAGATCCATTGATTCTAGTGTTAAAAGAAAAAAAAAAAAAACAATGAGTATAAAGGAACTGGCATTGTTATTGACTTCTATTTATTTTTATAAGGGTTGTTAGTCCCAGGCCAGTTGCCCCTTAATTGCTCAACAAGGTCTTGGGTGGCTTTCTGCTCAACTTGTGTGTTCTCATGGAATGCAATCTAATTGCAAATATTGGCTATCCATGAATCATGTAAATCTCAATCTATGAAAAGCCACAGGTAAGCTTCTCCTACCAGGGATACACTCATCCCAACGACCTGTTATTCTAGATTATTCACACTGCTGCCCTTATTCAGTCATTCAATGTGTATCTTTTGCTTGTCTACCAGACAGCTGCTGTATTTAACAGGGGAAAAACAAAATGAGAAGAAACAGTTCTCACTCTCAATAAGCATACAGGATGGCAAACAGTTGTGCTGTGTGTCAGGAGTTACTGTTTTTTAATCCTTACAACTGCCTTATAGGGTAGGTGTCACCATCCTCATTGACAGATGGGGACAACAGCAAAAATAAAGGATTTGTAAATGTTAAGTCCAAGGTCATGGAGCAAATCTGTTATAGAACTTGTGTTCATACCTATGGTAGTTTTATCTAGTCCCCAAACCTGTGGGCCTTTAATTATTGCTTTCTGCTTTCCTTTATCAGTTTAAATGTACAACTGACATTTAAAAATGAATTAATTTTGTTTGTAAGTCTTCCTGAAACCATCCTTATTCGTTATTCTTAAAACTGACACTTTACTATTTAGGCTAAAACTTTACTACATTTGATTTCTTTTACAAAAATAATACTATTTTGGGCGCCTGGGTGACTCAGAGGTTAAAGCCTCTGCCTTTGGTTCAGGTCATGATGCCAGGGTCCTGGGATCGAGCCCCACATCGGGCTCTCTGCTCAGCGGGGAGCCTGCTTCCCCCTCTCTCTCTGCCTGCCTCTCTGCCTACTTGTGATCTCACTCGCTTTCTCTGTCAAATAAATACATAAATCTTTAAAATAATAATAATAATAATAATACTATTTTAAAATATTTTAAGTAGTCAGATACCATACAGGATCTTGTGCCATAAATATGTTTTTACTTCCCCCACATGCAAAGAGAATAGGCCCACGGGAGCAGCCCCAAATGAGCCCTGTTCTTCAGGCCAGTCATGGGGAGTAAAACGGCTGAAATTGAATGAGTGTGGTCATGAAGAAGCATGTCCTGAAGAAGAGCCAAAAAGGACTCGCAGTCATTCTAGAATCTGAGGAGTGATTTTTAACATGCCAGGAAGAAGTGAGTCAATAAGGAAGAATGTAAATCAAAAGGGTATAAGTGAAAGGAAAAACACAGTCACTTTTATGTAAATTGAAAGATCTGCTTTTGCCAAAAGGAAATTCTGGGAAAGATCTCTCCTACACATCAGAAAAACACAGGCAAGTTCTCATTTGTTTTCATCCCTCTGTCAGGAACAATTTTCCCAGACCAGTGGGGCATGTAGGACTAGAATGGAAATGGATGGATTGAAATTTATCTTTGCTGTGAAATCACAAAAGATACAAAGAGACATTTTTGGTTTCCTCCTTCCTTTTTCTTGAGAAATTTTCAAGACTGCCATATGAGCTGGACTAAACTCTGAGCTAAGACTAAGTCTTTTCTAGACCATTTCAAGATTTAAATAGTAGACTGGAAGCCAAAAACTCAATCAATTTTTTTCATGGAACACTACATCAAAAACGAATGATGTACTTGTATGGTGACTAACATAACATAATTTTAAAAAATCAATTTTTGTTAATCTTCAAAATTATTAAAACAATGGAAATTAGCCCCATTTTATTTTTACAAAAAAGGATTTCTTCATAAAAAAGTAATGGTTTGTGATGGGGTTTGATAATAAGTAAAATAATAAACTAAACTTTGATAGTATTAATAGATTATAGGCCTTTTTTAGAAATAATTGTCAAACTGACATTTCACATTTGACATATTACTTAATTTCTATTTTAACGCATATAATTTGAGATCTTTTACTCCCCAAGTAACTTTATCAAAGAGTGTATGGCACTTAAAAAGTAAATTATCCACACATTTTTGGAAATCTGAGAAGTCTTTTATCAATATCCTCCTAAATATTTTTAGTGTTTTTTCTAAAATGCCCATTCTTCTGTCAGCAAATTACTTAAAGTCTCAGTTTATTCCTACAATGGCCCCCGTGTTTGTTTTTTATTGCTATTGTAACAAATGACCACAAACTTAGTGGCTTAGAGGACATACATTTATTATCTCACAGGTCTGTAGGTCAGCATGGGTCCAGCATGGGTCTCCCTGGGGCAACATGGAAGTGCTGGCAGGCTCTGTTTTCTTCTTGAGACTCTAGGGAGAATCTGTGTCTTACTCATGTGGATATGGACAAAATTCAGTATTGTACAGTTTGCAAGACTGAGATCTTTGCTTCCTTGCTGGCTGTAGCTCAGAGGTACCATAGCAGTCTTTGCACATGGTCCCTTACTTCTCAGAATGAGCAACCGGTGTCGTGTCCTCCCATGCCGTCATCTTGGACCACAACTGGAAAATGTTTCACATTCAAGGCCTCATGTGATTAGATCGGCTCCATCGAGATAATCCAAGATAATTCCCCTATTATATGATCCTTAAACTTAATCACATCTGCAAAGTTCTTTTTTGCCTTGTAAGGTGTTGTATGCACAGGTTGTGGTGATCGGGATGTGAGCATCTTTGTGAGGTGGCACTATTCTGCCTGCCACCTCCTCCACTGTAAAGGAAAACTGGATTCCTTCAGATGATCCAGCTTTTCCAATAACTCTCAAATTGAGATGATTCATTGCCCCAAATTTATAATATTTCGGAACCAGAAGATACAGTAAAAATCCACCTTTTCTTGTTGCCAATTAGTCTTTGCTTGCTCAGAATCATTTAATTTTTTCCCTATTTTTAGTATATTTCTATTCCTATTATTACCATGATGATTTTATTTAACTTCAGGATGTTCCCCTTCATGCTTGGAATTCCTGAAACCAGTAGACCACTGACCCAATATTCAGATATCACAGTTCCTAGACTAAATCCAACACATTTTACCCCTGTTCAATTTTATCTCAGCCACACCTTAGTACTTAAAATTTTTTAGAATCTTTTCATCTTAAATATTAAATTCTAAATTCTTTCTCTCTGACCCTTACTATTGAGCTTTCCCCTGATAATTCTGCACTACTACCAAGTCTTCTCTGTAATGCCATCCAGGTCTTCCAGGTCAAACTTCTCTCTACTCTCATCATCATTTATATCAGATGCATTAATTTTCATCAGACCAACCTCATTCATTAACTTATTGATCAAGTAGTTATTTAAAACCTGTTCTTGGGGCACCTGGGTGGGTCAGTTGGTTAAGCATCTGACTCTTGATCTCAGCTCAGGTCTTGATCTCAGGGCCGTGAGTTCAAGCACTGTGTTGGGCTCCATGCTGAGCATGGTGCCTACTTCAAAATTTTAAAATAATAAAAATAAAATAAAATAAAATAATCTATCTCCTGCTAGACATTGTATTGGCCAAGGCAGATTTTTCAGAGACATTTCAGTTGTTCCTGATCTGTTTACAATCTGGTTTTACTCTCTCTCCTACTCATCCCGATCCTCGTGAAAACTTTCAACTGTTTATTCACAAGTATTCAAAATTTGCTTGACTACTTGACTTTGTATTAATGCCACTGTACAGTTAGCTCCCCAGATAAAGTCTCTGTGCTTTCCTAAGTCATTAATTAGGCAAAACTAAAAATATTAAGTGGTTAAATAAATAAACAGGGACGAACCCTAAAAATCTTTCTCTTTTTGAATTCCCTGACTTTCTGAATGAGGTTGTCAAAAAGTGACATCACCAAACCTGATTTATTTGATGACCAGGACATATGTCAGCCTTTGCTAGACCAATACTACTCACTAATTCATTTAATTAGTTAACTTACTACTCTTTTTATACTGATGATTTCATACTTTTTCTGTTTTTCTTAAGCCACCCATATATCCCTATTTATAACCCCTACTGTACATCACAGAAAAAATGAAGATTCACCAGGTACAAATTTTCTTAATTTCTATTACTTACTTTTCTCCAAACTTACTTATAATGGCAGTCTCTGCTTTCTAGGCTAACTCTGCCACTCACTCTAACTCACTTTATGAACACTGCCACTTCCCAAATGTCTTGATACTTGCTCTATCAATTATCTACCTTTTCCTGTATCTTCCATGTCTTTTACACCATTGGCTACAAGTCTGATTGTTTCCTATTCTAATAAGAATTTTTCCATTTATTTCTTTTATTCCCTTCCCTACTAAATATTTCATGAAAATATTCATTACTTATGAAATTCACTTTCCTCTATTTCATTTCTTTCTTAATCCCTTAAGATCTTATGACTGCCCATAAAATATCATTGCAACAATTATTTAAAAGGTCATTTAGAATCTATTGGTCACTTCTTAGTTGTCATCCAACTTGACCTCTCTATAAAAAGATGCTATTAATAATCCTGCTATATTTGAAATTTTCCCTTGGGTTTCATGATGGTGTTGTACCTTTCTGATTGCACATATGAGCAGCATTCTACATTTATGACTGCTCTTGCTAAGTCCTTCACTGATTCCTTTCTTTCTGTCTGTCCCACATCCAATCCTCCATAATGACCTTTCAGTCTGTTTTTGGTCCGAAGGAGACTTTTTCCATACATATAGTGTCAGTGAATACCTCTGTGCTGATTACTCTTGAGTCTCTGTCTCCAGTCTTAGTATCTTAACAGATGCCCCATATCAAATCTTTAAGCAATCCTTCTCTCAATCTTTGCAGGGCTTTATTCAAGACATATAATCTTTCTTAATATTTTAAAATTATAAATCCATCTAACAAACTGCTAAAAATATGTATAGTTGATTCTTGTATTCTGACAAGTATTCCTCCACAAAAACGTGGTAGGCCAGGTTCAAATTTAAACCTCTTATGTTTCTGGGATTTCCTCTCCAGAATAGCAGAAGGGAGCAACTATTCCAGACTTGTCCCTTCTCCTTTTCTTTTTTACCTTCTGGCTTATCCAATAACCACATAAGGCCTCACGTATAGGCATGAGGACCCCCATGCCTCAGGTGTAGGGTGCAACCATATCCTTGCAACCTTTGATCATCTCTTGGGCCTAAGGGAGATACATCAGAGGATGAACCCAGTGAGGAGGGCTGTATCCATCCCAGAAGTGGGCTTGGGGCCATTTGATCATGATATGAAAGGGTCTCAGGAATCCAGAGTTGATCTATTCATAGGCAGTGGACTTCAGGGCACATCCCTCTTGGACCTGTGAGATCCTCACCAAGCTGTCCAAGCCAGACCCTCTCAATTGTAGGTCCCAGGGCAAGGACTCCTTTGCCAGGATTTAAGGACAAGACTGCAATTATTACCTGCTGATCATCTCTAAGAATGCTATACTGGTGTTCCCAATTTTCATTTTTTTTCCAATCTGAGGTTATTTCACCAGGATTATTCTTCCTAATCCTGGTCCTCCCCACTATGGTTCTATATATGTATCCAATCTACCTACTCACACCAGGTCAGAGAAGTCAACGTCATCTTCAACCTCATCACGTCCCTCTCCCTCATTCATATGGCCACCCACAATATTGCTTGAGTCTCTGAGATGCATTTAGCCCTTTTCATCTTTCTAATAAGTTCACTTGCATTGCCCCTAACTGGGACACTCATTTTCTTTCCCAAGTAGCCTGTCAACTAGTTTTTTCTCTTTGTGATCTCTTGACTCTCTAGTCCAGTCTTATAATTCATCTCATCTTTCAACAGGTCAGATAATGACACATCCCTCCTCCAAATCTTCATTGGTTTCTCACTGCCAACCAAACCAATATTTTTTAGCATGTCATCATATGCTCTTTACATAATGCCTCAAAGATTCCTACTCTGGCCATACTGGGTAACTTATGATGCCGAGATCTAAATACTTTTATACTCTTTTTAAAACTTTTCTTTCCTTAGCTTAGAAGAACTTTCCCCTGCTTCTCAGTCTATTAGATTCACTCAAAAGCCATCTCTTCAAGAAACCTATCCTGATCCTACCTTCAGAATTAAATCAGTTCTCCCTCTACTTATAATTAATCTTGATCATTCTCTACTCATTTAATTATCTTTTCCTCCATTCCTCTATCCATCAAGTCATTCAACAAATGTTTATTGTAAACCTGTAGTGAACCAGGCACTCTGCTCTGTCCTGTGAGAGTTTCTGCTCTCATGGAGCTCAGGTTACTGGAGAAGACAGGTATTAATCAGATAATGACCCCAAAATATAAGGAAAAGGTGACATGAACTAAGAAAAAAGCTCCGTAAGAGAGGAGAGTGTTTTGTGAGAATGCATAACTAGTTTTTCCTGGACAGTTCGGATGAACGTGGCTGAAGAATTGACAGGCAAAATGAGATCTGAAAAGCTACTAAGACTTAACTGGATGAAGAGGAAAGAAACATCACAGGTAGAAGGGCTCCTTCTACAATGCAAAAAGCATTGCAAAAAGCTCCATGGTGGAATTGATGGCTCATTTAAGGAACTGAGAGAAAGAGATTGAAGTGCAGAAAGCAAGGGCTGAATGATGTGAGAGAATCTGTTGTGATAGGGAGGATCCATCCAGATTTTGTCCCAATACTAAGAGAAACGGAAAACTTCGGATGCGTTTTATGCAGGGAGTTGACACAATTTTGTAAAGAACTTTCTGGTGGTAATATAGAAAATTATCTGAGGATGACAGAACTGGAGGCAGACTAAACATTCATAAAACTGTAAAGTTTATGTAGTTCAGGTGAAAATTGGTGGCTAGGGTGGTGGTAGTGATAAAGAAAAGTGTATGTATTTGAGAAATGCTGAGATCATGAAATCGTCGAGACTTAGAGATGGTTTGATATGGAGGGTGAGAGAGAGAAAGCTGTCAATGCTTTGGGATTATGCCTAATGAGAGGTGGTACCATCCACCAAGACAGAACACTGGAAGGTCAGGTCTAGGGGAGAAGATCCTTTCAATTTGGGGAAATTTATGTTTAAGGTACATTTAAGGCCAGGGAAGAAGTCTGTCTGGTGTAAATTTGAGATTCATTGGCCTAAAAATTTAATTTCTTAGAAAATATATAGTATTAGAGAGGATGAGCGCCAAGGACCCATCCTTGAGAAACATCACGACTTAAAAATCTATAAGGTATGAGTTTTTGTGTGCAGGGGAGGGGGTCGGCATGGAGTGGGATGCACCTGCAAAGAAGTCTTGGATTTTTTCTTCTTTGATTTATACTTACATATGCTCTGTCTGTCTATCCCACTGAAAGTTCCTTGAAGATAGAGAGGATATCTTATTTATAGTCCCCCCCACCGTGTCTAGGAATACCATTAATGATACGATGCTTGAATTGAATGTTGTTGACATTTTGACAGCATTTATTTTCTTTTTGTGGAAAAACACTGTCTTTTAAATCTGGAATCATTTGTATTCATTTAATGTTTTAAGACGTAATTCAAAACTTTTTAGGCTATGGTTTAGGATAATTGCTTTCAAAGAAAAATTGCACTTTTCATCCTACTCATAAGAGAATGAAGAGAAGGTCATTGCATTATCTTTCTCATTGTTTTGCTCATGAGCAAAAAGCAGTCTTCTGTACTGATTTTTAATGTGACTATCACCAAAACTTAAAACTGTCATAAACTAAAAACATAAAAATCTAACAATTTTAATTTCCCAGAAGTCATAAACTTCATTCTAGGTCAGTTCCATTCCAAAATATGTCTGAAAGATGATCTTTTTTTTAACACTTTCAACAACAAAATGCTTTTGAGCTTAAATAGGTTAGTTTATACACCTTCCATTACATCATCTTTTCAGATAAATAAAAATTTTCTAATTCTGTGGTCACACCTGTGTGTCAAACCAAATCTAGGGAAATACACTTTGAGATTAATTATATCTGCTTAAAATATTCTCTTGTCACCTTGATCTCCCTTTCATAATTTTCATACACTGATCTTAATATTCAGTTTCTTCTCTATTTCTAATTATTTCTTATCTGACTCCTTCTTCCAAAAGCAAAATTATATGCAAAAGAAGATGCTATTTGAGATCTCTAAAGCAGAATGACATGAGTAATATTTTGCAAAATATTCTGTTGATGCCAAAGATTTAGAGTGACATTATATATAATATTTTTGAGTGTGTTGAGCTGAAACTTTTTCTCTCCTTGGTAATTCTTGACCAGATTTTTGTAAGAATGTAAATAGTGTGTGTTCACTTTCAAGGTTAACATTTCCCTGTCCTCAAAGCAGATCGCTGACAAATGAAGGTAGCATTTATTACTTCGTGCCTAGAAGAAATTGATAATCACCTATATCTAGTGAGTAAGTGCCTATTTGCCAAAACAATAAACTTGTAAAATTTTGGTCTCCAAGAATCTGTTCTATCTGATCTTTATCACATTTGTGTACTCTTACTATATTTTCAGTTCACTAAATGCAGGGCACCTCCATTTTAATGTTCTAGTGAGGGACTCAGTGTCTGAGTGTGAGAATACCATTGAATTACAAGAAGTCTTAAAAAAAAGAAGAAAAATCAAGAAGCTACTCTAGTTATATTATCTGTGGCACATATGCAGAAGAAATAAGAACATAGATTTTCAGTGGCTTGTGAGTATTGACCTTAAATTACTGGCTCACAAATTAGACAATAATTAGAGATTTCCACTTATATTTTGTTTATATTTCACTTTGTAAGATTTTAATAGCTCATTGGTTTTTCCTACATGAAGTAGTAAACATCTTGACAACCATGTTATTATTCTAAGCTGTTCTGGTCTAGAAAGGACTAGTCCTGCTCTTCCAGATAATCTCTGACTATATCTATTAGTAAAAGCTTTCAGGAGATGAAGCTCATTACAGACACTAAGGGAAAATTTGAGCAAAACAAAAGGTAAATTATTGAACAAGGTATCACATATGATAATGATTAATACTAAGAAAACAGTACTTCCCATAAAGCATGTATATAAGTCTTGGGCTTTCCAAGGCAGCAAAAGAATTGCTGGATTCAAATGTTTTCCACCTTTTACCAGATGCTTTATCTTAAGCAATCATTTCACCCTTTTTGCCTCAGTTCCCCCATCTGCAAAGTGGTGATAAGAGTATTTCTGACAATTTATGACAAAATATATGATTGTTTCAAGGATTAAAGCAAGAAAAGAAGATATAAGTGTCTGGAATAGTGCATATCATTAGTATTCAAAAAAGTTAACTATTAGTAAACAGGGAATTAAAATTAAAACAAATTAAACAGGGAATTAAATTAAAACATAATAAGCAATTTACAAGTTGTACCTAAAACCAAATGACAGAAAAGGACCAAAAATTAAAGCATAGCCCAAGATATTACTAATCAAAGTGGTAAACCAGAAAGAGCCAATATAAATAATCAATAACATAGAAATGAAGACAAATAATAAGAAGTAGGACAAAAGGGAACTGTAATCTGATTTTTCCTTTAAAAAAGTAAATGAGACTATTATGTTAAGAATAGATCTTGGTGAGAATAGGATAATAGTGGCAAGTATATTTCTCTCTCATTTAAAAAAAATTTCAGAGGTAAGCATTCCAAGGCCAGTTTGAAAGTCTCATAAGACATTAACGACCCATGTTCCTTCTGTTATCCTTCTTTACAATCCTTTGAACATTGATTCCAGTCTCAAAGTCATGAGGTGGCTAAGGGATGTCTGGCCATAAAATTCACAATTCCAGCAGGAGGAAGTAGGGAAGGCAAAGTCAACAGTTAAATTCCTTAAAAAGCCTATCTGAAAGTCCCACTCACCACCTTTCATTTACCTTTCTTGTTAGCCAGGTTTAGGGACATGGTCACATCTAACTACAAAGGAGAGTGAAGAGGGTGGTTTTCAGACAAAACGTATTGCTGCCCAAATTAATATCAGGATTCTATTATTAGGTTAAAAATGTGAGCCAAAATCCTCTGCTCCAAATCTTAGGCCACATAAAAATACATTTGGAGGGAAATATGCTCTTTCCAATACAAGTAGAAATAAAACAGAAAACAAAAATAGTAAAATTTATAAATTCAGAAGTGTTTTTTTAATCAAAGAAAAAACATCTGATAAGGTTTATCAGTGACACACAGAGAAAGAGACAGAGAAAATGAATGAGATTGTGAGGGAACAGATAAAAAAAATATGAAAAAATAGATATGATATAACCAAAGTTATTGGGCAGATTTTTAAGTATATGAAAATGTCATGGATAAAATAATAATTTTGAAAATCTTGAGAAATTTATGATATTCATGGAGAATATAAATCCCAAAACTGAGTCAAGAAAAAAAAAAGCTCAAAAAAAAAAAAGAAAAAGAAGAAGTCTAAATAGATCAATATACATGATATTTAAATCCTTATAAAAGAATTTTCTTGGGGCGCCTGGGTGGCTCAGTGGGTTAAAGCCTCTGCCTTTGCCTCAGGTCATGATCTCTGGATCCTGAGACCAAGCCCCCGCATCGCATGGGGCTCTCTGCTCAGCAGGGAGCCTGCTTCCCCTCTCTCTCAGCCTGCCTCTTGTCACCTTGTGATCCCTCTCTCTCTGTCAAATAAATAAATAAAATATTTTTTGATTAAATAATTAAATAAATAAAAATAAAAGAATTTTCTTCAAAAGGCATGTGATTCACTGTTTTATAATCAAATTATTCAAAATTTCCAAAAAAAAGGTAAATCCCATTCTTTTTAAATGTCCCTTAAAGTAAGAGGTGAAAATTTTAACTTAATATAAATAAGAATTGTAATAGTGAAATTACCCTATTAACAAAACCTAATAAAAGATAGTGACAAAAAATAGAACTATCTCCCTTTTGAAAATAGATGCAAATCCTAAATGAAATGAAAGCAAATAAACCAAACCATTTCCAAATACGGGAAAAAGAGAGTTCAACTATAACTTAACACTAAGAATCAATATAATTCATTTCCTAATAGGTCAAAGGAACAAAACCAAAGATTATTTTGATAGATGATCTAAAGGCAATTGAGAAATTTAATATATAGTCAAATTACAAAAAAAATCTTAGCAAAAATGAATTGAGGAATAGTTTCCTAACCTGATATAAACATCTATGTCATCTTAATAACTGTCATCATGCTTAATGTTGGAATAGAAAGTAATTCCATTTAGAGTTAAGAATAAGGAAAAGGTACTCAATTCACTGTTCGTATTTAACGTCTTTCTGGAAATGCTAAGTAATGCAATCAGAAAATGAAATGAGGTCTTACAATTCTGGAAAGAGAGGAGCAATTTTTTTAATCTTAAAATGATATGATTTATCCACATGGAAAAAAAGTCAAGAGAATTACCTGAAAAACCATTAGAACTAGCAAGAGATTTCATTAAATTGGTCACACAATGAACTCAACAGCTTTCTTATATACTAACTATAATCTAAGTTCCTTGGCAAAAAAAAAAGTCTTTCACCACTGAAATTCAGTTCCTAATAAGTTAAAATATGACAGAAAATAAAGCCTATATCAAATACTAAGCAAGATATAAGTTTTCCAGGAATAAACCTTTCTCTTTGTAGAAAACAATAAAATATTTACATCTATCTTTCTATATCTTATATCTGTGTAGTATATTTCTAGATGTCAACACTTCATCAATGCACATAATTTATAGCAAAATGCCAAGATAATTCTTTCACAATGTATTGACCTATAGCTAAAATGTAATCTACATAAAACAAAATTCACCTGTTTAAATCATCATTTTGATGACTTTTTGTGAAAAAGCAGAGTAATGCAGCCACCACCACAATCTAACTTTGGAACTTTGAAAAGTTCCTCCATGACCTCATCCAGTCAACCCCTCTTTCTACAGCTTCTTTCACTTGCTACAGTTTACTCTTTCCTAGAATTTCATGTAAATAGAATGGTGTAGAATGTAATCTTTTGTGTCTAGCTCCTTTTGCTTAGTATAATGATTCTGAAATGTATCCACATTGTTGCATTTATCAGTAGTTCATTCCTTTTTATTCCTAGTAGTATTCCATTATATAAATAGACAACAGTTTGTTTATTCATTTCCTAGCTAACAGGCATTTGGGTTATTTTAATTTTGGGCTATCATGAATAATGCTGTTGTGGATATTAGTAGATATGTCTTTGTATAGACTATCTGTTTAACTTTTTTTTTAAAGATTTTATTTACTTATCTGTTTGCGAGAGAGAGCATGAGCCCAGGGTGGGGCAAAGGAGGAGGGAGAAGCAGACTCCTCACTGAGCAGGGAGTCCTATGCAGGCTGATCCTAGGACCCCAGGATCATGACCCGAGCTGAAGGCAGACACTTAACTAATAGTCACCCAGGCTCCCCTCTGTTTAACTTTTATAAGAAACTACCAAATTGTTTTCCAGACTGACTCTGATTTTGTAGTTCTACCGCAATATATGAGATTTCCATTTATCCCTTCCCTTATTAATGTCTCTTTTTAATTTTAGTCTTAATGTCTCTTTTTAATTTTAGCCTTTCTAGAGATGTGCTATGTAATTGTAGATTTAATTTGCATTTCCCTAACAGTCAAAGATGTTGAACATCTTGTCATGTATTTATTGATTATTTATATCTTTTTTTAAAATGCTCATATTTTTTGTTATTCATTTGTCTTTTTAATCTTGAATTTTAAGAGTTCTTTAGGAATTCTGGATACAAATATTTGGCCAGATATGTATTTTATAAATATTTCTCTATGTCTGTGGCTTATCTTTTCATTCGTTTCTTTAATTACATCTTTTGATGAGCAAAAGTCAAATTTTGATGTCTAACTTACCATGTTTTTCTTCTATGATTGTGAGTATCCTGTCTAAAGACTTTGTCTTATATTGTCTTCTAGCATATGTCTTCTAGCTCTTATGTTTTTAGATCTTATGTGTAGTTCTGCAATTCATTTAGAATCAATATTTGTGTAACATGTAAAATAAGAATCTAGTTTTAATTTTTTTTATTTAAACTTCACTAAGTTATTCTGAAGGTCATCTGGAATAAGAAACATTGAGAATAGGCAGTAGCATTCTGAAGAAGAGCAATAAGGAGGATATACTCTTTCTGGACTGAAAGGCATTTACAGCTACAGTCAATTAAGTCATAGTCAGACAGGTTATCATGACAGAATAAAGCCCAGAACAGAACCAAATATATGTAACAATGTAAAATATGATAATGGTGGCAATTCAAATGGAATAGCCACGGTTATATTCAATAAGTGATATTGAAACAGCTGGCTTACTGTTGAGGAAAAAAAATTATGTGATAAATTTCAAATAAAAATGAAATTCCAAGTACAGAATTATATAATCTTGAGGACAAGGAATACCTGTTTAATCTAAGCATTTATTCAGTCAACAAATATTTGTCAAACAACTTTTATGTTCCCAGGCAGGGCTTTACACATCTTTGCAGACACTGGGGGCTCAGCATCAGTGAACAAGATAATGTTCCTGTTGTCTCTTTAGAGCTTTAACATTCTGTAGTGGGGAAACTAAAAATAAACATAATATGCAAACACATAAAGGAACAGTTAAATGATATAATACCAAAATCCACTGGTAGTTTATATGATTGGCATTCACAAAACCAAGAAGAGACAGAGCTAGGATTCAAAAAAGTTTTGTCTGAATCCAAATATTATGATTTTAAGTATAAATATTTGTTATGAATTATATGCCCTGAATAGAAATAACAATTATCTCTGGGTATATAAATATTTCTTCTTTGCATATTTATGCTCTCATTCATCCCCCCATGATGCATATATTGCTTGTGTTAAAAAAAGTGAATAAGTAAACATATGATACTTACATTGTATTTTGCCAGGCTCTTACTAAATACTTTGCAGATGATAATTCACTTAATCCTTATATGATAATCCTCATTCTACAGATCAGAAACTGAGGCACAAAGAGTTGAAGTGACTTGTTCAAAGTCATGCAAGAACTTTTGAAAGACTGACAGCTTTTAGAGAATGTATGTTGCATGTCTAGGTCAAGAGGATAAGCCATTTAATTGCTCTTTCCACTTGTGTTGATTCTACCTGTTGAATTACTGAAAACTTCATCTCATTTTCTCTTACTTGTTCTAGGTAAGTGAGTCTCACATTGAGATCACAAAAGCACTGAAATCACTTGGGGAACTTGAAAACCAGCTAGGGCCTGTCTTTAGAGATTCTGATTTAATTAGTGCAGTCTAGGCATCAAACTTTTAGAATCTCCTGGGTAATTCTCATGAATAGCCAGGGTTGAAAACTAGTGTCCGACATGAGCAAAAGGGAAGCATTCTACCCCCTAAATGTTCTTTTGATTTGATTAAATCTTTTTATTATTTATCGCTTTATTTTATTTAATTGAATACTTTGATCAACTTCCAATTTTTGAAAGTAGGTATTTGTAAGTGTATATGGATGTGCCATATACTTTATTCTTCAAATGTTTGTATAAGATCAAAATCAAATGTTTGTATACAATCAAAATCACATGTTTGTATACAAACATTTGTTGAATAAAACTCTCCATTTGCACATCCATATACACATACAAATACCAACTTTCAAAAGTTGAAAGTTGATCAAAGTATTCAAATATCTTTTGGCATTTGTGCCAGATTTAAAATTTGATTTAATATAAAGTTCATGGAAAAAAGAAAGTTAAGCTGAAGTATAGTTGACACACAGTGTTATATAGTTTCAGGGAGACACCATAGTGATTCCACAACCCAATCTATTATGCTGTGCTTACCACAAGTGTAGCTACTATCTGGAAAACTTACTTGAGAGAACAAATTCTCATTCTTTGATGAGGTTCTTGTTTTATCATGAAGATCTCCTGAAGTTAGAAATCATTTTCACCTGAAACAAGTTCTCTTGGAATGTCTGTATTTCTTAGCCCACTGTGCTATACCATATGATTTCTTGATGCTGTTATATAAGTTTCTAACACCCCCTTCTACATTAGTATTGATGGGATTGTGCACATAGAGATGTGATTTCACAAAATGAAGACCAGAGGAACTTATCAGGCGACCCAAAATACTTTTGCCCAATAATTTAGATGTCTTAAGTAGAAGTTCTATGAGAGCTTGGAACATTTACATAATTATTTGTTTTCTCCTTCACTTTGCTTTTACTACACTGGTAACATAAGCATTTTAAATTTTTATCTTAAGATAAATTATCTGTGAAAATTTGAATTAATCATGCAATGCTTTGCCTTTTGTATCCAGACAATTATTTAACATCTTTGTTTCTTTTTTTATACCTGGGACATTCCATACAGTCATATAATGCCAACAGTGTTGTGGCCAAAGACATTCCTAATCTTTTCCCAGTATTGAGATCTCATAAATCTGAGGTCTACATTTTTTTTTGGATGTTATGTTTTTACTTTAAAATGTAATCAAGTGATCTGAAATTTGTTCTTTTTTCAAATAATATTTATAAATGATTTTTTTCAAAAATTTATTTGAGAGAGAGAGAGAGAAAGCCTGGAGGTGGGGCAGAGGGAGAGGGAGGGAGAATCTCAAGCAGACACCCTGCTGAGGTTGGAGCCCAGCACAGAGCCTGGCATGGGCTCAGTTTCACAACCCATGAGATCATGACCTGACCCAAAATCGAGAGTTGGATGCTTAACCAACTGAGCCACCCAGGCACCCCTATTTACAAATGATTTTTTTAAACTAAATTATCTAAGTTCTTTAAAATACATCCCAATTTTAGGGTAAATCTTATGAATGTACAGTCCTAGAAATTTCTATCTTGAATTGGAGCCTGGTATGGGTAAGAAATAAGGAATAGGAGAAAAAATACTCAGCAAGTGAAGAGACTTATTAACCAAACTGTCTTCTCTTTTAAAGGAAATTCTAAATTTTAAGCACTTTGAGTTGGGTTCTAGAACTGTTCTATTTTTTTATTCATAGACAGAAAACAGGCCTAAACCAGGGATTAGGAAAGCTTACAGGTTATTAGGAAAGTCCTTTTTAGGAAAATCATAGCTATTAGTCTGCTGCTGAGAAAGTTGGGTTTCATTCAAAGAATCTCTTAATTATCTCTCCTATTGCTGAAACTGCAGTTAACATATAGAAAAGAGTTCTTCCCTTTAATGAATTCCCAAATGCTGTGGCATTTATTAAGGAAATATTTAAGTACAGCCATTGTTCAGAAGATATTTTATTTTTTCCTTACTGCCACTGCCCCTGCCTCAGCTTATCAGTTGCCTAGTGGGAGGTTATAAGAAATCCGTGAGAATTTATTGTATTCTCTGTCCAGCCTTATTCTTTACTTAACTTTGTACTTAACTGGCACAGAAATAAAAATAGGTTCAGACCCTAGAGGGTGCTGATTAAGAAAACTTTTAAACAAGATACAAGTTATTCAGCATCAGTAAGTTTCTGTTTGCTTAGTCCTTTCACTTAATCATTAATATAGGGAAAATTAAAGTTCATGACTATTCATTTCTTTTCAGTAAGTATTGATAGAGTGTTCAATACGAGCAAGCCTTGGTATTCCATTCTGGAATATAAAGTTGAGTAATAGAGTCTTGGATCCTGGCCAGATATACTTACATTCTATTTAGAGGGGAAGATAAATATGTGTTTATTCATTGTAATAAGGACCAAATTAGAAAGAGCACACCTGATGAGCACTCATCCAGCCCTGGGAGACCAGCATGCTTCCGGGAGGAAGTGTGGAAATCTGCCTTTGTGGGGAGACTGGGTGAACATAATTCTCATATGAATCATAATTTATGATTTGCAGAGGGTACTGCAAAATGTTTACATTTTGATGTAGCTGGACCTTAAGAATCTATGGAGGGGTGAAAGAAAGTGAGAGATAAATAACATCTCTTTGGGGATACTGTTAAAATAAAAGAAGACATTGAATTAATCCAGATCTGAATTACATTTGCAAAAGAAACATTGAGCAAGGAAGTTACAAATATTGGTAAGAAAGTGGCGGACATGGAGTCCGACCTAGATTCTTAAACCACAGGTAAAACTCTTGGTCTTAAGAGATAAATCTCCTTCTAGTATGAAATAAATCTGATTACTGTGATAGCCCCCAAAGAGGTCCTACTTGTTTTTCTCATCCTCGTGATGCCAACCTGGTTCAATGTCATATGAGAGGACTCAAGAGCTTACATCCTATTGTATTGGTACCTGAACTTGGAGTACTTATCATTAGGACTTTATAGAAGGAGCAAAAAAGGAGTTGAATTTAATATAAGGAGGTAAAATTATATACAGATAAACTATAATGACATCGAATTTAGTTCAAATAATAATTTCATATTCTTCTCTAATAAATAAAACTTCTTACCCAGGTAAGCTAGAAAAAGAGAAAGATCTCTTCCTGGGCAGTCTATGTTTCTTGCCTCTTTTTGTCTTTCAATTTGGCTGAAACTCTTCTATGTGTCCCACATTCTTCTCCTACATGAGTCTAGGAGCTTCTTGTACAGGGCACTTATTAGTATCTCCAGGTTTTCTAAGACTTCATTTGAAATCTTCCAGATTACTTTTAATTACTGAGACATGTTTTTGTTTTTGTTTTTGCAGTTCCCTCTGCAAAATTCCTGCCAACTGCTTATTATTGACAACTCTCTTTGCTTCAGATTTACCTCTGTTTTCCAACCCAAATACTTTTTAGTTGTTGACTATTATTTTTATGTTATGCTCCTGGTGTGGAAATCTACCAATTTTAAATTCCATTTTTATTTTCAAGAAGAGTGACCTTACAAATGGGATCTGGGAGCTTAAAACTGATTTCCCACAAGATGCTCTGTCAATCAATCCAGAAACATTTATGGTGTGCTAGTAAGGGTTTCCAAACACTGTGCTAAGCACAACAGATAATATCATGAACTAGATCAAGTCTTTGCTTTCAGGGAGCATATAGTCATGTGCACAGAAAATGGGTGTAATGATGCTTTTATGTAACATAATCCAAACATCCTATTCAGCCTCTAAAGCTCAGATATTTTATTATTTGGTCACTTGATGCTAAACGTCATGTAGAATGGTAGACACGCTATATTTATCTCAAAGCATTCCATCACCTTATTGCAGGCTATATTTCCCTTGTCTATGTTTTTCCCCACCCATTTTACATATGTCTATTACAACTCTTGGCACACTTAACTTTTTAAGTGAAATTTATTGAATTTCTTGAGAAAAATTCCCAACCATGTACAGATATGTAACTACCACCCCAATCAAGACAGAAATTTCCTATCACTCCCAAAAGTTCCTTTTGGTCCCCTCCTACTCAAATCTCTCCTCTACTCCCATCCTGCAACTGAACTGATTATTCTCCTTCTAGTTTTGTGTTTTACAGAATGTCATATAAATATAACCATACAGTACCTAGCCTTTAGTGTCTGACTTCTTTAATTTACAAAATGCTTTTGTGGGTTCAGTCGGTCAAGTGTCTGCCTTTGGCTCAGATCATAATCCCAGGGTCCTGGGATCCAGCCCCATGTCGGGGTCTCTGCTCACTGGGGAGCCTGCTGCTCCCTCTCCTGCTGCTTCTCTCCCTGCTTGTGCTCTCTCTCTCTCTTTCACATAAAATAAATAAAAATCTTTTAAAAAATAAAAAAAAAAGAAAATGCTTTTGTATTTCATCAATGTCATATATATCAGTGCTTTTTTTCACTTTTTATCATTGAATAGTATTCCAGTGTATGAACATGACAAGTTTCATTATCCATTAACAAGGTAATAAGCATTTGTGTTGTTCACTGGGATTGTCTATTGAAGGTACTTTCCTTTATTTTTTCTTGCCTCATAGCACTGGTTAGGACTTCCAGTATAAAGTTGAGTAGATCCTTACTTATTCTCAGTCTTCAAGGGAAAGTATTCAGTCTCTTGCATTTAGTATAATGCTAATGATAGTCACTTCGAACTGGCTCTTCCTTTCACTTGTTCCTCAGGAATCATCTCCATGGAGAATATCTCACAGAAATGGTGACATTTGACATTGGATGATTCCTTTCCTCCAGCTTGATGCATAGAATACACCCCTCAGCTTCTGCAATCCTGTGGCGTAGCATAGGCTGCTCGCTGCTGTGGATACTTCCTATATGTCAGGAAGCTCTCTTGGACTTCTTTTAAAACAACCTTGGAGGATGCCTGGGTGACTCAGTTGGTTAAGTGTCTGCCTTCACCTCAGGTAATGATGCAAGGGTCCTGGGATCAAGCCCTACATTGGGCTCCCTGCTCTGCTGGGAGTCTGCTTCTCCCTCTCCCTCTGCTGCTTTGTGCTCACTCTCTCTCTCTCTCTCTCTGTGTGTGTGTGTGTGTTAAATAAATAAAGTCTTTTTTTTTTTAAAGATTTTATTTATTCATTTAACAGAGAACACAAGCAGGCAGAGAGGCAGGCAGAGGCAGAGAGAGGAGCAGGCTCCCCGCGGAGCAAGGAGCCCGATGTGGGACTCTATCCCAAGACAGCTGGGATCATGACTTGAGCCAAAGGCAGTTGCTTAACCAACTAAGCCACCCAGGCGTCCCAATAAATAAAGTCTTTAAGAAGAAAAAGTTACTAAAGTGTACATTTTAAATATGTTCAGTTTATTGAATGTCCATTATACCTCCATAAATCTAATAAAAAGAGAGTGATCACTTGGTACAGGTAAGGCAAGGGGCTGCTGTGCTGCACATTGCTAAACTGTTTGCTTAGATATAACTGGAAAAAAGGGGGAAAAAAGTGATCTAAAAAGATGTGAGGCAAACCGGGAGAGGTATCTAATATAATGATCATAGAGTGTGAACAAAGAAGCCCAAACAGTAATATAGACAGAAAATACAAAGAGTACTAAAATCTTATAGTTATTTTCACCAGACTCTCAGCACTATAAATACATATATTACACATATAGACATTTTAGTAACATTTTCTTATAATAAGTCCAATGGTAGGTAGTACTGTTAACTCCATTATAAAAATGAAGAAACAGGGACTCAGAGAGTATTAGCTTGTATATCAGTCAGGGTTGTATAGAGAAACAGAACCAATCAGAACTGATTCACATGATTATGGGGGCTGACAAGTCCCAAGATATTTAGGGTAAGCTGTGAAGCTGGAGACCTGGGAGAGCCCAGGGAGTAATTCTAGTCTAACAGCCAGAAGGCTTGAGATCCAAAAAGAACTGATATTTCTTAGAATGCGAAGTCAGAAAAAAGCTGATGCCCCTGTTCAAAGGCAGTCAGGCAGGAGGAATTTTTTTTACTTACCAGAGAGTCAGGCTTTTTGTTCTGTTCGGGCCTTTAACTGATTAGATGAGGCCCACCCACATTGGGAAGGGAAGTCTGCTGTACACAGTTTATCCACTCAAAAGTTAATCTCATCCAGAAATCTCATGGGCACACCCAGAATGATGTTTGACCAACACCATGTGATCCAGTCAGTTTGACACATAAAAGTAATCATCACAACTGGCAAAAGACAAATATTCATAAAAGAAGTAATTTTGAGAAATATCTGTAAAGGTGGGTTTAACTATGGACAGATACAGAGAGTAGCTCAGAGGGATGAGGAGGGGAAAACCTTGCATTTAGAAAGAATTTTTATTTAGAGAGTAAATGTCGGTACATGTATATATGTTGATAGATGATCCAGAAGAAAGATAAAACACTTACATTCAGAGGAAATAATATGACTGCAAGAGCGCAGTGTTGGGAAGGTGAGTCACTGAACTGATTCCATGATGAGCTAACAGGCTGAGACCTGGCATTAGAATTGCATTCAACGTGCATTTAAGCTAAGGACCATTATACCTTTCCAACCTCTTCTTTATCACTCTCCTTTCACACATTAAAAATCTCCATTATTATAAATAGCCTGTGTTTTTCATTCCTCTGGGTCCTTGCTCTTCTTTTAACTTCATATAAGAGCATCCCTCACATGGCTCCCAGAGAGTGAACTCTGTCCACCTCACGCTTCAAACCCGGTTCCAATGTCCTGCAGCTTCCCCTGTGCACCTGCCTCCAACTTCCTGAGATCGAGTCTGCTACCCCCATCCTTTGTGCTCTGAAGACACTTCACGTGACCCTTTACAGCAGTGATCACATTACATGGAAATGTTTATTTCTGTATCTGCTTCTTCTGTTAGATGGTTACGTCCTTGGAGATTGGGTAACATATTTTCTCTTCTAGTCCCTTATCAAATCCACTGCCCATCATAGTGTTTGTTCTCAAAATCTATTTCAATGACTGAAAACAGAGATAAAATGTACCTGGCTCAGCTGAATCTCAGAACAAATTTATGTGTAGAAAGAATTTTCAACATTTGATAACCACTTAGTGGGGAATTGCCATACCATTTCAAAATGTGCCACTGCGAGAACACAAGAATAGAGTGCAGAATGCCCAGGGCCAATAAGACAATGCCCTTAGGGTTAAGACTAGCACCTCCAACATTGCCTGATCACTCTTGCAAGTGTACAGACACTGGCTTTGTCCCCCAGTATGACCCCTCTAGATGGCATGAGTATCCCAAGACTACTAGCAATTCTGTTGAAGGAGGTTGGATGGTTTTCCAATGAGCTATGTAGAAAGATGAAATGGACAAAGGCGAAAGGACCTGGCTGAGACTAGAGAAAGAGCCCATATATGAGCTCTCCTCTGACCACATTTGTGTGTTTGGAACATAACCCTCTTTACTTCAGCAAAGCAGCTAATAGTTTAAACACTTCACAGTAACAAAGCAGAGAATATCAACAATGCTTTTCCCCAGCAATAGGCCTTTTCCATGGGTGTCAATTCTCTGTTGTAATTTTTCTTAACAATGAGAGAGAACTAACGAAAGATGTTCTCTCTCTCTCTCTCTCTCTCCTAGTATGCCATGTTCAACGTGAGCCTTAGACATCCTGTTTGAGATTTACAGCCAATTTTGAACTTACCACTGATGCTGTCTGTTTCTCATCCTATTTCTCTGGGCTAGCAAACCTGTAAATAGTTCACATGCAGGTTTAATTTGTTAGTCTATTTCCTTATCAAATTCTTGGGCTTGGAGCCTTCTCCAAGAGCTGAAGTAATCAGAATTGGACTGAGGCAATGGGAAATGATGCTTACTTAGCACAAATGTTCCTGAAACCTCCTCTCCCATCTCCTTATTCCTTCCCTTTGTCACCAAATTTTCTGCAGTGAAGAGTCCTCGGCCTCTCAGAAATGGGCTGCTCTGCCATTACAGGGGTCTATTTAGCAACTTTTGTGTGATGACCCACACGGATCCCGAGTTCATTTCATTTCTGTTACAGTCAAAATTGTCTTTGCATAGGCCTATATATAATGATTTTCTCTTGGGACTCAAGTAATTCATATTTTATGTGAGGTAATTTAATTTCATAATGTGTCTGATACCGTTTTTTGTTGTTGTTGTTGTTTCTCTACTCCTCTAAGACAATGACAATTTGATTTTCCATTTATGGTAATGTTAATGTAATTTCCTGGAATTTAAGTACATCATTTCTGTCTTTTTTTTTTTTAAGATTTTATTTATTGAGAGAGCACACACGTGAGAGAGAACTAGATCATGAGCTGGGGGCAGAGGGAGAGGGAGAAGCAGACTCCCTGCTGAGCGGTACGCTGTGCTGAAAGGCAGTGTGGGACTTGATCCCAGGACCTCAAGATTATGACCTGAGCTGAAGGCAGCTGCTTAAATGACTAAGCCACCCAGGTGCCCTCATTTCTGTCTGTTTGTAACAACAATCTCATTTGCTGAGCATCAGATTGAGCGCAGTGTTTAATATTGACCCCGCACCACTAACATCAAGGAGAGCTTGTCAGGGTAACCAGTCACAGACGAAGGGGGGAGCAAGAAATGTTCGCGATGGTCTCTCATCTTTGTCATGCATCCAGTTGATAAACTGCCACCCACCTAGCCTCAGAAACGTTGAAGACTGCTTCTGCATCCGGGTGTAATGGAGCATGTTAGATTTCCATTCTAAGTTCTATGAATCTCATCTTAGTAAAGGTCCTCAAATCATATGAGTTTGAAAGGCACAATGTTTCTTACAAAAAGAAAATACCTAAAAGCTTCCATTGCTTGTCATTAACAATACCCATAAACTTCTTCCCACTGGCGGTATTGCTGTCAGTCAGGGAAATTAGTGCTAAGAAAAGCACTGAGCTCAAGCTCAAAGCTCAAGCTCAAGCTCAAAGCAGACCGTGCCTGGAAGAGTTCATCCCAGTTCCATTGTTCTTAGGTACCATGCTGCTCTAGCATAATAGCAATGAAGTTCCATCTCTGACATCATGCATTTTAACTAGAATATTGTGGCATTCTGTTTTACTTGTTACACTCATGTCTAAGGGAGGGAAAAAATGGATCCTTTCTATTTTGCACAAGAAAGAATGTCATTCTTTAGAAGTCACTTTAAAAAGAATTCATCAAATTCAATTTTATAGAATCATATATACCTACCAAAAAAAAAAAAAAAAGCCCAGAAATGCTTGACCTATGCTAGCTCGTAATTTTTATTTCAACTCTTTCCAGCCAAGATCAATCCGTCTTCTTCCATTGATTCTGTAAGATACTTTTACCAAATCTCTTCGGGTATTCCTATAAAAATCAGCCTGGGCACAAGGAATTTCTGAATTCTGATTAAAAATATTTATGCTCTCTCTTTTTTTTTTATTTATGCTCTCTTAATGCAAATATTGGAGTATCATCAGACACTAGTGATACTCTGCGCTCTGCAAGCTTCTTTTCGTCTATTCTGATAGTGCAGCATTAGAGTTTACTCAGTGCCTGGATGAGCTAAGGACTCACACGAAAGCTCACTACCTGAGTTTCAAGCTAAATAAAACAGAGGTGAGGATCTTGGGGGTAAAGGGTTGAAAGGAAACCAGGGACATTAGTTAG
Organism: Nasua narica; assembly: GCA_028533885.1. Classification (NCBI taxonomy): domain Eukaryota; kingdom Metazoa; phylum Chordata; class Mammalia; order Carnivora; family Procyonidae; genus Nasua; species Nasua narica. The sequence goes on along the minus strand of CM052798.1, from coordinate 118,252,034 downwards.
AAAATGTTTAAACCCGGGCATTTTCTTACTCACAACTGTGTTCCAAAAACCTTAGAACTCAGTTAGGATAATGCTCGGTGCTTGTCCCCAGAGAAATTTTCCTATCATCTAGACATTGGGAAGCAAGCAATTTCTCATGAGTGTGCCTCATTCATGCTTCCGTTCCCTGTTAATTACCATTTCTCCAATGATGCCCCCACCAGATTATAAATTCCTCAAAGGTAGGGTCCCCTAGGTTCACTTTTTGCATCTCTTGGGTTTAGTATGATGACTGACATACATGAGAAACCAGTTCATATGTGGTGAATGAAAAGATGGGTGGATGAATGAATGATTGAATGAACAAACACCCTGATCAATAAGTAGCTCGTGTTCATCCCAGTCTTCAATGCCGTACTGAGAAATCTTTTGATTCTAACTGTGAAAAAAGCTTAATAAAGTGTCTTGCAGCTTCACACTCAAATAACACCCAGGACAACAAAAACCAAACAGAGCCTATGTGCTACGAAGCATAGTTCTCCTTCAGGGGCTTGGACAGACACAACCTCACACAAGGGTGCCCAGCATGCTGAAGTGAATAAAGTCTGGATTTCTGCCCTGATACAGCCCCTTGGTCAGGAGCTCTTGAGCGGCATGCAACGTGGAAACCCTGTCAAGCCTCGGAGAGACTTACTGTGGAGCACCACCCCACCAAAGCCCCATTTATTGATCTTTATAACTTAGCGGGAATTGTTCTTTGCAGATAGGATAAGGATATAATGTTAATAGATCCTCAATGGCTATTTAAGCTATTGCTCTCCAAGGTACACGATTTTTAAATTGCTAATGTTTTCAGTTACAAATATGTATTTGTGCTCTAGAGCAGTTTTTCCAAGGGAGAAATCAAGAACATTAAACAAGGACTCTCCTCTGATTTACCAAAGAGACTTCTGGACAAACGGCCATGCTGATCGTGAACATTAAAAGCCGGGGCACTTCAATACTAAATGAACAAACATTTAATTGAGAATTTACTGGAAAATTAGTTACGTTCTACAGTTAGGAAAGCTTGTGAACCCCTGGAAGCAAGCCAAGCCCAAGGTCACAGTGAGGTGTGACCCGTTCTTTCACAAAAAGCAACATTCTCAGTGCGCCCCTGTTTATGTTCTGTAGTACGTTGCACAACACTTCACTGGAAAACAAGGAAGGGGTGTGCTCTCCATACTCCAAGAGGGGTCCAATCAGTTCAGCTACTCACAGAAGACACACTCTCCTTTTAATCGTATGAACCAGTTAGCCCGAGGCAAAAGAACAGTTCTGAAGTGCTTTCAGCTACTGCGCGAGCAGAACAGCTGGCAATGTATCCCGTGACCAGCAATGTTGCCCGCATAGCCTGAGGTAGTGCTCACAGGTGGGGTGCCTTGTAGCAAACAGGGAACCAGCTAGCTATAGGTTCGGTTCTCAGGTTAGGTCATCTGTGTGACCCATGCAAAACAAGTGAAAGTAATGTGCACCGATGTTTTTACAGGAGGCCCAACATTAATTGTTAATCTAGATGGCCCCAAAATAAATACAAGGTAATTTTGAAGACATAAAAAGAAGAAGCAACAAATATGCAAAGCAAAGGAAGTAAAAGAACCTATTGTCTCACAATCTAGAGGTAACTACTGTGATAGGCTTGGTGAATATTACTCCAGGATGCTTTTCACGCATCAGTCTATGTTCCTGCAAAAACTAGCTTGAACTCTACATGCGATTCATAATCGGGTTATTAAAATTAATGATATACCACAGATAGCTTTCTGTGTGAATAGCTCAATATCTATCCCTAGCACTGTTTGATGTTCTGGTTGTTCTTGTACAATATTCCATTCTTTCCAATGATATGTATATCATCCTGAATTTTTAATCGGTATACTGATTTATTGCTGAACATTCAAATCGTATCCAGTTGTTCACCATTATAAACATTGCTTGAATAAGCAACTTTGTAGTTCAAAGATGGAACTGTGTGTTTTCTTAGGATAAATGTAGCAATGTTGGATCAAACATTATACATAACATAGTAGCGAATTTGACCTGCTCACCAAAATCTGTATTCTCCTTTAGTCTTGGACAGAGCCAAGTTACATTTCCCTGTCTACACTGCACTTGTACATGATCATGAGAATGAGCTTCAGTTCATGACTGTCAGAGCAATTGTGACTCGCACAACCTCTTAACACATACTTCTCCATACATTTTTCCCTTTTCAGTTGTTTGGAGTGATAGTGTTCCTTGGGCAGGTTGGAAGACCTGTATTTAAAATTGGTGAGGGGCACCTGGATGGCTCAGTTGGTTGAGTGTCTGACTCTTGATTTCGGCTCAGGTCCTGATCAGAGAGTCCTGGGATCCAGCCCTGCGTTGGTCTCCATGCTCAGCAGGGAGCTTGCTTGGGATTCTCTCACTCCCTCTGCCCCTCCCCCTCCAACAAATAAAATAAATTAAATCAAATATTTGAACAAAATTAAAAATAAGAAAAATAAAGTTGGTGAGGCTTCTGTCAGCCTGGGTGCTGGCAGAACTGTGTAGAGAAGTGCTCTACTCACATGGTCGCTGACTCAACATTGTCACATGTACAAGAGATAAATCTCCATGGTGTTTGAGTCGTTATGTGTTGGGGGACCTACCTGATACCCTAACCAATACATACACTTTAAAACTTTTATAATATTTATTGTCATAGTGACATCCAAAATAAATAATTTCCTAATTTATTTTACACAATAGACAATTGGGATTTTATTATCTTTTGAAAACTCTTTATCGGGGCATCTGGGTGGCTCAGTGGGTTAAAGCCTCTGCCTTCGGCTCAGGTCATGATCTCAGGGTCCTGGGATCGAGCCCCTCATCAGGCTTTCTGCTCAGCAGGAAGCCTGCTTCCCCCTCTCTCTCTTCCTGTCTCTCTGCCAGCTTGTGATCTCTCTCTCTGCCAAATAAATAAATAAAATCTTTAAAAAAAAAAGAACAAAGAAAAAGAAAACTCTTTATCAAACAAGTGAAAAATGATATACCCTTATTCTAATTTGCCTCTTTTAATTATTAATGAGGTCGAATACTTTTTCACACACACATAAGTCACTGCAATGGAAGAAAATATTGAATCTTGTTCTCTAATCACTAACCATCCTAAAAGTAGTGTTAGTAGTAATATTGACTTTTAGCAAATTGGAAATTGGAAAGTATTGCAAATAGAGCTTCCAATATTAAAATGAAATAAGGAAATAATATTAATTTATTTAAAATTACCCTGTTCTAGGGAATTAAGGTGATAGATTTATTATTTTCTATGAGACTTTAAGCTTAACATAATAACATAAATTATGAGAAAATAAATTTCATATATTATTATTGACTCATGATAATTAAGCATTTTATTCAAGCAGAACAGAAAATTGAACATAAACTAAGCTTTTACGATTAAAACAAAGGACTTTCAGGGCTCGTATTTGTTAATTGTTTTTTTTTTAAAAACTCATCCTCAATAGTTAAGTGTTGTCTACTTATTATTGAACACACTTGTACAAATCTCACATTTAAAGAGAATAGAGGCAAATAAAATTCTTTACAAAATAATGAAATTTTAACTAATCCATCCCCTTAGTATTTTCTGTTGCTTGATGATCATCTTTTCATTAGGGCAGCCAAACCTTGCTGCTCTGTAATATCCACAGCCTTCAGGCAAAAACAGACTGTGACTTTTTTTGAAATAAGCTTGCCAAAGCCTAGCCCCAAGTTCACTCGGCATTTAAGGCAATCAGATGAAGCCAGGGCAAGACTTTTGCCCTGCTCCCCAAGACCAGAGCCCCTCCTGGTATGAAAGAATCAGCAAGGAAGCAATAGGCACCTGTGGGTCCCAGGACTGGGGAGCTTGAGGCTTCACAATTGCTCCACACAAATCTTCACTTGCGCCAAAGTGACAGCAACTTGGTAAGGCCACGAAAACTAGAAAGCCTAAGAAACCCATAGCCTTTTTCTAAGGAGTAGAAAGAATCCCAGAGTAGAGAAGACATCATGGAATATTTAGGTCAGAGGTCACAATTGGCACCTGTGGTGGGCAGAATAATGACCCCTCCCCCCAGTGCTACAATCCTGATCCCTGGAATCTGTTAATATCTTAATTTACATGGCAAAAAAAATTTAGCTTTTTTTTTTTTTTTTTTTAAGATTTCATTTATTTATTTGAGAGAGAGAGAGAGCAAGAGCAAGGAGCCCAATGTGGGGCTGGATCCCAGGACCCGGAGATCATAACCTGAGCCAAAGGCAGGTGCTTAATTGACTGAGCCACCCAGGCATCTGGGAAATTTAGCTTTGACTAAAAGCATTGAGATGAGGAGATTATCCTGGATTATCCACATAGTCCAATCTAATCAATGAGTCTTTAAATGTGGAAAGCCTTTCCCAACTGTAGTTAAAGAGAGCTGTGACAATGGCAAAGGGCCAGAAAGGTATGACATTGATGGCTTTGAAGACAGAGGAAGGGGGCCATGAGCCAAAGCATATGGGTGACCTCAAGAGGCTGGAAAAAAGCAAGGAAACAGGATCACTGAGAGTCTTCAAAAAGGAACATAGCCTTTCAACACATTGATTTTAGCCTGATGAGATCTTTAGCAGACTTCTCAGTTACTCAACTGTGAAATAATATATTCATACTATTTTATGCCACTGGGTTTGTGATAATTTCTTACAACAGCAATAGAAAATGATTATGGCCATCCACAGGCTATATATGGCCTGTGGCTGGCAAGTTTCACATTAAAACCTTATGTCTTCTTTCTTGAAAACTCAGAAAATCTCTGAACATTGGTCCACACTTGCACATAGAAGTATTTCACCAGGATGGAAAACGCCCTCCTCCTCTAACAAGACAATTTGTTCTCCAGGTCATCATGGTCCCCACGATTCACGTACCTCTGCTATCTCTTTATCCATCTAGTTGCTATAGGTATTTAATTTGTCGCATCAGTCTAAGCCTATGGACTCAACATAGCCTCACATCGTTTACCAGCTGCTTAGCATTACGTGAGAATAATAGAACAATTCCATTGTGGCCAAAGAATATCTTAGAGACTGTAAAGTCTGTAGATAGTCCTGCTAGGTTTCCCATGCCAGAGGAAGAGTGCAAGGCTGCAGCTGGGTACAAGAGCTGATGGGATCATGCAGACACAAAGAAAGAACCAAGCAACAAGAGCAAAAAAAGACAGCAGAAATGAGGACAAGTCATCAGATGCCAGCCGTTACCCTTCTCCATGTTTTGGCAATTATGTAAAGAAGCTTCCCAGAACTTAGAACATAACACCAGAAGAAAAAGAAACACTAAACTGACTAAAGATTAATTTTTCTCCCGAGTGATAAAAAAGAGCATAGTAAAAATAAGAAAAACAAAAAACAATTAATGGAGTGTATAAAATGTAGTCATGTAAAATAATGGGATTCATAAAACAAGGGTAAATAAAAATAGTTTGGGGTTTATCTTTTAAGAAAAAATAAAGTAGAAAAATACAGATGGTGAAAATTATAGTGTAGAACAATACGCTGAACTGAAAAGTTCCATATGTCATCATGAGATTTTTTCTTCTTTCATACCACACAGAGAAGAGGATATAAGAAGATAAAAAACAAAAACAAACAAACAAACAAAAACTTTAGCCTATTCCTCTTCCCTCTTTGAGATCAGGAACAGGGCAGAGGACAAAGTGAATCTTCAATTATATTAACTCTATATTCATCTTACGGCAAAAAGCGTTCTAGTGTAATTTTTGTATTAGAAATTAGGTTCAGATGCATGGATAAAGAAGATGTGGTAGAATGGAATATTAGTCAGCCACAAAAAGGAATGCAATCTTGCCATTTACACTGATGTAGATGGAGCTAGAGAGTATTATGCTAAGCAAAATAAGTCAGTCAGAGAAAGACATATACAGGAAAGATAAACAGAAAGAGAGAGAGAGGCAAACCAAGAAACAGATTCTTTTTCTTTTTAAGATTTTATTTATTTACTTGAGAGAGAGCAAGGGAGAGAGAGCGAGAGCACGGGTGGGTGAGGGGCAGAGGGAGAAGCGGACACTCCCCCTGAGCAGGGAGCCTGTTGTGGGGTTCCATCCCAGGACTCCAGGATCATGACCTGAGCAGAAGGCAGACACTTAACCAACTGAGCCACCCACGTGCCCCAAGAAACAGATTCTTAACTGTCGAGAACAAATTGATGGTTACTGGAAGGGAGGTTTGTGGGGGGAGAATGGGTTAAACAGGTGATGGAGATTAAGGAGGACACTTGTGAGGAGCACAGGGTGATGTACGGAAGTATTGAATCGCTATATTGTACACCTCGAACTAATATAACCCTGTATCTTAACTACACTGGAATTAAAATTTAAAACTTAACAAAAAATAAACATAGTTTCAGTTATTAATTCAAAAAAAATTACTTCCTGAATGTTACATTTATGTCAGATTCTCTCAATAAACTTTAAGATGAATTTCATATCCAATACAATGCATGTGAACATTTTAAGTGCACGATTTGTTGAATTTTGACAAATGTATGAACCCATGAAACCATCCCTGCAATGAGAACACAGAACTTTTCAACCACCGCCAGGAATACTGAATGCTATTGCTTCTTCTGAGAGAAAGTTTTGAACTCAAATCCAATAATAAGTTTTTAAATCTAATAGTTATTTTTTATTACAGCAAAGGGGAATGACAAAAAAATAATTTTGCCCTTTGGGAGTCATGTTCTAATTCTAAAATTTCCTTTTTTTTTTTAATGACTTTATTATTTATTCGCCAGAGAGAAACAGAGAGAGAGAGCTCACAAGCAGGGGAGCTGGAGTGGGAGAAGCAGACTTCCCTCTGAGCAAGGAGCCCAATGCGGAACTCGATCCTAAGACCCTAAGATCATGACCTGAGCAGAAGACAGACACTCAACTGACTGAGCCAGCCAGGTATCCTTAATTCTAAAATTTCTTAGTAACTTCTAAAAAAATCATGAAGAGTGATTATCACCTATTTATACTTTATTTAAAATTAAGGTACCAAATTTTTTTTTTTAGATTTTTATTTATTTACTTGACAGAGAGAGAGAGAGATCACAAGTAGGCAGAAAGGCAGACAGAGAGAGAGGGGGAAGCAGGCTCCTAACCGAACAGAAGAGCCCGATGTGGGGCTTGATCCCAGAACCCCGAGATCATGACCTGAGCTGAAGGCAGAGGCTTTAACCCACTGGGCCACCCAGGCGCCCCTAAGGTACCAAATTTGAGGCTAGCTAGCTAGCTAGCTGGCTAGATAATAGATACTGTATATGACTTTAGATTGCTGTGATACAGATGTTGCATCATTAAAATCCATAATACATGGCTAAAAAATCTAGATTCCAAATGTGGACCATGACACAGGAGCAAACAGTAAGCAACATCGTGCAGTATCCCAATGGTCTGTTTATTAGTCTTTCTTTCCTGCTAGACTGCAAACTCCCTGCAGGACATGGCCGTTTTGCTCACAGCAACTGAATTGTTGCTAACACATGGTAGCACTAAACACATATTTGATGAAGGAACGAATGGAACAAGTGCCCAAACTGAAAAGTACCAGCTCAAGTTCTGGAGGAAATTACTTGTGCTTTTCTAATTTAATGCCAGAAAAGCTTGAGTATAAGAACACATGCTGGGGAGCAGGACATTTTTCTATTAGATGCTTTCTTTATCCCTACATCTTTCAGACAGGCGGAGGGCATGTGCTCCAGGAAGGAGAGTGGGATGCTGGGTGTCAAGTCTCCAGGGTTTAATTCCCAACTCTGAACCTCACTAGCTTCAAGGCCTTGGGCAAGTCACTTAACCTCTGTTCCAAACAGAAATAATACCACCTCCTCCCAGGAGCACACCAAGGCAAGTTTGATTGATGGCTAAACTCTTGGAGTCTTTGATGAAATGTGCTGACTTGCTGCCAAGTATTACTACTGCTAATAATAATAATGTTTTTCTAACACAGTCCCACAGAGCAATATAAATCTGTAACAAGGGACAGATTGCTCCAACAAAGCAAATTGTGACCAATTCTTCTTGAAAGAAGGATGATAAGCTTAATTCTACAATGGCGTCATTTTCTGTACTCTGTGCTCTCCTTATTTATAAGGGGAACAAGTTGTCATGTGTCTCCATGAGGTGTGTAGGCTCCTTTGGAAAGGGAAAATCAAGGGGAAAGACAGCAACCAAGCACAGATACAGTCATTTTATGGATTGGATTTTGTCATTTTGGGTGGATTTATCATCTATATAAAAAATAATAAATAAAAAGGTAATTGGTAAGGCAGATATGTTTTCATTTATTATTTCATCAGTTGCATGGTTTTATTAAAACTCAAAAGGTAATTTAAGGAAACTCCAATCCATCAATTTGATTTCAGAACATCTATTTCTTGAAATAGAAATATTATTCTGTAGTACTTAAGAGCTTTTCTCTTTTCCTTTATAATATCTAGTATGATTTTTAAAATATGATTTTAATAATAAGATTTGATTAGATGGTTTTCCAGTTATAAAATAATGCATATTTACCCTGGAAAATCTGGACAAATGTATAAAACCTAAATGAATAGAAATTGGGATGTTGCTATAATACGGTCATTAAAAATGCGTTCTCAGCGTAGAGTGTTGAGGTTCCATCCCACATCTACCACTGTTAGTTTGAGCAGACCTCTGAAGTTCTGTGTACTTGATTTTATCTTCTAAGTGGGGCAATAAAGCCTATCTTCCTGGTTGTTTGAAGAATTCCATTAAATTAAATAGTCCACGTGAAGGACTTGGAAGAGAGCCTGGCACAGAGCACATTGTTCATGAAGCTATTGTGATTATGTAATTACTCATAATGCCTAAATTTAAGGACCATTTTTCCAAAGTCCTTTCTATGTATCTAAAATTGTATATAAAGTATAGAGCTTCTTTTGCAGAATTGAAATCTGTTTGTGTCTCTCGCCCCTCCACCCCATTCATGCGTTGAAATCTAGTCCCCGGTGAGATGGCATTAGGAGGTGGGTCCTTTGGGAGGTGATTAGGTCAGGAGAGGGGAGTCCTCATGAGTTAGTGCTCTTCTACAGCCAGTCAGTGGCATTTTGCTATAGCAGCCCAAACAGACTGAGGTAAAATCATACTGTACAAACTGTTTTTAACCTGCTTTTCATCGCTTTGCACATTACAAAGATCTTCTCAGATCATTAGATATTTCTGTGCATTTATGGCACAATCATTTAGGGCTCTGGGTAGGTATGTCATAACCTAAAGAACCAACTTCTTATTGTTAACCATTTACATTGTGCTCGAATTTTCTTTTCATAAAGAATGCTGCAAATGACCAACATTCCTGTGCACGTTAGCTTTGGGATAGATCTCTAGAAGTAGACTCTCTGAGAAGAGAAGGATATGCATACTTTTAAAGCTTTTGATGTTAAATTGTCCTCCACAAAATTTGAGACAGTAGTAGATACTTCATACTAATGTAATGTTGTCTTATTAAATGCCCATAAACAAAAATGGTTTCTTCCTGCATGAGATATGCCTAGGATACTCTTTTTTGAGGAAGACAGGCAGAGGGATAAATGAAGAAAGAAGAATACAGATTGAAAGAGTGTGGATGACTTTTGCATGTTTTCAAGGTCAGTTTCTACTGAAACAATCTATAGATGGGCATCTCGGATTTATAAAGCTTGCTAAAAACTGACAAGCATAGACTCTACCCTTCAAGTCTATTTAGAAGAATTTGTTTTTATTTTTCCTCTTTTTTTTTTCTTATTGTGCATGATACCAAGGCTATTTTGAAATAGCCATATTCTGGGATAATTTATCTTACATTCTTATAATTTACTCACTTTACAATATTTGTTAACAGAAAGCCAAGTTCTCCTTTGACATTTTCCCCAATCCAGTAAGATGTAAATCTTGACAAAAATACGATGCAACTAAAGGTAGCTTCTGCTATGTAGTAGCAACCTGACATCAGCTTTTATTTTTCGACTCACTAACTCATCCGTGCCCACCACTTGGCCTCTTCACCTTTTCTAACCTTGCTTTTTGTTCTCTGAACTGCCCTCCAAAAAGAGGACATTTTTAAACTAAGGTTATATTCATTGAGTCTAGAAGTAGGCAATATATGGGTTCACTTTGGTGGAAGAAGAAAAGAGAATAGGGGCTCAGTTATTCGATTCGAGTCCTGCCCCTGGATGTTAATGTATCTAGCACCTCCATTTAATGGAAACATTCTTCATGTATTGCAATGAACAGTGTACATCTAAATTCTACATATAAAGCTGTAATTTCATTGAAAGATTCTAGTGACATTGACAAATGATGTCACCGGTAAGCTGTGCTTGAATTACAACTTTAATTATTTATACCTGGGCCTACATTACTCCTGTATTATACCTGTCATAGCACTCTCTTGTCCGGGGCCTGCTAACAGGACCGAGATGATAATTTATTCCAACAGTGGGTCAGGTAGAATGGCATAGCAGCATTCCTGTCACTCTACGGAATGGTAAGACTCACATGGGACCGGTCGGAGTGTGAGCACAGAATTTACACAGAAGCTGTTTGCCAACTCCCTTACCTAAGGAAAAGAGAGTTTTCTGGTCTCTTGAGGGAGTAGCACCACTAACCTGCTAATCCAAAAGTAGAAAACTGTCATTCTTTCTCTCTTTCTCCCTCATTCTCCCTCCACTCTCCACCTCTCTCTCTTGCCCTCTGCCCCTCATTATTATTTGATTTACTGATAACTTTGAGATTACTTTGATAATAACAGGGAACCAGAAGATATATTTTAGATATTTTCATTTTGAACTCCTATGTGCATTTGAGCAGACCTTGGTCCCTTTGAACAAGATCACCTTGTTTGTGACTAGTCTTATATGAAAGGCCCCAGGAAAAAGTAATCTGGTCTGGGCACATAAAGGTGATTGAGATTTTGGATCCCTTTTGTCTACCCAATATATGACTTAAAGGAAATCATCAAGTTAAAGTTAGTTTTACTTATTAAAGAATAATTGTATGGCACAAATGAAATTAAACATGTTTTGACCCAAGTGTATTAATTGCAAAGCTCAATGCCAGATAATGGCATTTTGGAGAATGACTCGTACATGGTAGGGATGTTTATGTACCTTTTCCAGTACTCTCTCATGAAGATGAAAGAGATAGTACGGGAAGGGCTCCAAGTGGACATTAATCACCACTAGCATTTGAGGTACCTAAGGAGCCCGAGTAATTCACGAGACAGCCTGAATGGAGAGAAGTTTATTGAAAAGGAAACACACCAGTCATATACGATTCTATCAGCCATACGCGGTAGAAAACATTTCGAAATCAGCTGGTGTATAACTCAAATACAGATTTTAATAGTGGTTTCAGCTGAGAAATAGTCTTAGAGAAAAGGTACATAAGACTAATTTATTTTCTTGAGAAAGGACATAACGAGGGAGTCTAGAAGGGAAAATACAAACACGAAAATAGTAATTGAGTTAGGTAGTTGGGATTATTGATGCTTCTTCCTTATTTCAAAAAAGCAGGGGTTCCATTTGTGTCCTAACAACAACAACAACAAAAAAGTGAATCCCATCAACCTAATCAAGTTCATTCTCCTGCCAGGATAGTCAAAACTCCACCGGCAGATCAGGCACTCCGAAATCACTATTTCTAAACTGCAGGTGCCCATTCGTCTACCTTTCGAGGTAAATATGGTTTATTAGAACAAAAGCCACTGTATAAAGCTCTAAACTTACAGAAAACAATATCATACTTCTGTACAATATCATGTTTTCAAAGCACTTTCAAGAAGAATCTCAAAAATGTTACATATGAATTGCACTCTTACTAAAATATGCAGGAAAGCTGGGTCTATTTTCTAACTTGAATTAAAAATACCACAGTTTATAAAGTAAGATATGCCTTACAGAGGGGCAAGAATAAAAATCAGCATTAGCTCTAGGCGGCCAACATGACTTATTTTGCATACTGCAAACATTGCAGTGCTAAAGAAATGTCTATCCTGCCTTTTGCCATATTATTTACATTTAATTACTAGGGCAGAGTATCAGAAACATTCTTGGGATTTAGTGAGCAATTCTCTACCCGGCTTCTTCGCTCTTTAATATTAAGGCAGTTCTTTAAAAGCCAAGTCTAAAGTGTTAATCTGGCCTCATGCTCCCACGAGGGAACTTCTTAGAGACTCATAACCTTTGGACTGTCCTACTCCCCAGCTGACTCATGCCTTCTCATGGGATTTTCTGACTGACGAGTTGGAAGGATATGGGGCAATTCCAGCTTCTCTCTTTGAAGCTGCCTGCCCATGGAAGTCTATGTTCTGGTTTGTTCTCTGTACATGCTAAGCTTCTTAGGTCAGGAGGCTTTTCCAGGGGTGTCCTGGGGTGGCCCGGCTCACTATTAGCAAATGACAAAATACAGAGAGTGAAGAATTAAGAAAATGCACACCTAAGCCATATCCTTCAGCTCAGGTTTTTATCAGTAAGAAGTTAATATTTTGATCTTTGTCTGTGTTCTATGGCTACAGAACATTATTTATCGAAAGTTTCAAGAGAGGGAAAGAGCGATACACAGTCTATTAACCTTGAGAGATGGACACAGGGACTGATTTTTAGGGACCAAAATAACATGTGTTCATCTTCGCTTCTGATGGGACACCTAGGAGAATTATTACTTAGCACTTAATAGGTTTAGGTCTTGTAGCTTTGTACCTTGGTATACCGAGGCAGCGTATATGTGGCTGTTTTTTTCCAGTAGTGCAGCCAATTACTATCTGGGGCAGACCCCCGTAAGCTGGTCATCAGCCTTGACTGCGCCTGTCGCTGCTGCTCCCCATGAGTCCCACAGGGGCAACTTGGCCTAATGTTGTAGGTGAGGCCCAGGAGAGAATGAGCAAATCATGGAAAAAGAGAGTCCTTCTGTCAGATATCACCGGGCAGACTCTCTAGGTACCACTTGTGTGGAAGGATTTTAACTTCATTGCAGTGCTTCGTTTGTTGTTTTTTGTTTTCATCAAGGCCTTCAAACTGGGATGTTACATTTCAGAAGCAGTTAGATTCTGTTTGAGTGACAGAGCTTCATAGCAAGTATAGGTAGGAATCTGAGTCAGCCTTTTTCCTCATCTTCATTTAGTGTTGGGGGTGGAAGTGTGAAAGGTTCAAAACACGTATTCACGTGGTCTGTCTCCAAAGCGTTCTGCCCAACCCATTGCCTTCAGGGGACTGGACCCAGACTCAGAGGGCTAGTGATGGCATCAATGAACAGCCCCCCTTTCTCCCCGACAAGTAGAGGACCCCTTGTTAAATAAGGGGTGAATCAGCTTTACTTGAGGTGGAGAAGCAACCTCATGACATTTACTCAAACCCAAAGCTAAGGCAGGAAGTTAAAAAGGTCTGTGCCAGAAATGCTGTCCTCAGGAACCACATTTGTTAGGGTAAGAAGGAAGAGCTAGATTGCTTTAAAAACTATCAGAACATGGTCGTTGGGAGGATGAAAGAGAAATAAAGAAAGTTTAAAAAAGGGGAAGAGAGAGATTTTCCTAAGGACAATGCTAAGCTCTTAGGGAAGAGGGTAACTCCATATGAACAGGAAAAATGGACCTTGGAAGTCAGTCTGGGCAAATAGGGAAGGTGCAAGGTGAAACACCTGAAGCACCTATAAGGGGTCCTTACAGATGGGATCAGAGAAGAGCATTTTAGTTGTTACTTGATCAGAAATGGTGGCTGGGGTTCAAAGAAAACTGTCAGAGGAAGGGTGGCAGGATTTCCAGAAGCTCACTGGAATGATTCTCCTTGAAGAAGCCTGGATCCAGAAAGTCAAGGAGAGGCCTATCCTTAAGGCTGCAAATATTCACTTCCTTAGGGCTTGAATCAGGTGTTACCTAGCTAGTGAGTATATAACTGAAGGCTAGAGGACCACATTTAAGGCATCAGTCAGCACATCTGAAGGGGCTCCAGTGACTGTCAGTGCTATTCTCTATCCTCAGAGGTAGAATGGCTGAGAAGTATATGCATAAGAGAAGGTACAGAGAAGATAACACTATCGCTCTGTATCATGAGCAAATCTCCTGAGTTTTACATCCGAGTATATTTAATACTTACAATAATCTTACAAGAGAAGAATGTTAATAATCAGATTTTACGTCTAAAGAAACAGGATCCTACATCCTCAGTTTAGATTTTACATCTAAAGAAACAGGATTTAAATGATGTACCTAGAAATATATATCAGGTACACAAAGTAACTAAACTTCAAAGTCGTGTGGTTTAGTCCCAGAATCGGGACACAAGCACTGTGATCTCCTCTATCTTGTATTCAAGTTCGGTGCCAGGTTAGGGGTCATCTGATGAGAGAATGCATCCTGGGTGGAGTTATTCGATGTGGGGATGGAGTAGACAAAGTAGACACATTTGTTTGAAAAGTGTATGCTTTTGGCAGACTTGCAGTTGATTGAATTCACACTTCCTACAGGACAGGCTGGTGGTCGTGGAGCAAAGCTCAATCCCCGGGAGTAAGTTAGAAAAATAAATACCGGCAAAGAAAAGTGGTAGATCCAGCAAAGAAAGGGAGCTTTTCAGGTGGTAGAAAAAGAAAGGGACGAGTTTAAGTCATTTATGAAAACAAAGCATGGTCTCCCTGGGATGAATTTTGGAGATAAAGAGAACACAAGAGACATGTCCCTGTACTCCAGAAAAGTTAGGGCAGAAGGAAATATTATTGTTGACATTAAAGTTTCTGAGTTATTCAAGACTCGATGAGATAAAGAGCTGAGGAAAATCCAGGAGTCGGGGAAGGATGCATGGTAAAAGTATTGGGCCTGCCTAAGTGTTGAGGGAACACGCTTCTCAAAACTCCAACATCAGTTTTGTTCAGCCATCTGTTGGAGGTGATTGTCCAGGCAAAACAATGCAAATGAAATCGAGGAGGTAGATTCACAGGCCTTCCTTTCGGTATCAGTAGGAGTAATGATACGAACTCATAAAATAGGACAGACAGGGCAGTGAAAACACTATCTATGATATTATAATGATGGATACTGTATATGTCGTTATTCTTTTGTCCTAATTCATAGAATGTACAGCACCAGAAGTGAATCCTAAGGGGAACAGTGGATTTTTACTGATTGTGATGTGTCAATGCTCGTTCATCCTTGGGGGAAAAACGTACCATTCCGGTAAGTGATAATAATATTGGGGAGGCTATGCTCATGTGAGAAGGGAGTGGTATGTGGGAAATCCCTGTACCTTCCTCTTGTTGTTGTAAACCAAAAACTGCTCTAAAAAACATGTCTTAAAACAAAAAAACTCAAAAAGAGCCTGTGCGGTTAGGACAGAAGACACGATGTGTTCAGCAAAGGGATACTGAATGTAAAGAGGCCACAAGGTGATACAAAATGGGAATTTAAATATGGCAGGAAAGAAAGATGACTCGAAGAAGACAGAACCTTTCTAAACTTTGCAGCAAAAGAATGTTATTGTAAGTGCTACTTTCTGAGAGAGGATACAGCGCATAGGTGCCTTTATTCTCCAGTATGGTAAATATCTGCATCAAACTCAAAATGGGAGAGCCCTCGCAGTTGATTTCATGTTCACAAGCCATAAATTCCATATATTTGTACTGGATTTATTGGCCATGAAGCCATGGAATCCTGTTGAGTTTCTCCTAATAGCTGTCATGTGGTCTAGATTTCTACCCAGTACTGGTATCTAGGAAAGATGTTTTACGTGCATAATAGCCTCCAAGGCCTGGCCGTTTGCTTGTGTTTCAAACTTGCTTGCATGTAGAACAAGTGCTGGGATAGTCTTTAGACTCTCTGCTTTGGATGGTGAGAGTCATTCATGTGGAGTAGAAGGTGGAAGAGAAGCTATTGAAAGCAGGAAGCTCAGAACAACAGTGGAGACTTCCCATGGCTTCCGGGGGTTCTTTTGAGAATTATCTGCTTGGCTTTGCTCTTCGTGACTTTCCCGTGAGTCACACTTCTAGATTTCCTGGAAGTAGTCTTTTGATTATCTCCTGTAGCCCTAGAAATTGTTATCGTATAAGTTTCTGATTCCATATAATAAATAACATTTTAATGGAACTAACGTGGAGAGGCTTCTATCCTGACGGATAATACTGATGTCAAAATAAGTCAAATTCTGAGGCTTACAGGAATTTTATTCAGGTAGGAAGGCAGCCCAAGATGAGAGTAGTAAAGAAACCCCAGCTCTGCTCAGGTATTAGAGTGAGCTGTTTTTGGCTACGAATGACTAGATTATGAAAATTTGGTGATAGGGATACTTTTTGTAATTTAACAAATTTCTCTTGAACTTCAGGTGGTTAACTCTGTATTTTCTTTTGATTCACTTAAATTTTGCTAATCTTTGACTTATGTAGAAAAGACCAGAAATTTAATTTTTGATAATTTCTTCCTGGGAATCTATAAGGGCATTTATGCTAAATTGGTAACATTTTGATATAATAATGTTCTGTTATTTGGAATACATTTGTATTTGCCATTGCACAGTCTTAGGTGAGCTAATTATATAATGTAATGGGACTGGGCATATTTAGAGATAGGAAATGGCTCAAAAGTAGATTTTTTTAGGCAGGGTCTTAGAGTTAATTTAGTTAATATCGTGTCTCCATTCAGACAGAGTCTTTTGTATACAAAAGTGTAATTGCCCGAAGAGGTTCTAGAAGGGAACACAAAAAAAGAGTAGTTCATATGAGGTATTGTAGTTTCTTAAGATAAGGCTAGAGCTCCCTGATAAGCCATTGTTTATTTACCCCAGGGGATTTGCCTCACCCAGGCTGACCGTTAGACTCTACGCCACGCCATGGCAAGTGAGTTGGGAAAGGCAGCGATATCTCAAACACTACTCTCTGAGAATAGAATATTCCCCTCTGTGGAGGAGAATTAGTAGCCTTTGTATTTCCTCGGCTCTTCCACTAGAATAACATTCTATACCTCTATTCCTCATCACCCCCGTCTGGAATACTCATCGGGAATTCTCTCTTGTCTATCCCTTCGGTAAGTCAGTGAGAGCTACCTTACTGGTGAGTTTGCCAGAAGGAACACTTCTGAGTTCTTTCTCTTTGGATTCCTGATCCAGAGAGTCTGTCATGAGGTGAGCTTATTGGAGTTTATTGGAGCAGTGCTGCCCTTGATAAGACCTATAGTTAACTAGCTTTGCACGCAACTAAGTGGCATGTACCACTAACACCTCTTGTGTGAAGGATTAAGAAGCCCACTGTGGTCACTCACTTAGGCCACATCTTCAGTGTGGCTTAGGCAGTAACATGACTGATATTTTGCTCTCCAGGATTTTGAACTTCACAAAGAAAATATTACCACAACATGAGGTATTTCTCTTCAATGGAAAAATGTGTTGCAAGCATCAAACTCTTCTGTAGTCTTACTGGGACTCTCTGTTTAGTTTCCTTGGTGCTGACCAGACACATTGTTCCTCAAACTCTTTTCAACTGAACTACAAGTCATAGTGCGGATTACATTTTACATTGTAACTTGGCACATATACAGCGAATCGCAATTTTCATAAACTTTTTTTGTATTAAGTCTACTGTCTCTGATATTTTCTATTCTACTTCGTGTTTTAAAAATGATGGTCATAGCCCCTAAATAAATTTCCTGACCTAGTAATAAATCACAAGTCACAGTTGAAAGATGCTAGAGCATCATATGTTCATATACTAGGAAAGAAGAGACTTGAGGAGCAAGTTCTAGATGGAGATGTTGTTTAAAAGACAGTATCATTTTCCTTTCTTGCAAACATTTGTAGTGATGTGTTTTGCTCTCCAAAAGAGAAAACATTATATGAAATTCAGGTGGGAGTCTCCTTAAGGAGCTGACGGGGATCCTGAACATTATATTTTTTCCACTTGTTGAGTTCAGGGCACTATAATTTATAGCCAGCGGGAAAATGTTGCTTCATAGTTGCAGAGCCGCATATCTTCTGGGTGGATCACATGCTTCTTGAGAGCAGGGACCATAATTTCTATTTCTCGGATATCCTTCACCCATACTTAATAGGTGGCAGACATGGTCCTAGACTTTGAGGACTACACAGTCGAGTTAAAGAGCGATAATAAACTCTCTTTATTAAGAACCTTTGTCATGTGACCAAGAGCCCGTTATTTTTATAGACTCACAATTGAACTTCTGAGGATAATGTGTAAGTAGTTGAAATCAAGTGCAGTTAGTGCCAATTTCGGGAATAGGCAAATTCTGAATTGACTTTCAAGTGACTGACAGGTGACTGGGAGGCCTCTGTAGAAGTTATCCTTCCTGAGTTTTGGCACATCACCTGTTTAAGAAAAGCAATTTCACCGTGAAGACTCAGACCATCTTTCTCCCAGATGTGTGCTTTGAAGCAATTATAATTCGGTGCCGGAGAGAACCAGAGCTGGAGCTTATCGGACGGATGGGTACGGCACCACTAATCCTCACAGATCAAGGAGAAAATAAAGAGTCATTTGTAATTTGCAGGGCTGATCGAAAGAGTGCAGAGGCGTGAGGTTGCCTTTAACAAATTAAGTAATTGGATAGTTTGGGGTAAAGAAAAGGAACCCAAACCCCAAAAGAATTATGTTCCAATGTTCCAAACTAGCCTGATCCTGAGAACCACAAGGGATGATGGATGCGAGTTCATATTTTTTTTTTTGAGAGTTCATATTCTAAGATGAACTGTTGGCCAGAAATAATAACTTAATTGGTCTAGAATAGGGCCCGAGTTTGGGCATCACTGGTCAAAGAAAAAGTAAAATTAATAAGTATATTCCAATAATTGTCATTTAAAAAGCAATTATTCCTCACCAAGCCTCTATGGTGTATTGGACATCGCATCTATGTTATATAATTTCATTTTGACAAAAACTCGATGAAAGAACACTCTGAACTCCATTTCACAGATGAGGCTCAGAGTCTACTCAGTTCATGCAGCCGGTAAGGGGAAGAGTCCAGACCTGTCCTACTTCAACCCCTGAGCCCCTGACCACCACGTCAGTCCCCAACACCTGCAAAGAGGTGACGTTCTCCACAGTTTAGCTTCCTATTTAGGATCTTAGGCTCTGGAGTATAATAGGCCTGATACACCATCCCTGTTTCACAATTAACCAGCTGTCTGATCATAGTCAATGGCAGTTTGCTCATCTATAGAACAGTGATATTAATAGTATCTACTGCTACTAGAGGTGTGAGGGCCAACTGCTGGAAATGTATTAGAAAAAGAAGGGTGCCTTCATCGGCAGTATTGTGCCTTTGTCAGCCTTCAGCAAATAAGAATTTGGCGTATGTGGAAATGATGTCATGCGTAGTTTGCTTTTTCAAAACTTTTTCTACTTATTTGGCAGAGAGAGAGTGAGAGAGAAAGAGAAAGAGAGCACAAGCAGGCAGAGTGGCAGCCAGAAGGAGAGGGAGAAGCAGGTTCCCCACTGAGCAGGGATCCCAACATGAGGCTTGATCCCAGGACCCTGGGATCATGACATGAGCAGAAGGCAGACATTTAACTGAGTAAGCCACCCAGGCACCCCCTCACGTGTAGTATTTTTTAAAATAATTTTTCTTAAAAATGTGAACTTTACAAAGTTTCTCTTCCTTGGGGTTCACTTCCCTGATTTTTCTTTGATGAGAGATGGCCATTTTCTCTTGAGAGTACAAGATATTCATTCCACCCCACACACACAAAAAAAGTTGCCTCAGTTCAGCTTTTCAAAATATTAAGAAAGTGTACTAAATTACTCTTCCTCTTACCACATGCCAGAATATTTTCTCTTACCCTCCCAACTAAAAGTAATGTGTCTTAAGTCCTAACAGATTCCAGGGATTAACTCCTATGACTAATATTGGGCAGGCTCACCCAGGATTTATTAGGGATCAATGTGACCAATGGGCTTGGCAGCTGGTAGTGGCCCTCCTTTCCTCCTAATGCTGTAAAAATAACAGTGTTGCCATTATTACATCATTTCAGTGTCTCTAAATATGTTCATCAGTCTGACCACTGCTAATGTTTTTAGAAAAAAATCTTCTTTTTGCTTCTCAAAAGGTTAGCTGACATCGAAGTGCTGGCAAGCAACCAAAACACAGATCTTGGTGTCGTTCCTCACCTCCCACCGCCCAGCTGATTGAACAAGTAATAGTCAAAATATTTGTGGAGACCGGTGTTGCCCACAGGAACACCAAGTTTCTCCTACTGATTAATTCTTTCTGTTCCAAGTTAGCAGTGCAATATTGTCCCGAGTGTTAAAACTGCTAGTAACGATCTCAGTTTGGTCTTAAAGACACCACGTCTGGAGCTTAATGGCGGTGCTAATTCTGATTTATTCCTCTCAATGCCAGATCTGGAGGGAAAGGTCAAAATGATCCGTGGGTTCCTGTTATGGGGAGCTCTAAAATGAAACAGGAGGTAACATGGCCAGAAGGGGCAGATATAGGATGGCTTCATCTTGCCCTCATTTACTCAGGCAGCCCACTTATAGCTCATCTGTCAGCCAGGATCACAGTGAGCCTTCCTGGGTGGCTGCTGCCACAGTCCCTGAAATATTTTGTTCATTCTTTCCCATTGAGCCGAGTGTCTCTTAAAAAAAAAAAAAAAAAAAAAAAATGCGCTGCTCATGTTCCTAAGACCTCGAGATTACCTCTCCCTTAAACCCATGCCAACTCGGAAGGGCCTCTCCTGTCTCAATTCCCTCCTTTCACAAAAGTTTTCTCTCTCGTTAATCTTTTACATTCAAAACATCTCTGGCGTACTGGGACTGCATTTAATTAGTACAGACACTTGGAACACTAAGTGTCTTGGCCTTACAAGGAGAGGAAGGAAGAAATGTCTCAGGCGCAAAGATCTGGCACTCTGAAAGCTAGCAGCTTATCCCCGCCACCTCTCAGCTATTGAGGTTAGAGCGTAGAAGCAGCACTAAGTTCATAAACTATTTGGAAGCAACCCCTATTAGGATTAGTGCTCTACCTCATGTGAACAGGAGAGTTATCAGACGCTGACACCATGAACCGAAGCGGATCCAGCTTTCAATGTTTGAGCAGTGAAAGAGGTACCTTTAAATCCCAGCACGACCCATAATCTAGCTGACTCTTGCTATCTTGTCCCCATCAGCCTGCCGACTTCGATGCCCACCAGTAGCTCTAGTGTTGGGTGTTCTCTTTTGTGATTTCATGCTTCCCCAATGCCACCAATGACTCACAGCCTCATGGATATCACCAGGGTAGGAAATGGACCCGGGGGTCCTCCCAGGAGTGCAGACAAAGCTATCGATAGCATTTAGTTCAGTATAGCTTCATTAATCTCAGCACATGCATGCGCCATAGTTTCCCTCAGAAATGAGAGTTGCACCATTGTGATTAAGTCACATTTCAAATCTGCAATATTCAACAATATCTTAGTGATTCAAAAACATATAAAGTGGTCCTCCCTTTTTCTGCTTTGCTGTTTAGATGAGATCATCTCTACTTCTCTCCTGTATTTTAGTACGAGGAAGGCAAAAAAAAGATACAGATATTACTTTGTTTTCCAGGGGATCAAAAAAAAAGGTTCCAAAGACAATACTTCTGACATTAAAGGTCTCACATGTATTATTAGTTTACTTTCCTTTAAGTGTAAAATCTTCTGGCAATTCATTTAGGCTACATTATTCCTTACCTTCCAAGATACAGCGATGAACAAGGACTGTCTATAATTTAGTTGTTCTCCTGCAGTTATTAAACTTGCACGATTAGAACCAGATACATACACAGTTTCCATTACTCCTCCCTTTAAGCTTGTTTGCTTTTGAATCATCATTTGCAAACATTTTATTGCATTTAACATGTATTTACTCTTCTCTTTCTCTGGGGGACGCAAGCTTCCATTTCCTTTGTAGAATTTGTGGCAATTAGTGTATAAGATTCTTCACTTGAACCTCCTGGTACAAGGTCAAGATATAGTTTTACGAGTATTTACTTGTGTGTATATACTCTTTGATACCCTTTCTTCTTCAATTCCTTTCTCCTATTGCCCTTCGGAATTCTGCAACCTCTCAATGCATTACATGATTAAATACACTGTAAAGAGATGGTAACTAGAACATTTCACATTAAATTCATCTAAGCAGCTGGACTTTAATTTTCACGCACTCACACGACTCTATCCCCATCCCTTGCCTAAATCCCATGGACCTTCCATATCTTCCTAACAGACAAGGGATCTTTTCTTCATACAATGATATATCCGGTTGTTCCTTAACATGACCTGTTGGATGACCTGAACACAACAGGAAGTCTTGGCTCTGCTTAGAAAGGATCAGAATGAAAACCACATTCTGGTTGTTTGCGTGTGTGTATGTGTTCGTGCATGTGCACACACGTACACGAGCACATACAAGTACATGTGGTCATTGTGTCAGGCAGTAAAAATCCAGACTGGTGAGGCAACCCCTGGTAAGAAAGGTCATACGAAGAACAGGCCTGGAGTCCTGGTATGTCAAGGCAGAGGGAAAGAACGAGAATAAACAGGATTTACTAACTGGTCTCTTTGTCTCCAGCCTTTGTCTTCCTTCAGTTCTCTTCCACACTGTAGCTGCCAGAAAATAGAAATCTGATCATGATAATCCCTTACTTAAAAGTCTTTAATAGCTCTCTGCTAACCCGTAAGATAAAGTCCAGACTCCTTAGCATGATATATAAAGCCCTTCATTATCTGGTTCCGGCCTCCGTGGTCAGCTTATCTCCCTCCACTCCCCATGAAGCTAGAGCCATACAGCTTTTTAATGTTTCCAGAACATGCTATGAGAACCAGGGTCTTCCCTTTATTTAGGGCCACTATCACGAGAGGAATTCTCTGACCTCCCTCCCAAGAAGCATTGGGAACTAAGAGTTTTATTTCTTTAACCATGGTTTAAATATGAGCTAAGTGCCTTGCTTATTAGAAAAGATCACTTGATAGAATTATGTTGACATGGGGTACTATTTAAAAATCCATCCATCCAGTTTTACTTTACTCAGACTGCTTGGTCCCATTAAGTACTCCCTAAAAGTCTAAAATGCACCGGGATTTAGTGGGGGTATCATTTGTTCCTAGTTCGTTGTGCTCTGCTCAGCTCCCTTTAAAGTAAATCACCTTAATGGTCTATCTCTTCAAACTTGTGTGTGTGTATGTGGTGTGTGAGTGTGTGTGTGTGTGTTTTAATATAGGCTTGGAAAATTCCCCTCAGCAACTTATCTACATGGTCATAAAAAGGAGAAAATGTGATGAAAGACTGCACTTATTTTTGAGATGCTTTTGAGAATGTGACTGTCTTGCCCTGAGGATTGGTCTGGTTCTGGCCCAGCCATATAGCAGCTTCCTGACCTGGCCTCGGGCTTTGGTTCTGCCCAACTTGAACTCAAACTCTGGCTGTGTGGTAGGAGCAAATCCCTAATGTTCTCCAGGGGATGTGGCTACTCTGTTTCCACTTTATCCACTTGGTGGCAACGCCTGGTCCATTGAACTCTTTCCTTCTTACCAATCTCTTTACTGGTAAGGCTATCACGGGGCACTTCCAATCACCAAATTCAATGAAAAATTTCAGTCCTTATCCTGCTGGATTTTTTTAAGATACCACTTAAGATGATTGCTCGCTCTCTCCTTGAATCTCCACTTTCCCTGAGCTTCTTATTCTCATTATATACTTAGCAGTATCTTCTCTTTCATCTTTATGGGGTCTTTTCTTCCTCATACCCTTCACATGTTGGTGTTCTTCATGGTTGAATTCTGAGCCCCTGCTCATCTCATTTTCACAGCTGGCAAAACACCTCGTCTTGTGGTTTCATCTTTTATCCAGACTTTTATGATTCCCACACCTTCATCTCAAGCTTGGACCCAGCTTTAGACCTTTATCCAAATTCCTGCTGGTTGACTCCACCTGGATTTCCTACTGACAACTCAACCTTAAAAGTCCAGAATAAACCTCTTTATCTTCCCCCTCTTCAAAAAAATCTTCCTTCAATAATCTCTGTCTAAATTGGTAATACCAGTTACCCACAGTAGAAATCTGGGAGTCTTTCTTCACTTCTTCCCAGTGTCCCATATTTAATCAGTTTTTATATTCTTGCAATTTTGTCTCTAACATATTTCCAATTTGTCCTTTTCTTTTATCCCGATTATATTGCCCAGGTTTTGATGAATACCTTCATAGGCTCCTAAGTAGTTTGATTACCTCAGAGCAGGTATTTCTGCTTTCAGTCTTGTCCTTCTCAGGAATCACAGTCCCCAGAGTTCAAATCTACTTAAAAATGTTTAAAGGTTCTGTCTTTCCTGTACAATAAAACCCAAGAGCCTTAACATCTATGGGACCTTCATTGATCTGGGTCATGACTATTCCTTTATGTTCTTATCATCTACACATTTTCATATCATATTCAAGAAAAACAAAATCCACCTGGCCCAGAAGATGGTGTTTCTCCCCTCTGGTACTTTTGCTAACCCTTTCTTTTCCGATACTCTTTGCTTAACTGTGGCAGAGAGAAATGTTCACCAAATGGTCAACATCCTCCTTTGTTCTTCCACTTGACTTGGGATATGTGACTAGTTCTGATCAATAATTTTGAGTGGAGGTGGGAGGTATCATTTATAAGTCAAAGCAGATAAGTGTCAGGGTACTTACATCTTATCCTATTCTCCTTCTCTTTTTCCCAGCCACATGTGAGAACTTGAAGATGTGGAGGTGCAACCTGGAAGCAGCCGTAATCCCAGAATCACTGTTGGAGGAGAGGCACCATGAAAAGACATCTAATCTACTTGTCCTGTAGCATAATTAAGAAATAAATCTTTCTGCTGCATTAAACCCATGAGATTTTTGTGTTTTATTGGTATTGACAGATATTGCTTTCAGGATGAAACTCCAGAATCACTAACTGGGAAAACCTTCTCTATCCCTACCGAGACTGAGTTACCTCCATCTTCTCTGGGGTTTCCAAATTGTGATTTTAATTATTTCATGCCAATAAAAAAGTATCTAATGATATATCTACCCCTTCCTCCTCAATAATTGATTGTGCTCTCTTTCAGGGCAAGATCTGTATCTGCTCTATCATCTAGCTTTGTTGAACAAATTAATGAGTTAATGTATGAATGATACCTTGAACTGTACCTGTACAAAATAAGCACTCAGTAAATGAAAAATAAAGAAGTCACCATTATTGTTCTCATTAATAATATGGTTATTTCCTCATCACCTATCATGATGTCTGGCACATAGGAGTGCTCAATACAAGCAAACAGGAAAAAACTGTGTATGATGTAATCCTTGCCTACATAAAACTGAACTAATGCTTTCTCTACTTCACAGTGTTTTTTTTTTAATTTTTTAAAAATTTATTTTTATTTTTATTTATTTTTTTATTTTTTTCCCCAGAGTTTTAAGGAAATGTTTTAAGGAAATGTTCGTTGTTAAGCACAGCACCTTGTAGGTTATTTTTATTCCAATCTATGGAAATAGAATGGCGGTTCACTTATTCCTCTTCATTTAAATTTTCTTTCAGGAAGACTTATTCTTAGTCTTTAGAGGTAACTGTTCCTAGTGTTATAAACTTTGGGAGTTTGTTGGAAAAGAGATGATACTAAAATAAGGATCACTGAGGCTTATCTATGAACATCTTTTCCAACTTTTAATTTTTTTAAGAAAAATTAAATAATTTTAAATAAACTCTTAGAAGGATATATATAATACGTATATATGATTACAACTAATTATGCATCACAAATATCTTAATCACCTAGAGAAACCTACAAAGCTGATATTTATAAAAAACAGTAATAAAAAAGGATAAAAAATGGTAGCACGTTGTACTAGTTTCCTCTTGGTTGCTGTAACAAATTACCACAAATTCAGTGACTTAAAGCAATCCAAATTTATTCTCTCATACTTCTGGTTGTCGGAAGTCTGACGCAGGCCTCAACTGGGCTGCCATCCAGTTCTGACAGGACTGCATTCTTTTCTGGTGGCTTTAGGAAGGAAGCCTTTCCCTTGCCTTTCTGAGCCTGTAAGGACCACTCCCATTCCTAGCTTGTGGAGCTTTCCGCACACTACTCTTTCCTGTCGGTTCTGTCACCACATCCTCTCTTACAGACAGACCCTCCTGCCTCCCTCTTCCAGGGATCCATAGATTGGGTTCACTCCGATAATCTAGGCCAATCTCTCAGTTTCAAAATCCTTAACTTAATCACATTTGCCAAGTCCATTTTACCATGTAAAGCATCATATTCACAGGTTCCAAAGATTAAGATGTGGGCATCTGTACCACACACTTTAGCCTATCATAAAATTTAACTTGTGTATACATTTAACATTTGAGAATTAAATGTTAAGTGTAAAATGTAAAGGAGAACAACTATTTGTACCTAGTTGTATCTTTTATCCTTTTTTATTTGTACATGTAAGTATGAAGTGTAAATATAAAATTTAGAGCAGAACAATGGAAGAAAATTGAAGTACGGTTGACTCTTGAACCACAGGAGGGTTAGGGGACGCCATGATCCAGAGAATAGAGATTCTGCATGTGACTTTTGCTCTCTCGGGGAGCCCAAGGTGGTGCTCGATCCCAGGACCCTGGGATCATGTCCTGAGCTGAAGGCAGACGCTTAACTCTCTGAGCCACCAAGGGGCCCTGACTCCCCCAAGCTTAACCACTATTAATCTACTGTTGACTGGATGCCCTACTGATAACATAAACAGTCAATTAACCCATATTGTATGTATTAAATGTGTTATATACTGTATTTTTACAAGTGAGCTAAAAAAAATGTTATTAGGAAAATCATAAGGAAGAGAAAAAAATCTGTGTACTAGTGGACCCACACAGTTCAAACCCGTGTTGTTTAAGAGTCAGCTGTAAATACAGTTTTCAGGTTTTCACTCAACAGTTGTTTCAGATATTGAAAGTGGTTCCCAGTGGACTTAAAGCAGTCATTGTTTTAAAGTGACAAAGTCAAGCATGCCATATGTACACGTACACAATACTGGAGCTTGCTTATTCACTTTCTTCGTCCAAAAATGATATCTGCTCTCTTGAGAATGACTTGCTCAGTTACCCCTCTCCCCACTAGACTATATCTTCTATGAAAAGTGACCTGAACCCATTTTCTCCCTTCTGTGTTCCCTACGTCTAGCAGATAGCTAGCTCGAATAGAGGCCCAATGAGCTGCGTTGTGATTGGCATTAATGTTTAATCTCTGTGGCAACTATCATATTCTTTATCACTAGCAGAATCCCAATTTTGTTCACTTTTCCTTTTGTGAGGTATTCAAGGAAAGAGGTTCCTCCTACATCCCAGAGGTGAATTTTAATTAGTCCAAGACAATCAGGGTAATATTCTCCCCCATCCCATTGATAATTAATTTAAGAATGGGTATGTGATTACTTCCAAGCAGAAGTCCACCAGGGACTTCCTAGTGAAAGTTTTCCTTCCTGACAAAAAGATGTACAAGGAGAGACTACCATTTTTCTGAGTCTTGATGTGATTGTGTGAAGCCGTGGTGCCTGGGACGATGGCAGCATCTTGAAACCATGCAATCATGAAACAAGGAGTCGCCCAGGAGGAAAAGTCCCTGACTCAGAGTGGCAGAGCAGGAAGACATAAAATACGTAGGCTCTTGATGAAATTACAGTTACTGAATTACCAACCAGGAACTTACCTACCATCAGAATTTTTGTTATATGAAACACTAAACTCCATCTTTTAAGCCACTTTTATGTGTATATTATGTTTTCTGCAGATGAACACATCTTAACAGATACATTTGTTAAATTAAAAAAAATTAATGGATGGATGGAGGAGGTGCTGTTTTTTGTCATGCTATGCAATCTTGTGCTAGACTTTCCTTGTGGATAAATGAGGAGGTTGAGAATGTGCTCTCTTGTAACCCTGCCATTTACCTATCAATCTGCCCTTTGTCAACACATATAGACTATTAGTCTTCTAGCCATAAGACTACAATCAAAAACTGGTATTTTATATGTGATTTGCTTTCCATCAATCCTTCCAATTCCTTCCAAATTCCATCCTTGGATCAAGTTAGAAAACCAGCAAATTGTATAAAATAGCTCATCAGGTTAGCCAATAAAAGAAATTTGCCTTTGTTAAGATTCACTTTAATATTTTGCCCTTTTCTTTAAATAAAAGTAAATTTTTGCTAAATGTAGTAGCAAGTTGTACATATTGTCGATAACACTGAATACTAGTGATTATCAAACTCAAGGTTAGACTCCCACCTGAGCTATTGCTTTCAATATAAGTGCTACAAAAAGTATGTTTCCTTCAAAAACATCTTTCTTTTTACAAGCAAAGAGAAGAAAAGCCTAGAGACAAATTTCAGACAGAAACACAGCAATGATTTTGGCTTTATGATTGGTGGACCTGTGTCCTCTTTTCCCATTCTGTCCTGATTTTACCATCTTATGATTTTTATTGTAAAATACCTTAAATAAACCATCGGTGGGAAAGGCGATGTATAGCCCACACCTGAATAAAAATTTTAATACTTAAAATAATATGTTCTATTAATGTTATTTTGTGTGGCCACATGGCTAAAGCAAACATAATGAGGCAAGATGAATATAGTTTGGAAGAGCTGGGGCAGAAAGCCGTCTTTTTAACTACCCAGACACTCTCCTTAGCTTAGAGTCAAAAAGGACATTTTTTCTTACTACAAAAGTAATATTTATTCAATAGGGCTTAAACAACAAAAATAGAATATCAAAACATTTTAAAAGAGGAATCACACATACTCTATCAGGCAATAATTTTTATCATTTTAGTTCCTTCTTCCTAATTTTATCTATACATATATAGCACATATTTATGTTTATTAATGAAGTCATGTGAACTGCATAAATTGTTTTCTCACATTCTGTACCACTTTTTTTCATATTTTAAATATACAGTGCTAATGTGATTTTAAGGACTAAATAATTTTTTGTGGGGGGAGTAATTTTTAAACAGTCCCTTGTGATTGTACTGAATAAAAAGTAGACGGGCTTAGGAGATTAAATTTTTTAAAGATACCATGTAAAAAGAAATAAAGAAAAGAATAAGATATCATGTATTGCCATCCCTTAAGAAGTAAAAAAAGTAAAAATCTACAGAAGTAAAGAGACTCAAGTCTTAGCTGAGTCATCCAGAAATCAAACTGAAAGAATTAATACCCACTGTGTCAGTAACATTACAGCAAGTAACTTCTTTATAGGAACTGATTAAATCTTACTATAAATTTTTTTTTCAAAGAGAAAAACCATAGAGCTGTAAATAAATATCTTTCCAACATTATCAGACCACCATAGGCATTTTATCTCATTAAAATGAATGAAGCCTCTACTTAAAATACATTACCATACTTTCTCACCATACTTAAGTAAAGATGAGATGAGGATCAAATAAACCTTTTTCCAAGTACTCTTCAGTTTAAGGAATCTCCTGCTGGGACCTAATCTTCAAACCAGGCATA
This sequence comes from Nasua narica, assembly GCA_028533885.1. NCBI lineage: Eukaryota > Metazoa > Chordata > Mammalia > Carnivora > Procyonidae > Nasua > Nasua narica. Next base: position 118,222,522 of record CM052798.1, on the reverse strand, counting down.
TTTGATAAATCTGGAAGGTACATTCCCCATTAGAGACAGGTACCGAGGAATTCTTTCCTAAACTGTAGTTATAGTGGTGCTCAGTGGGTAGAATAAATATTTGGTTTTATGCCCCATTACTCCTACATAGTGATGTGTCCACATCCTTTACTGCCTCTGATAACCTTTCCAGAAGAATTTTCGAATATGTGCTTTGGGTGAGAGAGAAACTCTAAAAAGTAATCTCTAGAAATCCTAGCCTTTGCTGAACGTATGTGTGTGTGTGTGTGTGTGTGTTACCAGAAGCAGCAACAGATGAAATGCAGGAAGAATTTTATTAGAACCCCACCTTCTCAAAGTCTGACAATTTATTTCCCTTGGGAAAAAAAGAGAGGAAGAAAGAATGTTTGACTGGGAACATATCACAAATCTTTACCCTACTTTGCCACATGTAAACTCCTGCTTTAATCATTCCTCACATTGCCAGATTAGAGAAAAACAAAATCAGATGTAAAACTCTTTATTCTCAGAATTCAAGTGTAAGTAAAGTAAATTTTATCTTCTGACCAAGTCCTTTCTTAGTTTGGATCTGGAATACTAATAGTAACGTTAGTAACGTTGCCTTCACGTTAGTTATGTAACACCTGAGAACTCGAGAGTTCCCATACAACTGCACTGTTTACCTTCATATTTTTTAAGATAAGGTGGCAGCAGAAGCTTCAGTACAGAGAAAGAAGCAGAAAGGGAGTTTATAACTCGAAAAACCTATTGTCATTGAATTTTAGAGCTAAGGTCTAAAGTTAAAACCTATTCACATTTTGTTCAGAGCTCTTTCTCAGACAAAATTTTAAGAAACCTTTCTACCTCACAAAGCATAATCCGTTAGTGGTTCCAAACTAACGCTGAGGTTTGGATAGGCCCCGTATGACACCCCTCTGTCCGACTTCTGAGTCCAGAGTCACTGTGTCTGGTTAGCTAGATTGGGAACTTCCAACTCTGTGAGAAACTAGTCACACTCACACAGACCAAAGTGCTTACTATCTTCAGATAGTCACATCTTAAAGAGAAGGAAAAAAGGAAGGACAGAACTAGGCATGCCTCGTCATTCCAGATCCACCAGCCAGAGGAGTTTCTTCATCCTGCAAAAGAAGTAACTGAGAGGCCAGAGAAAGGTCTGGAATATTACATTAACGATGCCTCACCACAGAGAAACACAAAGCCAAGAGCAAAGGAGGTGACCCCTAACCCCATGTGAAAATTATTTTTCATAAAAAAGAACTTGAAGACTATTATATTTAACAAATATTGTAGAGGTGGGGCGCCTGGGCGGCTCAGTCAGTTAAGTGTCTGCCTTAGGCTCAGGTTATGATCCCAGGGTCTTGGGATCGAGTCCCACATTTGGCGCCTTGCTCAGCAGGGAGCCTGCTTCTCTGTCTCCCTCTGCCTGCCTCTCTCCCTGTTTGTGCTTACTCTCTTTCCCTGTCAAGTAAATAAATAAGATCTTTAAAAAGAAAGGAAAAAAAAAAAAAACAAATAATATAGAGGCGCTAAAGGCAAAAAGAAGTGAGTGGAACTTTTTCTGTGGCCACTTTTAAAAGCAAAATGGGCCAAATGAATTCTTCATATTATTGTTAGTATTTTGTTTAACAAAGAATAGTGACTCCAAGACTAATGATACACAGTAAGAAGCTCCCTTTTTCTGGTAAGAATTAGGAAATGTATCAGGAAACACAGGCCGGGCTCTGGTGCTGTGAGAGCAGCTCTGTGAGCTTGGGTGTTCACGCTCGTACGTTTCCTCTTTCTGACTAGAGACACTTCCAAATCTTATTCATACTCATAAACCATTGCTGAATGTCTGTAATGACATTAAAGAGAAACGTGGCTGAAAAGATTTTTACTAACTTCAGAGAGTACATTTGTTACGATCTGATGTGAAAACGATGCTGTGTGTAAGGAAATGTACTCCAGGGGTGGAGTCCATTCCTAGGTGGAATTTCAAAGGCCAAGACATTCCCTCTCAGAGTATCATGAGGCTCCTCGAGAGACCTGGGGGTGGTTTCAGCGCCGATCCTCAATAAATGCTATAAGGACAGACCCTGAATTGTGGCTACTAATGTGAAATGGAACAGCTTCTCATATGGGCAATTCTAGAATGTTCCAAAATGAGAAGACCAGGGATTCATTTGTTTATTTTGGTTATTTAGTTATTATTTTTAAAGAGTCCAAAATAATTTTTAGGAGGAGATAATACATGAGTGAATTAACCAGCCATTTTTGACTACTCTAAAGAGATCCAGCTTTAGTGTTGAAGTACATGAGACAGATTTTTTTAGCATAAGCCTCCAATTCTTCAAGCTCATGAATCTAATTGCTCCCTCCTCCATACTGAGAATGGACAACTTCCCTCCTTATGGTGTTCTCCTTTAAGCCAATAACTAACTGTCCACCTTATCTGGGACATTGGGCAAAGAACTGCCTTCTTTTTATAGCATTGCCTTCACTCATTCATTTATTCACTTTACTCTGGAAGGCAGACATACTTTGTATTCAATTTCTGACTTTGCCACTTAATGACTGTGTGATCTCAGACAGGTGTCTTTCCTCCTCTCTGCACGCAAGTGTTCAACTCACAGGGCTGTTGTGAGGATTCCATGAGACATTTCATGGAAAGCATGAAAGAGCTACTTAGAGCATGGTGAGCATCAACTTAGATATATTATTATATTCATAAATATTGACCAAACTAGTAGGCCTTGTGAATTCAAAGATTATTAAGTATCTCTCCAAGGACAGCAGGCAGGCAAGTAGCTAATCATAACATTATGTGAGGAACCTTAAGGTGGTGGCTAGGTCATAAGCACTGAGATCATCAGTCTGTCTGGTTCACTGTTTAATTCCCAGAATTTAGAGCAATGACCGGCCATCATTATACAGAAAATAATAAGCACTTCTTAAAAACAAATGCATAAATGAATTAGTGCCTGAATTACTGGACGAATGAATTACCGAGAGAGATGTACATACTACTATGGATATACCAACAAAAGAACGATTCATTCCTCAGAGTATGTGGAAGTAAGGTGTGGATTTTTGTTTGGTAAGAGGGAATGAAAAGGGTAAAGCCTCTTGTGTGTTAGAGTTAAGAGTGCAGGCTGGGGAGGGAAAGACTGCTGAGGCACTGAGTAGAAAATTGCCAGACTGTACAATTAGGGCAGGGTCTTTAAATTTGGAGCTATTATAACAGGATCAAAAGTTCAAGGGTCAGAATGCAGATGACACTTGTTAGGGCTACATGGAGCATGGGCATACAGGATAAATATGAGGGGGAAGAGGAAGAGGAAGCAGAGGTCAGCTTAAAACATACCACAAAGTCCTGCGATGAATTCTGAGGCATTTGGACTTCATCCTGCAAACAACAGGGATCCACTGGCAAATTCTAAGGAAGGGAGACGCATCTTCGGTTCTGACATTCCTTTTGTGTTTAAACCCTGTAGGACTTTCACCAGGCAACTTCACCCCCCACACACAAATTCGGTGTCATAAATGAAAAGGCTGTCATTTAGGCCTTCCATCTAAGTCCCGCCCCAGGCATGTGTACATGAGGCGTTTTCCCATTTTATCTTGTAACATCTAATGCCAGGAGCTTTGGAGTAAGCATGCTTTCTTTCAAGTTGCTTGGTATGCTTAATTCTGTGGTTACCTGATAAAGTACCTAATGTTGTAAAGTTTAGAGCTTATTTCTTAACATTATAGATAAATCAAAAGAAGAGCGCTCATAGTTTCAGATGGGAGTTCATCAAGGAAAGGCTTCGCCAAGAATCAAGGTTTAGGTACTGAATATAATGCAGAGAATCCATTTTATACATGTTATTAAATGGAAAAAATATGTATCTGAGAAGAAAATCCAATTTAAAGACTTCAGAGATCTGATATCTCCTTAAAATAGTGCTGGCTACAATACACTCTCTCACTGAAGAAATATTTATTTGCCTCATGAATCTTGGCCCTCTGAGGGAAAATGGCAGCCCTGAAATATAATTTAGGATCGCAGAAAAAGGGAACTGACGAAAAAAGCAAGAGCCAGGATGTGTTATGGAGAGATCTTAGAAAATAGAATACAAAGAACAAAGTCAGATGTCCAGGATTTTGGACTAATTACTCATGTTGGAAAACAAGAGTACAAAATTATCCTTCAGAATTTTAGAAGTAAAACTTGATCTTGTGTTTAATATACAAAGCCTCCTTGGCCCTAACACATCTTTCCTATATCCCCATTTACAGGACAAGAAAGTTCAAGCTGTTTATGGCAGGAATGTCTACCTTTGGGCTTTTTAAACCAGGTTCAAACCAATCCCAATCTCTTTCTTAGGTCTTAAAATAAGATCAAACAGGGCAAAATTCCCTTACTAGTATTTAAGCCCAGTTGCCTCTGTCCAGACGACTCCTATAATCCAGCCAGGCAAAACACCTCACCCTGCTGTTCCTGCTGCTTTTCTGCGTGTCCTTTGATTGTAAGTAATTATCTCCAGCTGTCCCTGCACCCTGGCCTCCTTTAACTCCTAAATGTCTGGTCTTAGAGACAGCCGCGCTGGAGGAAACTCAGACTCTTGAGTATCGTTACGTGAACGGCTTGAACACTGGATGGAAAAATAAATACATTTTGGCATCTAGATGGTGCCGTGTCCTGAGAATTTTTCCCAAGGTCCTGAAGTACTTCCAATGTGCAAAGTCAAGAGCAAGAGAAAAACTTCCCAAAGAAGCCTTCCTAAATTCTAGCTCGGTACACTTAAGTCCATCTACTACTTTACGTTGACAGAAAACAAAGCGCCGAAAGGAATCTTTTCTTTTTTTCTTGACATTTCCACCTTCATTATTTTTAAAATGATTATCTATAATTTGTGAAACACTATTTAAGGTTAGAGTACTATCTCTCATCTTTGTATTGGTCTTTGCACTGAGAGGTAAAAAGAGACAAATTTTTCACAGAACTAGTGGATAAATCTTGTACGTATGCATATTTATATAGGACCAAAGTGAAAAAATCTAATCTTCCTCAATCTTTACACTTGGAATTATCTACCGTAGTCAGCAGATGCCTTATTTCTCAACTTTAAATTTAAGAAGCTTATAAAGAGGGGCGCCTGGGTGGTTCAGTGGGTTAAAGCCTCTGCCTTCGGCTCAGGTCATGATCTCAGGGTCCTGGGATCGAGCACCGAGCACCGCATCAGGCTCTCTGCTCAGCAGGGAGCCTGCTTCCCCCTCTCCTTCTGCCTGCCTCTCTGCCTACTTTTGATCTCTTTCTCTGTCAAATAAATAAATAAAATCTTTTTTAAAAAAAGAAGCTTATAAAGAATTCCTGCTTTGCCTAGGCACTAGTTGCGAAGACAGTATTTTTGATAAAGCAAAATTATCAAACATCACTAATTACATCACAGTATTTGATGAGAGTTCTTGACTGCAAATCTCAACTTAGAGGCAGACAGCTTCAAGAAAAACCTTGAGTTGACTTGCAGTGTGGATGCTCTGAGAAACTGGTGGAGACTTTGCTTCTTCCGGATAGAGGTTTATGTCAAGAGGGAAAAAAAAAGACATCCTTGAGGTTAATAATAAATCCAGATTACTTATAATGTAGTAGAGTTATCTATTATATTAAAAAGTTTGCATTTTGCCCTTTTCAACTCAAACACATGCATAAAGTGGGTTTAAGAATGAAAGTCTCTCTTTGGCATCTGGTGATAAGAGTTAGCATCTGAATCTCCCAATAATGTAACATTTCATTCCTTTAGATTTAGGCAAATAATCACATAGATGTGCTATGGGGGATAAGACTTGCTATGGGGGATAATGGGGGATAAGACTTGAACTTAAAGAGCATCACACAGAAGGCTCTTAGGGGGTTGGACTCTCACCTGTCTTCTGTCATCAAGTGGCAGGATTAAGCAGAAATTATCACAGAGCAGAAATTATCACAGAGTCAGGCCTGACCTCAGGAAGAATCAGAAGACCTGGATTCAGAGCCTTCTCCTTCACTGATGGTGGAAGAGATGATCGATATCATCTTATTGAAATGCAAGCTGGAAACCTGTAACAAAAACCTTTAAAAATTATCCAAAAATTCTGCTCTAGGAACTGGCCCCATATAAACATCCAGTCATGTACACAACAATGTGTATACAAAGATATTCTTTGAGTGTTACACCACTCAAAGCATTACAACAACTAGTAAGCAGCCAACAATATAGAATTGGCTGAATAAATAATAATGCACTTTTTAAGTTGTAATACTATGTTGCCAATTAAGCATCATAATGTAGAACTATACTTAATGACATGAAAAGACATTAACATTATATATTTTAGTGAAAAGTCACTAATTTATAATACATAAGTATGCAGAGCATGATTCCAGTGTAAGGGAGTATGTCTATACTGGAGTTCCCAGCCTAGTAACTCAGGGTATGGCTCTATTGTAAGGGAGCCCAATGTGGGTCAGGCTGGTGACCTTGAGAAAGCTGGAAAATTTCTCTAGACCCCAGGTTTCTCATTGGTAAATGGAGATAAGAGTATTACCCTCCACCGTCATTGTCAAGGCCAGAGTGGTTTAATCCATGTGAAATACTTAGAAAAAGCTCTGGTTCATAGAAAGACTCAATAAATGTTAGCTATTATTATTACTATTATTAACAGTACCACCTAAATTTGTATGTGATTTATGTATAAGATATAAAAGGGAAATAAGTAATTATTTTGTGTTTTGTGTGTTTATTTAAAGTTTTCTACAATGAGAGTTTATTTTGAAATCATACACACACACAAACTCAATCCATGATAAACATTATTTGTGAGGAGGAAAACCTGGATGGAAATCAGGGTGCTTCTCCTTGAGGGCAGGTTTTCTTTTTTTTTTTTTTTTGAGGGCAGGTTTTCTGACTTTCAGCAAGACGTTTGATCTCCTGAAACCTTAGTCTCTCCATCCATAAAAAGGGACTGGTTATACATTACTTTTTAGAACTGTTGTGAAATCAGTGAGTATCTATATCTTTTTAGTTATAATTTCTTAAGCAGTTTCTGTGGTCTGTGCTCTGAGCTAAGCTGTAAATAAAAACATTTTCCTATTTAATCCCCACCAAAAGCGGGGGAAACATATACACAAAATGATTATTATTTTTATTTTCAAGTAAGGACTGAAATGTTACATAAACATTTCAATAAAAGCTGTTTGTCCAAATATACACTGAAATTAAAGGTAGGCCTGGGCATGAACCCTTATTTTTACGAAGACATTTTTCTGAATTTGGTCTTTCTTAGGCACTGGGAAATTTGTTTGGCTCTGCAGTTAATTTTAAGGTAGTAGAGCCTAGTTTGCAGATACAAACCAATAATTCTTTTGTAATGTATTTTTCTCAGCAATGTAAGTTACGGAAATACGTTCCTACTCCAGATCGAAGGGAATCTGCTCATTCAAAGTTGCCATAGTCTATACTTCACATCGTATAGGAATAGCTTCCTCTCTGCCCTCAGTGGCCCATATGATTTCACTGCATAGGTCAGCCGGTTATCCCTAGGATGGAGAATAAATGTGTGTATATGGTATGTATCAATTTCTGGAATAGCTACTTTCTCTGGACTTGGATTTGCCTTCCTTGCGCATAATGTTTCTGCCAAAACTACCATCCATGGATGTACAGAACGTCTTATCTGCCATCGTGGTATTCCACACAGAATCGCTTCTGATCAAGGAAGTCACTTCAAAGGAAAAAAAGTGTGGCAATAGGCCCAGGCTCAGGAGTTCACTGGTCTTATCATGTATCCCATCATTTTGGAGCAGCCGGCTTGACAGAACAGCAGAATGGCCTTTTGTTTATTTTTTTTTTTTCTTTTCTTTTTAAAGATTTTATTTATTTATTTGACAGAGAAATCATAAGTAGGCAGAGAGGCAGGCAGAGAGAGAGGGGGAAGCAGGCTCCTCGCTGAGCAGAGAGCCCGATGTGGGGCTCAATCCCAGAACCCTGAGACCATGACCTGAGCCGAAGGCAGAGTCTTTAACCCACTGAGTCACCCAGGTGCCCCTCTTTTTTTCTTTCTTTTTCTCTATTTCTTTTTTTCTCTTCTTTTTTCAGTCTCAGAGTTATTTTTATTTATTTTTTTATTGTGTTACGTTAGTACTAGCTACATGGTAATACCTTGCAAGCCTAAGGTAATGTTCTCCAGGAAGCTTTATATGCTCTACATCAATGCCCAACATATGGATCTGTTTCACTCAGAGCCAGTATTCATGATCCAAGAATCAAGAGGTGGAAATGGCACTGCCACAACTCACTATTACTTTTAATGATTCACTAGCAAAAGTTGTGTTTCCTGTCTCCACGACCTTATGCTCTGCTGGTCTGGACACCTTCATTCAAATGTTTGCACTGGAAGACCCAGGAAGGATTCCACTGACAGGTCATTCTGTGCTCTTCATGACCCTCACTCTTAAAATTAGTGTGTGTCCGTATATCTATCTATCTATCTATCTATCTATCTATCTATCTATCTAACTATAGATCTAACTATCTATCTAAAATCTCCTCTTGTTTCTCCATACATTCAGTATAGATGATTGTAATAGGACCTCCTCAAACTTGATCCTTTTTTTTTTTTTTTTAATTTCTTGATGCCTTTGAGGGTGCAAATTATACTCTGGACAGAATCTTCTTTAATTCTTGTAAGGACCCTTTGGTAAACTCCTTCGGTCATATAATGTAGGACGAGTACCTGGGGATGAACCCTTATTTTTACTAAGACATTTTTTCTGAATTTGGTCTTTCTTAGGCATGAACACATCTCTTGGATAGAGATGTTAGGATTTCCTAGAAGTTTCCTAAATATATTTGTTTCAAGCCGAGCTGTTATTCTTTTCTATTTTAGTTACTCTCTTTTAGTGATGTAAGAGGTTGTTTTCGTTGTGCAGATAGTATTATAATGTCAATTAAATCTTGGCTTCTTCTCTGGGCCCGGGACCTAAGAAGAAGACACCCATCTGGGAGTGAAAAGCTGGCTTCTGCACCCTGGGTGCTAAGGCGGGAAATAGTACAGAACTACCTACCATGCAAGGGCACGGCTGATGTTCTTAAGGAGCAGCGATATGCGCATTCGTGACATGTAACACAGTTGGTCCATCCCAGCCAGGAATTGGAATAGAGTCACTGTGGATGGGGCTCATGAGATGCATCTCCTCTTCCGAGGTGCAGAGGGTAGCAGAGCTGACGCTTTCTGAGGAGCAGAGACCTCCTAAAGTGAAGCATCTTGGGAAGAATGGCTGTCGCTCCGTCTAAATCTATAGTTTGTCCACATCTAACTCACTAGCCAGAGGTGCAGTGGATGGAGTTTTGGGAAAAACACATCTTTACCACTGAGAATAAGAATCATCTTTCTTGACCTGCACTTAACAAAGAAATCTTTGGAGTCCCTATTATAGTCCACATGCTGCTCTCATTATTCAAAAACTATAGGCAGTAGTCCCGCCATATTTATGTATCGGTCCCCAATAATCAGGGTAATAAGCTAGGCCATGTGATAACCTTGTATCGGTTAGTAGGGACAGATGGAAGTCATTACTCCAAGTTACTGGGTTTCCTATCGCTTGTGGGTAAGGTAGATTCTCCCTGGTCTTTATTAGGAGAGGATTTCTTTAATTTACATTGCCTGAGAAATTATATTAAAGAAAAGTATATTTATGTATCTGGAAAAGGCCTTATAAAACATGAAAATTAACTGCAGGGTTAATAAGGAAACTTCCAGTGCCTCAGAAAGGCCATATGGTATCACAGAGAAAAGTCCGAAGGGGAAGTCAGGGTTTATTCCCAAGACCTACATCTGATTTATTGTGTCTCCTTGGACAAGTCACTTAACTTACCATCATCTCTTTCTCCAGCTGTAATAATATTCCTACCTCATATCTCAGAGGAGTATTGCAAAGATTCTAACTAAACACAGGCTAGACTTTTATTACTGCTGGGGAATAGCTTTTAGCACCTCAGAGATAGGGTTGAAAAAAAACACTAGATATGATCGTGATGATGGCATTTCATATTACATCTCATCTCCCTTCTTATATCCCAGAAAAAATTTAAGTAACAGTAGATCATGCTGGTGTTTTAGAGACTGCTCATAATTAACTTCCAGATTTTCTCTTAAAGAAACACAAAAAGCAAACTCCTCTGTAGTTTTTGCTAATCTCCGTTCACAGAAGCAATTTTTACAGAAATACTAGAGGTTTTATTAACTTATATTTAGGATGTGTGATAATAACAACTAAAAAAAATAGTGGTGCTATTTATACGATTCTTCTCATCTCCTGGAATTAAAGCACAGCATATAATTCCTGCAGTAGGTGTTACCTTTGGCATTCAATATAAAAATGTGTTGAAATTCTGAAGTGTTATGTAAGTGTTGATTATTAGTAGCAGTACACCATGAGAGAAAGTTTAAAAAGCAGGATTGGAGGTATTTTTCACTTTCTTTTTTGCTCACATTTAGGATTTCGTGAAAACATAAGATTTTTTACTCCTCCCCCATAATTATTCCCTTTTCCGTACAAGTGAAAACTAGATGGCTGTTCTACTTTTATTAACATAGGTGTTAGAGAGAAATATACTGTGTTTTCACTGATTCTAAAAATCAAACATTAAAAGTCACATACAGCATGCTGCATCACGACTGAACTTAAAGGTATTCCGCTAATTGAAAGAAGCCTGACACAAAAGGCCACATGTCCTGTGACTCCATTTGTTTTTATTTGTTTGTTTGTTTATTGTAGTTAAAAGCACATGTTTTATTTTTTTAATGCTTTTAAAAAATTAACATGTAATGTATTATTTGTTTCAGGGATAAAGGTCTGTGAATCATCAGTCTTACACATTTCACCGCACTCACCATACGCTCCCCAGTGTCCATCACCCAGCCACCCTATCTCCCTACCACCGCCAGCAACCTTCAGTTTGTTTCCTGAGATTAAGTCTCTTATGGTTTGTCTCCCTCCCCAGTCCCATCTCGATTCCATTTAATATGAAATGTCCAGAATAGGTAAATCCATACAAATAGAAAATAGTGGTTGCCGGGGGTTGAGGACTGGGGAAAGAGAGAAATGACTGTTAATGGATAGAGAGTTTCTTTTTAGGGTGATAACAACGATCTGGGATTAGATAGTTGTGATATTAGCATATTTTGCAAATATGCTAAAACCACTGAATCATACCTTGTACAAGAGTCAATTTGATGGTATCCGAATTATATCGTAATAACAAAATAACACATAGAGAGAAATAGAGAGGGAAGAACATTAATTTTAGGACAGCTAAATCGGGCAGAATCAATAAAAAGTGTTTTGATCTTTTAAACAAAGATTTATTTTATATTTAATTTGCATAAATCATTTTATCCTCCTACATACCTTTGGGGAGGAACCATTATCTTTGAGCAAATAAGGTTGATGTTTTGTACATGATTTTTTCTTCTACTGAAAAGTTCACTTGCCATGTCCCATATGACTTCCTGCCCCTCACAGTGATTTGGAAGCTGAAGACCTGGGTTTCAGTTCTCTTCTCCATGAACTTGCTCCGTGCTGTAGAACTTGACAGAAACAGTCTGGAGCTCCCGTGTGGGACTCAGAAGAGACACAAACTGCTCTCTTCCCACCAAATCCAGTGTGTATAATAGCCTGAGTCGAACCAGAAGGTCAAAACCATGCACTGATTTGAGCAGGAGAAGTTTATCAGAAAGAATCACTGATAGAGATGCGAACTACGAGGCTGTAAGGGGAACTCCATCTGATGGACACCCTAGGACGGAGGACCGTGTCTAAGAAAGGATCAACGTGGAATTCCAAGCCTGGCTTTCACAACTCATCAGAGAAGTGTGATGGCAGCCATCTGGCCGGTGGAAGAGTTTGCTGGCTGATCCCTGTCAGAGAAAAGCAGAAGACAACACTCCATGGGGCAGATGAGCTGGGGGTGGCGGGCAGGTGCTCAGAGAGAGCTGGGTTTTGCTCTCAGCATTAAGGCCTGGGGTGTGTGACGCCCACCAGCAGAGATGCTGGGAGTAGTCCCCAGTCCTCCACTAGGGCTGCAAGGCTGTCGAGGGATTGTATGCAGCTGGGGCACATCGCTGTGGGACGTCACCACACACACCACCCAGGGGACTGTGGAGCAGGAGCGGAGAAAACAAAACCCATCCCACCAGATCAGGAAGAGAAGCTGCTTTCCAGCGGCAGTGTCCTTCCAGCAACACCTGTTGACAAAGCTTCACATGGGGTCTCATCCAGTATTGCGGAGCAGGTACTAACGTGCCAAATAGAAGGTGAGAGGCAGTGAACTGGGAAGTGCTGCCCTCAGTTTCCTTCTCCGCTCGTGTATGGATGAAGCTTAACCTTCCCCTTGCAGCAAAGTGAGGTGATTGAGATAAGATCCAGCTAACGGGATGTTGGTAGAAGTGATGTGATCCACATCCAGATCCTTCCCCTACAAATCAGGTTTGTTTGTTTTTCCTAAAAAGACCCACCCACAAAACTGGAAATAAACCATTCTAAATCCTTGGGGGATGACAGATCCACAAGGAAATACCCCGGAACCTTAAGTCGTCTCTTTGAGGAGAGACCTCAGGAGAATCATCTGACCAAGATCATGGATGACAAGGCAATTCCATAAATTAAAAACAAAATCATTATATTGTTTAGGCATTGAAATTTCACAGTTGTTTTAAAGCATGGGTAGTCCTTTTTGACTACTCTGGAAATGGGTATCTTGGAGATGGGGGCTACCATCGCGATTACCTAAAATATGTGCCACTGGCTCAGTGGTCAGACCATGGGCAAAGAAGAATGAGCTCCGAGAAGCTAAGAAGCTGGCATTTTGTGTTCCTTAATGGTAAAATATTTCGTGAACTGCCCATGCAATAATTTGGAAAGCAGATCTTCTGAATGAGTTGCTATGGACCAGTGTCTGCTGCCTTTTCCAGTCTTTCTTTTTCCAAACGAATAATTGTGCTTATCCTATCCCTGCTTCTTGTTTGTATATTGGGCACCACAGTGGGAGATAGATCATTTATCTTTTTCGTTCATGTGTCCCTGGACCACAGGGAGCCACATCGGAACCTGATAGGGAGGACTGCTCATTCCTCAGAAGCCGGGACATTGAGCCGCGTGAAGGGATTGGTGTGGCTTGGAATTCTCTCGCACCAGGAGGAGATGTTTTCTACCTGTGAGAGAAGGAATGAAATGGGTATTTTATTACTAGAAGGGGCAACTTTAGGAGACTTTAGAACAAACTCTATTTCCTTTTCTCTTTGTGTCAAAAACCAAAGGAGGGATGGGTTACCTTTATAAATTTGGGCCAATAGCATACAGGGACAAGGGCTACTGACTGCTTCCAGACCTGCCTTTCATTCTCTTTGTCATCTTCTTCTCGTGGCCAAAAGCCTAGGACTGCCTGGCCCTGGGGGACAGGAGAGTCATAAGATGAAAGGAGTCTTTGAGTCATCATTTGGGAAGTAATTCCCCAGAAGAACCACAGGACCAAGAAGTCTCAGGTAGAACCATTGTAAGAATGAGAAATACACTTTTCATTCCGTGTGACCCACTGATAGTGTATGGGTTGGAACAGCAGTTAGCCGTCTGGGGCCAGAGCTCAGAACAAGCTCGAGTCAGCCCGTGGCGTCAGGATGTGCATCTGTGTCGGGAACAGTGATGATTTGGGTGCAGTGGGAAGATGGCCGGCAGAGCACCAAAGGCTGGCGATCGACGGAGTTCAGAAGCAAAAGGGGAATTAGATGTCAGAGAGAAAAAGGAACAAAAAGAACCAGGCAGAGGATGGTGACGATGCATTTCAAGGTCACACTGTTGCTACCTGAGCAGAAACTTGAGCATTAAAGCAGAGTCTAGCTTTGACAGAATGACATCTGGCACATGGTTAAATCCCCGTCACCCAGGAGTGGCCATTCTTTATTGCCCCAACCAGAATTCTATTCAAGAGTGTCAGAGATGCTTTTAATGATTACCCCCAGAACAACAGACAGAAAGCATCGTTGTCCTGGGGAAACAAGCCGCGTGCTCGTATTTCCCCGTATTTATAAATAAATCCTCGTATTTATTCTTACAGTTCCGCGCAGCGTTAAGAGCAAATAAGTAACACAAGCAAAATTAAACATATAAAAACTCCTTTGGGAAGAGAAAGGGCCCTGATTCTGATTACAGTTATGATTGCTGTGAATATTTTTAAATCAGTGAATGAATGAAACACCCCATCATCTTAGCCTTCCCAGATTTCTAACTACCCATTTCTTCTTTGGTGTCTCTGTAACCACTTCTAAAAACAGGGCATCTGTGATGAATCCTGTTCCCAGTGTGTTACGAGGACAGAAATCCAGATTTCCTCTGCGACCCCTAAGAGAGCTTTAACTCTCCCCCTCCCCCACACATCTCCACGCGTTAAGCACCAACTTCATCGTGGTAGCGAGCAATTCATTTTCATGTTCACCTCATGAAGGGATGCCTGCCATGCGCCTGCTGCTGAGTGCAAAGTGCAGATTAGGAAGCAAAGCCCCTGCTCCCTTGATGCATTAGCACGGGCTCCATTAAGCTGCTCTACCAGGGGGGGACCCTGGGGCCAGAGGAACTTTCCTGCTCCAGGGATTCTTATCTCCTGGGGCCATTTTCAGAAGGGTGCCAGCCCAGCACAGCTCCAAGTTTAGTTTCTTGCCCCATGTGTCTCTCTGACATTTGCCACCCGTGTTCCCTTTCCCAACCCCCAACCCAGCTCCAACGCAGGGAACTTATTGTTGAAACAATTGAGCAGATATTTTAGCGTGATTAATTTCTTAGCTAGGCATTGGAGAAATGGTTACGAAAAAGACGGCACTTAAAGCAAAGTTTCCATTATGAATGTTGGAGAGACCACCAGGAGATGGTGTGACCTGCCGCCTCTGTTTTGGTGAGTAGGAAAGTTATAACCACCAAGGATAGACAGGCTTCCAAAGAGCCTGAGGACAGAGGCTCCATGGATGTAGCCATTCTTCAAGCCAAGTCCCAGCGCAGCTCTCCCACAGGACCACAGAAAGCCCTTATCATATGTACCATGAATTACCTCATGAGAGTGGATTAGTAGACCTAAAGTCTTTAGAATAATGGGTATGTATAATAAACACTAGGTAAGTGCTCGCTTTTGTTATTGCTATTCTTATAGTGGTAGACCATCATAATAATAACCAATATTCATTGGTCTGGTAGCAATTAATATACATTATTATAGATATGCTATATATAATATTAATGTATTAACAAAATATACTAAATTATTGTTTAAGGGTTCCGTTGAGGACTGGTGAATTTTATGCCAGGCAAGAGAGAAAGTAAAGATGAGAGGGGAGAGAGAGAGAGACAGAGAGGAAGAAACGTAAATCTGTGTGTGTGTTTATGGTGAGGAGGGGGGTTTAAAAGAGAGGCAAAGGGGGACTCAAGTGACCATGATAACTGGATAAGTGACTCGAGTTTGGAAGCTTTCTCATCATTTGGTAGGCAGGACAAAATCTGTTCCATATTATCCCACATACCCTGGTACCTCTCAATGGAAATCCCATCAAGACAAAATGCATTTCCTGCTTCTGGAAGTGGAGGAGGGAATAACAGTTAAGACAGAGCCTCTGGAATCTCCATGGCCCTGTGCGTGTCTGTGTGCTTCATTTTTTAAACATCGAAGGGGATATTTAAGGTAATAAAAGTTGTTTCTGAAACTCGGATAGGGTATCTATGGAGGTGGTGAATTTACTACCCACTGGGGGTTTCACACACAAACATATTCTTGACAAATCTTGGATATAATTCATATGA
>CM052798.1:118142230-118199081 GCA_028533885.1 Nasua narica | reverse complement strand
GAATGCTCTCACATTAAGTAAGACAGACGCTTAGAAAAGGAGCATCGTGGTGAACAACAGCGGTTGCTTCTAATTGATACAGCTGGCCAGATCCCTACTCTGTTATTCATTTTTAACCGATTTTTACTATACCTCTGGGAAGGCGGACGCGCGCGTCCTTCACTCGAACGGTCTGATAATTGCCACCTTCACTAAAAGTCATTAGCTATCAAATAAAGTGAAATCTATCTGCTTAAATTCCAGTAGAAAAATACATTTACATTAAATAAAGAAGGCGATAAGCTAATTAAATAGCGATAGTAAATGGCCACTGACGGCACCGAAAAACAAATAGCGGTGAAGTCACGGCTATTCATTACGAGGACTGAGCGTGGTTAGGCACGATTTCATTTTTAAGGGCTCAGATCTAGCTATTTATTACCACCCTGACAATTTGGCTAACAGAGTACTTGAGAGGAATGGAATATATTAACACCCAACTTTATCACCCCCCAAACATGCTTCTTCCAGGTCTTCTTGTAGTATGCCAAAAGGATTCGAACCCCATTAGAGAAGGGGAACTAAACGCTCAGGAGGCAGACACAGGTCCGGTGGAGGAGGACTCCTATGGTGGTGCAAGAGATCTTTGCTGGATCCCCAGGACTCAGTCGAATGCAGTGGCTAGTAATAACCTATCACAGAGCCATTTTTATGAGCTGGATAGTTGGGTGAGAAATGAAATCACAGCCCAGGATGGGAAAGGGAATTGTAAAAGGCTGTGCCCTTCCTGAGTATGTTTTTTAGAGGCAAATAAAAGGAACAGGCTCGGAGTCTTATGGCTGGTGGTTCATTCTTGAAGGAGGTACAGCTAGCTCACTACCAATTGATCAGAGCAAGGACCAGGAGGGAGGCTTCCCGGGCTGATGGAAGAATTCACCAGGAGAAAGTGGATCAAGCTTAAATTATTAGTGCATCGCTGTGGAGAAAATGATCATGTTAAGACAACAGCCTTTTTGATATTGTTCAAAGTCTAACCTCTATGCTAAATGCGACATTTGAGTGTTAAAAAAAGGAAAGAAAGACAAGTGGTAGAAAAACGGTGTGCTTCTATTTCTTTGGCTAGAGAAAAAAACTTTAATTAGACTTCACCCAGCTGAGAAAGCTTTTCTTAGGCTTAGCATTCGAGATACTCTGAAATCCTCAACATCACTCTCAACTTGACCCTAATCATTATCATATTATTGTCAATTAGCCTAGCTTATTACTGGCTGCTCTTCTTTGAACCCTCGCCACACCCAACTCTTCTCTGACTTGTTTTGGAATAATTTCTGTAGTTGTATTAGTGATAATCTCTAAGGAATTTCCACCACGTTAGAGAATAGCTTTCCGATATCCTCAATGATAAGTGGGGACAGATGCTAAAAATTCCATTTTTTGAAGCAAGAAAATTGAGTCTGAGTGCTGTTGGGTGACTGGATAGAGAGAAATCTATGATTCAATGGGAGATGAGGTTTGGGGAAACTAAATTTCATAGCTGCCACTTAAAGTTCTTGTCTAATTGAGTCAATTTCAAAAGCTAAAAAATGCAAATATTCAAAATGCAAAAAAAAAAAAAAATCCTTGAAAATAACATTGTATTTCCAGGAGAAACTGATAGCAAGTATCCACATTTTATAGAAGAATGGCTGACACTTTGGAAACACGCTGAAATGAAAATGGCTTAAGATCTGCAGGGGAATGGTAGGAATGAATGAATAAATTCCTGAATCTTTAATCCAGTTCGGCATGATAGACTTCTTGGATGCATGGGACATAGACTAGCCTTAAGAAAACTGTGAAGTAATGGAGTTGCTTTTGGGGTCCCAATCCCTTAACTCCCTTGCCTTTATTCAGGCATTCCTAGGCCTTTCCTCTTTCCACTTGCCTCTCTATAAAATTGTATTTGCAAGAAAGAACCAATGATTTGCATACACCTATTTCTTTTTTTTTTCTTTAAAGATTTATTTATTTGACTCAGCATAGGCTGGTGGTGGGTACTAAGGAGGGCACGTATTGCATGGAGCACTGGGTGTGGTGCATAAACAACGAACCTTGGAACGTTGAAAAAATTAAATTAAATTAAAGGAAAAAAGAAAAATACTATATAATTTTACTTATATGTGGAATCTGGAAAACAAAACAAACAAACAAAAAATATTTTAAAATATTTATTTATTTGAGAGAGAGAGAAAGAGAGCATGCATGCAAGTGTACATGCACTGGGCTGGCGAGAGAGGAAGGGAGAGGGAAAAAGAGAATCCAGGCAGACTCTCTGCTGAGTGTGAAGTCCAATACAGGGGAGGGAGGCTGAAGGCCAGGACCCTGAGATCACGGCCTGAGTTTCAAGAGTTTGAAACTCAAATGACTGAACCACGCTGGTGCCCCTGAACACAGCTATTTCCAAAGAGGCTTAATATATGCTAGATTATATACTGTGGGGTTTCTTCTTGCTATAGTATTCCGATTTCACGATATTCTATGCTATTTTCCATTTAACAGAGGGTAATTCATTAAGTCAAAGGCATTAATGTCTACTTACAGAATTTTAGGCATGAGTGATTCAGGTGGAAGGCGCTTTACTAAGGACAAAAGAACCTTCCTTGCATTGTTAGAATGATACTATGATGCTACTCAGCTTCTTTTGCCTATTCATAAAGCCAGCCTTTGTTCTAGGTCTAGTCAACTAGACTTCATACTAAATAATTGCACTTCCTTCCACCTAAGTGCTTTTGCCCCCTACATTTAAGAAAATTGCTAGCTCAAGTACCTCTCTGACATGATAATTTAAGGTGAGAAAAAAATTTTTTAAAAGATTTTATTTACTTATTTGACAGAGAGACAGTGAAAGCAGGAACATAAGCAGGGGGAGTGGGAGAGGGAGCAGAAGGCTTCCCACCGAGCAGGGAGCCCGATGTGGGGCTCGATTCCAGGACCCTGGGATCAAGAACCGAGCTGAAGGCAACACTTTACGACTGAGCCACCCTGGCGCCCCTAAGGTGAGAAATTTAAAGGAACTAAAAGACGTAAAACAGCAATGGTAGTTAGGAAGAAAAAAAAGGTCAATAGTTGTTGACTCAGGCTTTCCCATCAGATGGAGTCTATAAGTTCCCATCTAGAAGACAGATAATGAATTGGCACAAAAATTTTTAGAATACTGTAATAGTATTCCTAACTGCTACAGTCAAAGACTCTCAGAGATTTTCAGAACTTCAACATCTTGAGGAGTAATCCGAGTTAAAGCATGAGCTATTAAGAGCACCTGGGTGACTCAACAGGTTAAGCATCTGCCTTCAGCTCAGGTCATGATGCCGGAGTCCTGGGATCCAGCCCCAGGTCCTCGGGCTTTCTGCTCTGTGGGGAGCCTGCTTCTCCCTCTGCCTGCCACTCCCACGCTTGTGCTTTCTCTCTGTGTGTGTCAAATAAATAAATAAAATCTTAAAAAAAATAATTAGCTATTAAAAAAATTTAGGAAAAGAGATGCAAATTAAGGATAAAGAACAGCGTACCTTCAGCCAACTGACGATGAAAACCAGAAACAGAAGAGAAAAAGCTGAACAGTAATCCTGATACAGAGGAAGTGGTGGTAACTATAAACTAAATTCATGTCAAATTTTCATGTCTGTTACCAAGTTATAGTGCTAAAGATACATTTGTTCCTGTTCCCTAACTCCTACTCCAACTCACTGAAATTTCACTGAGAGAGAAAAGTTTTCTGTACAAATAGTCTCTTATTATCATTATTTTGTTTGGTTTTATTCTCCTGGAACAGCCGCCTATTCCCGAAAGTTACGCTTTTGGAAGAAAATTCTGTCTCTGCAATGAACTTAGATATAGTTATTTTCCCTCAGGTTTCCTTGATCTTGGTCTCCCAGGGGGAAAATTTATTTTTGAGGTGAAAATAAAACTTATTATGTACATGGAGCCAAAGACAATTGTGCTAAAATTATGAAAGACTTACTCTTATCTAGATTTACCTCAAATGTGCTAGTAAATTACACTGAAGTATGAGAAAAATGCACAAGGCATGTTCTAACGTTCTGTTTAAGGAAATTGGGTTAGACAGTATTTCCAAACACTAATGGAAGATATAAAAATCAGACACTACTTAAAACGATAAAGTAAATAAGTTAAAAATAGAAAATCAGTTTAGTTTTCTATTCGTCTCGAGCAAAATGCCAAAGGAAGCCAACATCCTCAAGGATTATATGTAAATTTTGGAGCACCTGGGTGGCTCAGTCAGTTAAGCTCCTGCCTTCGTCTCAGGTCATGACCCAGGGTCCTGGGATTGAGTCCCACATCGGGGGACTTCTCCCCTTATCCCTCTTCCTGCTCATGCTCTCTCTCTCAAATAAATAAAATCTTTCTTAAAAGGATTAAATGTAAATTTACAGTTTTTGAATTTTCCCCAGGTGTACAGGGATGGGATTTGCTATTGCCACTCGCCCTTTTTGCATATGATCATGAGAGAAAAAGACAAATGTGGAAATTTTTAAAGCAGAAAATAATTCATTTTATTACAAATGAGTACTAGTCATCACTAGTGATATTGAACATAGGGCTGGGTCATCATTCAGGAAACAGACACACACAATGCATATTAGTCTTGAAAGGGCCTTCTTATGATCTTGAAAGATGAAATAATTTGAGGAGTTGTTGGAGCCAGGTAAGAGTTAAAGCTGGCGAAGCAGAATAGCCATTCCACTCAAAATAGAATAAAGTGGGTGATTAAACCAGAAAATTTAGGGTTGATAAATACTAAAACTGAACATGTGCACTGCAATTGAAATCAATGTTGGCATGTAGCCTTTGGAATCAGACATCACTTTATGGCACACCTCATATTCAATGGAGTCCCTTTTTTGTGATTTCTTTAGGATCAAATCCCTCAGATTTACCTTCAAAGGGATGGGTTATCTTTAAAATGAAGGCTTTTCTATAAATAAATCCCATTAAAGTGGACCCAAGATGAACATGTCCTATTCTCAAAGTTTATTCATATATATATATATATACACCAAGCTGTGGTAAGAGCTCAGGTCATTCGAGAAACACAGACATATGCTCCTTAGGAAGCATTTTTCTTCTTTTGATTTCACCTAGCTGGTATATCTACCTCTCCCATAAAGCAAAGGAGATATTTGTTTGAGGAGAAACAACACAGTGGAAAGATGATGAGAGAAGGATGGAGAACCATAGCTCCGCTCTATGAGCTAATTAGAAGATTGAGCATTACCCACCACAGGTAAACTAGCCTAAAAAAAAGATGGGAACTGGAAGTGTAGAAACAGACTCTCAGACAGAGTCCCGGTGGTACACCTGCTGTGTTAATGTTTAAGCAAAGAATGAATTCAAGAGAAATGGCAAATTCTAGTAGGTACATTCACAGAACTTTTCTCTTTGTAACATTCTCTGGTCTGTTTTGGTCTGTGATCGAAGAAAGCAGCAGATTCAAATCACCGAGTCCCTCAACAAGTGATGCATGTAGAGATGCTGCTCACTAGAGAGGCCTCCGACATCTTTCTGCAACTCCAATACTTCCCAACAGAGCCCACATTCCCGGGGAGGGGGAGGGGAGAAGGTCATAAATTGTATTTATGTTGAGTGGAAAAAGGAGAAAGGTTAGGTTATTTAAGTATTTCATAACCATTTCTCTCTTCCCTTCTCATGTTCTCTCATACAGGCCCTCTGGGTGCTGGTTTCAGAGTGACAGGTCAAAAGGGCAGCCAGTGAAGGACCCACCATCCAAGCAAAGGCCCATGACCTGGCAGAGAGAGAAACAAGATGCCCTGGCTGCCGTTGAAGGGGGGGATCTCCACAGTGAGCATTCATCAGAGCAGACTTGGAGGTTAAAGGCACAGACCCTTAAACTGTCCTTAGTGGATGTAAAGTACCAAATTTTGCTCTATTTGATGTAATATTTTATTTTAAATTTTACATAACTGTCCACAGGAGTTTTTCCACATCAGACATTATGTGGAAAATCTCAATTTTACATAACCCATCATAGGAGTTTTCCCAGAGAAGGCATTTTTCTATGTGTCAGTGATCACCATGACATATGAAGTGGGACAGGAAGACTAACACCGTCATAGGCAAAACAACAACAACAACAACAACAACAACAAACAAGCACTGCATTATTAAGACAATTATGTCTGACTTAATTTAAATGTACAGATAAATCATGCAATTGTAGCTTTAACATTTTCAGGCCCCAAGACTATCTAGATAATGAAGCCCAAAATATTACTTAGGGGCAAGGTAGTTGGTAAATATGATAGTTAAAGGAAGGGCCATTGAAGAATTGTTCTTGTGCACATTCCTTATATGTGTAGGCCTGTTCTGCTTCTCTCTAATGCCAGCTTGGGCCGGGGAAACCAGAGCCGCTGGCAGTGGTCAAAGGGCAATTCCATATTATTGTTGGATATATTCCATGTATAAATATATTCCATATATATAATTCCATATATATTCCATATATTATTTCATGTCTCCCAAGCTAAAAGTTAAAATAGGAGTCTCTTCCTACAATCATAGGGCAATTTTGGTTTTAGAAGAGAAAGATGAAAAGTTTGAAATTTATGTAAGAGTCCAATTTGTGAAAATGAGAAAATCTCTGTGTGCTTTGGTATGCAATTAGTTCATTCTTTATTTTTTTTATTTTTTTATTTTTTTTAAAGATTTTATTTATTTATTTGAGAGACAGAGAAAGTGAGAGAGAGCATGAGAGGAGAGAAGGTTAGAGGAAGAAGCAGACTCCCTGCGGAGCCGGGAGCCCGATGTGGGACTCGATCCCGGAACTTAAGGATCATGACCTGAGCCTAAGGCAGTTGCTCAACCAACTGAGCCACCCAGGTGCCCCAATTAGTTCATTCTAAATAATGTCCAAATTTCCTTATAAAAAGGAAAAACATCACTGGTGTTTGCTTGTTTTTTTTTTTTGAAAAACTATTAATTTGAAAAATAAACCTTACTTTAAGGAAGAAATTATAAGAGAGGCCTTTTTTCTACTTTCCATAGTAATGTTTACATAACATATAAAACAATAAAATATATAGCATTCATTATATATTTGGCTGTTTGATTGCCTAGCATACTATATTCAATTTTTTTCGACCCAATATAATCTGATGCCTAGTCTTATTCACAAAATCTAAACTGCATAAATTATATTTCTCTTGATGAACACTGAATTGGATTCATCATCTGGGGTTGCCTCAAACAGCTTTACAATTTAGCTATGACTTAATTATAGACGTGGAGTGGTGGTGGGGTATAAAGTCATAGAGTAATAGCAATATATTTCTAAGATTGTAAATTTATTGAAGTAGCAAGTAACCATGGGTGCTATAAAAATCAAAATCTTATAGCAATGTTAAATTGTAAATCATCACAGAAGTCATATTTTTAAGAGTTAAACTTTGGACATAAGCTTATTACCTGCTAGGTGTAATGTCAATGAATTCCCATATCTAGAGGGCCCTTAACTTTTGAACTTCCTAACGAAGAAGAAGAAGGAGAAGGAGAAGGAGAAGAAGAAAAGAAAGATAAACCAAGCCCAAAACAAACAAAATTTTTCCTTGGAAAGAACATAAATTAAGATCCAAAAAAATGTATTATTTAATGCTTTGCTTTATTAATATGTATATTGAATATTATGCCACATGTTTGTGCTAAAATGTCATTTGATATCAGTATTAAAATAATTATATAAAAGAAATACTTCTCTTAAGACATAAGGATGTAACGATATAAATAATTAATATATTTCTGAGACAGTGCGATGACCTGCCTAGCCTTTATTTTTCTGCATATGTCCAGCTTGACTTACTTCCTGGTGCTTAATTATAGCCACTAAAATATATATGTTTCCAAAAAGGTAAAGGTGTCACCTGCTGAACTTGAAAGAGATCCAAATGTATACCCTGTTCTTGGCTACAAGTGATTGGCTGCCTGATATTAATTAACTAATTAATTAATTAATTAATTAGACTGACTCGCCTTGAAATGACTTACTGTTTGAATTTTGTGGAAATCCGGGCAAGGAGGATGGACCGTTCATTCCAGGGAGTAGAACCGGAGGGAGGCCGGGGAGTCCTGGATAGGCTGCTGGCAGACTGATGCCATGGAGGGAGCTGCTGTCCATCATGCTTGGCTGTTGTACCGCTAAGCCCAGCACATCTGAAGCTTTCTTTATACGGTCAAGTTCTTGCTGTGCCATCAGCTGTCGAACGGTGGTCGGAGCCAAGTAATCTTTCTCCCGATCAAGCTGGCTCCCAACAGTCTCCCTCACTTTTGAAATGTGCTGTTTGGAGAAAATATGATCTCTGATGGACAAGCGGGCAGAGTACTTCACCCCGCAGAGGGTACACTCTGGTTTGGTGCCTTCTGTTCCACTTTGATTAATCATGAAAGGCTTCCCTATGTTAATTTTAAATTTCTTTTCCTTTGCCCTTGCATTTTGGAACCACACCTGGACCACACGTTTGGGCAGACCGATCTCATTGCCTAGCATTTCGCATTCTTGCATGGTTGGAGTTCGGTAGTCACTGAAGCAAGCCTTGAGAACCTTGAGTTGAAGGTTGCTCATCTGGGTTCTAAAACGCTTGTGACCTGGTCGATCGTTGCTTTTGGATTTAAAAGGATTGCTGGATCCAAAGGGATTTGGTGAACTCGGGTCAGCGATGCTGGATGATTCACTGCGGTCGGCATTGTCATCGGGGTCGTCGGTGATATAAAAGCTTTGGTCGTGGTCGCCATCTTTATCATTGAAATGTATGGAGGGGCTCGTGAGAGAGAAGAGAAATTTTTCATCGCAAACCTCCGTGGTGGGTGTGGTTGCGGATTTTGGCAAAGTGTCGAGAGTTTTGGACTCTTTAGGAGATAAAGCCGGCTTCACATCTCCGGAACTTCCTGTGGTGCTTTCCATCTCAGCATTGCCCTCATCGCCGGTGGTGGCGTCACTGATGGCCGTATTAATTGACGAAGTCTCATCAAAATCCGTTTTATTTTGATCATATCCCGCCTCGGCAGGAGGGGCGTTTAAATTCTCTACATCCTCGGGACATTCTGCTTTAAAAGAAGAAGGGCTTAAAAGATTCTTCGGCGAGAGCTCTGCTGTTTTGCTAACAGGTGTTGACACTGTAGAAGCCAATTCATTCTCACTTGATAGATCAATTTTAGTTAACGGCAAAGACGGATAATCAAAATAAATGTATTTCTGAGGGCTCTCTCCCCCATCTTCTGTTGATATCAAAGGGCTCGGTGGCAAGCTGTAACCTGCCTGCTTTCCTTCATTCCAGTGCCGAGAGCGAATGTGGCTCTCTAAGGCCGACTTGGCCTTGAACAGGGCCCGGCAAAAAGGACACCGTTTATGAGACTGGGCCGGGCCCACCGCCCGGAACTGGCCTTTCCTTTCTCGAGCTCGGGTGTTCTGGAACCAGACCTGCACGACTCTTTTTTTCAGCCCCACTTCACGTGCAATGTGATCAAGCATTTTTCTGGTGGGATTGGAATCCAGCAAGTATTTTTCATAGAGTATTTCCAGTTGTTCCGGGGTGATGGTGGTTCTCAGGCGTTTATCACGGTGCTGGTCTTCACCACTGTTCCCTCCTTCCTTTTCACTGCACGCATTGTCTTCCTTGTCGTCCAGTTTCCTCTTCAGGGAAGCAGCAACCGTCGCGGGCGTCGTCGTGTGTGAGGAACCTGTCTGGGGCGGCATTTGCGTGAGAGAGCCGCTCAGCAGCTGTCCGGTCATCAGTGGGTTGTTGGGGTCGAATATCATGTAGGGCATATCCATGGGCCTTTCCAAGAATGGAGAGTGAAGGAATTGGTTTTGAGCAGCAAGGAAGTGCATGTGCTGGTGGTCCTGCCAGAGTTCTAGAGTCGGGAAGGCAACGGTACACTGATCACATTGGTATTGTAGTAACTGTGGAGGTAGACTGTTCTGGAGAGAAGTCATGGAAATCTGCAGTGGGCTGGAAGGGACCGGGGTCTGAGAGGCCGAGGGAGGTCTTCCGACGACGAGCTGGGGCTGTTTTGGTGGCGGGGGCTGCGGCGGGGCTGCCGAGGCCGGTGGCGGGTCTGAGGAAGTTGACGCTGACGGCAGGGCTGGTTTGGTGCCTTGGGAAGGGGGAGTGGGGTCACTCTGCTTTGGCTTTTCTGCGGGATATTCAGGCTTTGGAGACGTCTTCTCCAGTTCTGGTTTGGGTGACGGAATCAGGGGGGTACTGGTCCCGGAGCCGGAGCCTGCCGCGGGGGCAGCGGCGCTCTTGGTGGCATCCGTCGGACCGGGCACGGTGCAATGCTTGTACACTACTTGGTCGGTGGCGTCCATGGAGTCTTCGGTTTGGCTCTCGTCTTGGGCATCATCGTCTTCATCCTTGTAACACTGCTTTTTCTGATGCGTGATCAAGTCAAAGATCCTGGGGAAAACCACATTGCACTTTTTACACTGGTACTGCATGTTGCTTGTGCGAATATACCGCTCGTTAGTGAGTTCTCTCTTTTCATTATCTTTCGTTTCGGCTTGATTCTCGTAGCTCTTCCGTGCTTTCTGGCGAGCGTTCTGGAACCACACGACAATAACCCGGGTGGGCAGGTTGAGAACCGTGGAGAGTTGTTCTATTTCATCGTCTTTTGGGTATGCGTTTGTGTCGAAAAAGTCTTGTAGAACCCGAAGCTGGTAGTCCGTAAATCTCGTTCTAGACGACCTTTTGCTGAATGACGCATCCGATTTGTAATGTTCTAAAGATGAGGGCTGTGGATCGATTCTGATATCTTCCAGAACGGTGATGGGAGGGTTACTGAAGTTGTACGGTGAGTCCTTGTTCCTCTGCCGTTCCTTAAAAAGCGTATTTCGGAACCAGTGCTTGATAACTTTTTGAGAGAGCCCCGATTTCTCTGCCATTTCTTGGATCTGTTCTTCGCTCGGAGAGTTATTGATGTCAAAATAAGCCCTCAGGATTTTTAGCTGGTCGTCCGTGATTCTGGTCCGTGGGCGTTTGAACTGAGAGTGCCTTAGGAAGTT
Organism: Nasua narica; assembly: GCA_028533885.1. Classification (NCBI taxonomy): domain Eukaryota; kingdom Metazoa; phylum Chordata; class Mammalia; order Carnivora; family Procyonidae; genus Nasua; species Nasua narica. The sequence goes on along the minus strand of CM052798.1, from coordinate 118,188,034 downwards.
GGGATCTAATCCGAGCTGCTGCTGGCAAAGCTGAGTGAGATCCGCAGAGAGAGTGTCCATCTGGGGCAGCTGCAGGGCGAGCTGGGGAGGAAGCGCAGGGTGCTGCACGGGCTGCATCATAATGGAAGGAAAGAGCGGCAGGTCAAGAGAAACAGGCAGCTGGACCTGCGGGGGAGCCGACGGGGGAGGCGGTGGGGGCGGAGGCGGGGGAGGAGGTGGCGGTGGCGGCGGCGGGGGTGTGGGCGGTGGCGCTTGTAGAGGAGTAGAAACGGTGCTTGGGATTTTTACAGGACCCAAGGAGGAAGGCTGTGGAGGAGCTGGAGGCAGAGGGGGAGGGGGAGGTGGTGGAGGTGGCGTTTCTGGTGAAGATGGCGAAATCGGATAAAGCTTGTCATAGGCCTCCCTGTATTGCCGAGCAAATTTCTCTAGCGCTCCGTACGGAAAAAACTGCCCATGGACATGTTCCTGGTGACTCTTTAAGATAAGAACATTGGAAAACAATTTACCACACGTTCCGCATTCCAGTTTATCGGTGTTTTCACCTTCACCACTTTTGCCCTTCTTCTGGACCTTCTGCCTGTTTTCGTTGTACTGAATGACCAGTTCAAAACCAAAGTTTTCCAGTAAAGCCTTGGCTGCGTTTCCTCTGGCCCCCGAAGCTATTCGGGGGGGCGGGATGCAGGGTTCCAAGGATTTTGGCTTCTTCGTGTCTTTGCCTTCTTTGAGTCCTTCACCTTCACCTGTATGTTCTTGCTTTGGCTTTTCTTGCTTTTCCGCCACCTCTTCTGCCTCCTTGTAAGATGGCACGTCCTTCATGATGGGGCAGTCGGCACTGGCCACGTTCGTCTGCTCTTGTTTCAGTAACTTGCTTGCTGCCTGCTGCTGGGGCTGCTGCTGGGGCTGCTGCTGGGGCTGCTTCTGGGGCTGCAGCGGGGGCTGGGCGGCCTGGTACTGTTGTGCTTGTTGCTGTAGTATTTGGAGTTGAGTTTGGCCAACGTGATGCTGGGTTTGAATCTGCTGCTTCAAGTCTTCGAGCAAGGATCCAGCCATTCCCGTCATGCCAGGCATACCGAATGTGGCCGAGCCCGGCAAGCCCAGATCCGGCCCCAAGCTGAACTCCGTCCCGGGGATGTAGAACGGAAAGAGAAACTGAGGCTGCTGGAACTGCAGCAGGGCTTCCGGGGTCACGGGAAAATGAGGCAAAAAGGCTGGGTTGAGAAACTGAGGCTGAAAGAATGCGGCTTGCTGCTGTAATTCGTGCTGGAGTTGCATCTGAATCTGTGCTGGTGACTGCAGCGGGTGATGTGGCGGTTGAGCAGGGATCAATTCCGGACTTGGCTTTTTATTTAATTCTTTGGCATCTAAGTGGGTATCCTTGCTGCTGACTGTCGCTAAACTCATGGATTCTAGCATCCCCTGGCCAGGACTACTGCTGGCTGCCAGGCTGTGCCCGCCTGCCACGGGGCCACTGGGCTCCAGCTTGGCAGCCCGCGCCTTGGTCTGGTGGAGCACGGACCTCATGTGGATTTCCAGCGTCGAGCTTTGGCTGTACGCAACATTGCAGATGCTGCACTTGTAGGGTTTGTTGTCTGTGCTGCTGTTGGTTTCTTGAGGAACAGGGCTGGAGGCTTCCTGCAAAACCTTTTTCAACTTATGCAGATGAGAAACTGAATTATAATGGACCAGGAGAATGTTCTTTTGGGTGAACGACTCTTTACACACTGTACACTTATACGGGCGCGATGGGTCGAGGAATTTTTCCATCGTAAAATTTGGCCCTTTTCTGAAAGGTAAGGTCCGCTTTGGTTCAGAGCCCATGTCGTCTGGAATAGAGCTACTATCACTTCCTACAGGACTTGCCTTCCCTTCATGGTCCACCTCATACTCTCTCTCCATTTCCTGCTCTAGGGCATGGTCGTCCTGCGCCATAGTTTCACTCTCCGCCCAAAGTTCGCCATTCACGGGCAAGGAGGCATACAGCTGTTGAAGTTCAGCTTCACTCAGTTCAGGGTGGCCTGCTTCCAAGTGTTTTTTTAAAGCCTGGAATGTACGGAAACTACGCTGGCAGAGATTACACATCGTTGCGGCCCGAATCGCATGATACTGGGAATGTATCTGAAGCTTCTGCATCGTCTTAAAAGCCAAGCTGCAGTGGTTACAACGATACTTATAAACATGGCGGTCTGACACAGACAGGGGCTGCCTTTTTTGCTGCTCGCTTAACTGATCCTGTAGAGTGTCAGGGAGCTTCACATCCTTGCTGCTGTTTTTATTCCATTCTAACACTTCTATGGGTTCTTTAGCCGGTTTCTGCTCCTCACTCTTTATTTCCACGCTAGCCTTTGAATCATCAAGACCTGCTGTACTTTTGTCATCCGCTGGACTTTCGCCTGTGTAGAAGAAAGCACAAATATGTCTCTTACAGGAAGAAAGCCTAATGCTTAAATGACAATAAATAGAGTAAGTAGGAACCTCTAAAGATTTCTGCTTAATCGATTACTCTTTTTTTTTTTAAGTAGGCTCCATGCCCAAAGTGGAGCCCAGCGCGAGGCTTGAACTCACAACCTGAGATCAAGAGTCAGACACTTAACGGGCTGAGCCACCCAGGTGCCCCGAATTGAGTCTTTGAAGAAATACTTATCTAGCAACTACTATGTGCCAAGCACTGTACTGGGTGCTGGGGATGTAAAGGTGAATAAGAAATCACCCCTGACCTCAAGGAATTCCGGGATAGGAAAAAAAAGCAAGTTCAAGGTAGTTCTAGTATGTTGCCATCAGCATATCAAGGGCCATGACCTCAGCGTTCAGGAATTAGAACACACAGAATATTCTTGGTCATCGACACTTAAGTCTCCTAAGAGCAGTTACAGAGAACCAGATACTAAATATGCTTTGGAAAATGTAGCTCTGGGAAACCCCACAGTTTTTTTTTTCCTCTATGCTTTAAAACCAAAACCAAAAAACGCTGATCGTAATAATCCTGGAACATCACCACACGCGCGAGCCCCCTAAACACCTTTTCCGCAGATCCTGTGCCCAGGCTGGCGTACCTGAATATTTCCCAGATCCCTCAGCTGTGATGGCTGCAGGTGTGTCCCGCTCTGACTTCTCAGAGGCGGCCGCTGGCAGGAGCAAACTGTTGGGCATCATCATGTCAGGCACAGGCACCTGTGAGAACCAAAGGGGTTCGTGTTACGTGGAGCCCAGAAATCAGACTCCATCGCATCTGTCACCGGACAGTAGCCTATCCCACTTTCTTTTTTCCCAAAAGAAAGCAGGGACCTTTTGTGGATCTTACAGGCCAAGGCTATCCCTTTGAATTTCAGATCAACGCTGTTGCAATGCTGTTTTCCTTTCTTTTTTAAAAAAATATGATTTGAAGGTTCTTGTCGGCCTATTTTTTTTTTTAGAGATAATCAGGAAAATTTGAAACTCAACATGCCCACATGAGTCATTTAATCAACATTACAGATGGAGACGTTAAGAGAGTAAAACATGCTACTGAATAAGCTAGGCCTTGTATCATATTTTCTTTCTCTGTAAGCAAAAGAGATGACAAATCAATGGGCCTTGGTTGTGATTTCTAGAACACAGACCATAAGAGAGCTTTAAGTAGGCGGAAAAAATACATTTCTCAACCAGTAATTACAGATGTTGTGTTGATACTTCTAGAGGGATCCCATCACACCCGCACCAACATTCGGGCTCCTTACTGTCATCAGTAACTTCTCCACACAATCCGGAGACACGCTGTGCAAATGCGTCAGATGCAGCTGGAGGTGCATTTTGTTGCTGAGGACGTCCTGACAGAGGGGACAGCAGATGACGGGCTGCACCGAGTGCTGTGACAGGACGTGCATCTGGATACGACTTTGGTCCCTACTATTGTAGTTACAATAAGGACACTGAAAGAACTGGAGAATATGGAATAAACATGGCCACTGTTAGTGGATGAACTTGGATGACTTCAGAACACAGAAGTAACACCAAGAAATCAACATTGCTGATCACAATGTCTCCATACGTTTCAACAGCGTGAACTCATTTGGGGCTCTAAAACTATCAGGAGCGATAATAATAAATAACAATAACAACAACAGCAATAATAATAAAAAGAATAATAAAACAGGTTTACACAGCAAAGAGAAAAAAGCATTTGTACCTGTTCATGACAGAATTTATTGTCCTCTGTAGGTTTTGATCTTTTTGTGGCAACATCCTCTTCTTTCGCCAGCAGGAGTGGCTGGGTCCCCCCTCCCACACTGACTTTTAGCTCCTTTTCTGGTGTGATTATTCCTGATTCCCAAAAAAGAATAGAACACCTCAATTTTAAAAGACTCACAACATCAAATTCTGAAAAACTGTATGTTTGTCGAATAGCTCGGACTCTAAATCCACCGAATCATAAAAATGACTGGACAAACACTTTCAAATGATGCGAATCTCAAAAGGCAAAAAGCACACTTCTTTTTATCTACCAAGTGGGCTTTATAAATATATTTTAAAATGTACTCCTGTCTCATGTTTAGATAACCCTAGGTGACCTTGAAAGATTCATCCATAACACATGCTCTCGGGTGTCTCAGAATGGCTTTATCACATTAAAGCTAATCTACTCCCGTTCACAAAAGCTAACTTAGAAAAGAGTTACTTTACTAACGTTTAATTACTTATCTCTTTTCTAAAATTCTCGGGTGCTGAACACATTTCAAAATACCAAGAAGAATTGTCTAGTTATAATCCAGAAACGAAAATCATATTTTTACGTAGTGAATATAGGATTTAAAAAATTTACTACACATTCCATATCTGTCGCTGCTTTTTGTGATTTGCACTTTATTTTAGATGTTTCAGCAATTGGCTGTACTCATAACATTATGGTCCACATCTCAAGAAGACAACTGTTCTATGAGGTTAATCCGAATATTCGGTGTTAAAGACGGTTTAGAATTTTGCCTAGATGAGCAATGTCATGGGTAGGAGCGTCACACGCGTCAAAGAAAACAGTGCAATTCTAATTTCCCAATCTAACAGAAGATTCTTTCCAGCATCAATTTTCCCGATAATCTCCTCTGTGAGACTGGATATTACAGCGACATTGGGTAGGCATGTCACATACATCTCACGACAAATACAAAACCTCATTTACCATCCATTCCAATCTCATCATAGCGCAGCATCATCTGACCTTTTTTCTGCTGTTTATTATGAGTATTTCTAATTTTAACTTTCAATTTTCACCATCTTCCAGTCAATTTGCAACTAAATTATTTCCAGGGTGAGGACACTATCACTGGACAACTGGGTGCAAATACATCTTGAAATGCAATGAAGCTAAACCATTGATTGCTATCAGACCCCGCGTAAATATAGAGTCTAGGCATAATCTGATTGTATGCTGTGCATGAAGATTTATCTTGATTTTTTTTCAATCCACATACGGTTCGTATAAATGAACAAATTGCACCTTATTGCAAAATAACCCAGTTTTAATTTAAAAATAAGGTCAAGGATGTTATGGAAACAAAGTAAAAATGAACCAAAAAATATGTTCTTTTTCCTGTCCTAAAGAGAGATGCCTGTTTTCTACTATATAAATAATTTTAGGAATTTCAAATTCAGAAAGAAATTTAAAAGTAAGAGTGGCTCTGAGGATACCAAAACTAAAATGGAATTTTAATGACACAACGACATTAATTTTATCCCCTTGAGGTTTGTGGTGGGTACAGAATTAGTGCTATGCTTTCAACAAATTACACTACTATTGAATTGATTTCTAGACTTACAAACACCAGATTTTATTTGAATTAGTACATTTGTCCTATACATACACATGCCTTGGAGAAATTTATATTCTTCGTAAATATTTGAAAAAATAATTATCATCTTTGTATTTGAACAAACTTAAATTTGAGACAGACTGAAGAATTTCATTGCATTGATTAAAAAATATCCAAGTATTTGATATCCAAGATAGGTCAAAACAGGAATGTGTATCTCATACTTAATTCTGGTATCAAAAACTATGTTTTTTCTTCTCAAAACAAAACATCCTTTGTGTGCTATTATCTTAAACGTGTTAAAAATAAACATTTAGGAAGACAAGATGCCATACAGTACTCTGCAAATAAAATTTACTCCCTATCGTGTCAGAAAAGTTCTGTAAAATGATTGTCATTTAGATCAGCAAATGTCTATTAGTTGCTTTTCCCCGTGAAATTGAAAGATTTTTCTTGAAATGTTCGCCATTAATGAGTAAGAATATGTTCCCTTAAGAGAATAATACAATGTCATATCCCTTTATCATTTTTTTGTGTACATGGTAGAATTAGAGATGGCCAAATAATAAGTTGGTCCAATTCCCTATGCTATCAAAAACTGTTACACATAAGTTAAAAAATAATTTCCATGACTCTGGTTGCTTGCAGGCCCTATGGAACATCAGATGTAGAATAAACCTTCCATAAACTTCTAACCCTATTAAATTTATAGCTATGATCTTATTTTCATAAGCATATATATTCTTATGTTGGTACCATAAAGGACCAAAAACATTGTCAAGGTTTGAAACATTTTACTAAGACTGTGCTATAGATCAGTGTAAATATTTGGCCTAATTAATCCATGTTTTTATTTTTACTCTTATTAATATTCATCAACAATATACCTATTTTTTAATTTAGTGACCTTCCACATTGCATCAAGGAAGTAACGAGTTCAAGTTTAGGGTCATTATTTCATAGCCACTGCCATAACTGTTGGCTATAGTATTTCACCCAATATATGTGTCAACTTCAATATTTTTTGACTAACTTTTAATTTAATTAACTTTGTTAATTAAACCATGATCTTAAATGCAAGCTAGGGGCTTCCTAAAGACCATCTTATTTTGAATTAAAATGAAGTTATAAGTAAGGGCTAGATCTGCCCCCACCCCCCACCCCCAGCCCCAAACCACTCAATTGTAGCTAGGCACCCGGAAACAGATGCCATTGATAAGAAGCAGAGAAACCTGGAGTTGCATAACAACAAAAACAGACTCTTGAAGATAAGGTAGGTCATCAGAACTTTTTGGAAAGATGATGGAAGTTACATTTTATGCACTCATGCCTTTCTTCTACTCAATGGGGTGCTATTTCAAGGATTATGGCCTACCCAATAAATTATAGGGCATCAATTCTGGGATCTTTTTCTGAATTGTCTTATCTTAGAAATACATTAAATAAGGGCCTGTCAATTTTGGAAGGTTTTGATTAAGCTTTTTGGTTTACTCATAGTTTATGACTGCAACTTTATTTGAAGTAAACCTTGTTACCCCAGACAAAATTTTGAAATAAGATCACAATTCATTTTGTTCTACTGAGATCTCCCGATGTTTTCAAAAAACGTCGCCATTTTAACGTATTTTAACTAAAAAATGAAATCTAATTCAAATAAGCACTGCCAAATAGATGCGCCAATGATTATCTGTCAGTTATGGGATTATTTAGCTTGCATAAGGTTGCTAATATAAAAATGACATAATTCATTTCAATTCAGATGCTGCTACTTAATACTTTCCAATCCCTAAAATACCGAAGGTTGTAAGGTGGTTTATACTCATAATAAGTGAGGAAAATCCAATAACACATACGTACTCAAAGCAAATCTGGAAAAAAAAAAACAATAAAACAAAAAAACTGAGTTATTATCTATCAATCAATGTTTTTGACAAAGTTTGAATACTATAAAACTTGAATATAACAGAGGATATTATTCAACTATAAATAATTCTAAATTATAATTACTGGTACAGTATTCTTTCTAATGAGACTAGAATGAAAGGATAATTTTAATTGCAATAATGAAGGTTAATTTCCATCTTTGCTCATGTTTACTCCCTTATTAAAAAGTGGTCCCCTTAGCCATGGCAGAGACATATTACATTTTCAATGCAAATGTATTAATCTGGATAAACTCTATATTAATTCTTGTACTGCACAGAGCTATAATTTGGATTATAATTAATCTAAAGTGGCACTAGATTTAAATGACAATATAAATGAGGCATTAGGAGGCTTTTCTATTATGAATGAATATTCAACAAATATAACTTGCATATTGCCAAGTCTCATTTTGAAAGCTGCAGTCCTAGAGATTAATGTCAGCAACTCAGTACAATAGCTTACACAAACATAGTCTTCCTAACGTGTGTTAATTCCTTCCTGTCTAAAAAAATTCTACGTTGAAGTGGGGTCACACTGTTTTCCCATCCAACACTTTAAAAAGGTGGTTAATGTATGAGTTAGCTAGTATTTTTTGACATTTATAACTGACATAAGGAAAAAAAACCAGTATAGACATAAGTGGTTATTCAATCATTAGAAATATTTACAAGGGAAAAAATCCACGTAATAATTTTTTCACCTAATCAGATTCAATTTACAAAGTGGAAAACTTTGTTAAAAGTTCGTGGTAGTTGTTAGTAGTGGTAGTTAGTAACGTGAGCCCTTTTGAAGTCTAGGAGGTTTCAAGGCTAAATATTTGCATCTTAGTAATTGCTTTGAGTTGGTGCATAAATCCCATTTTCATTTCTATAGCTACACCTGGGGAGGTATTTCTGCAGGAATAAAAAATTGTTTTAAACAACTAACATTACACAATGTTCTGTATTCTCTCAGAAGCTCAAGTCCTGTCTAGATGGTACAATTAGGCACCCAAGAAAGCACAATAACTCCTCAGGCCATTAGGGAGTGATTGAGCCCATTATTTATACAGAGTGGTAAACCATGCTCGTGGAGACACAGCCCCTCTATCTGTGGTATGTTCCAAATAAGACTCCTTCCTCAATGGTAAGATTGGGTCCATTCTCAAGATATTCCCAGAAAGCATTCTTTGGAAGACGTTAGATATTTAAAAACCAAGCGTAATGTCATATGCCTAAGTATTACATGAGCATTTATTTAATTAACACTAATGCACTACCTGGGTGTTTTACACGTTCTTTTAAAGAATGGGAGGGACATGCTTTGCAATATTTTTTGGTACAACTTTGAGGAGGACACACCAATGAATGCAGACAGAAGCCTGCCCTCCATGAGGTAGTCAAGCAAGTAGCCTTGATGAGGTCCATCCAAGAGAATGAATAAACCGATCACCTTGTGATTCCCAATTATTTTCAAATGAGGTTTAGATGGCATTACCCTTGACCTTAACTGCTCACTAGGTATTTCAGATCCCTTGTCAGTAACTTCAGGAGCCAGTTTACTAATGTATAGCCATGGCATCTTTTTTACATCCCTTTGGGTTCCATACCAACCTTAGGTCCTCCTTGTTTAAATCCAATTAGGATCATGTTAGCCACTATATCCTAGATGTAAATTTCAGTGGCGCTTTCTCACTGGACTCCTGAGAGAAACAGCGTTGAACCGTGTGGGGCAGGGAGCAGAGAGGTCCTTCAGGTAATTTTTGAAGGGAATGCAACACTTACATATGCAAAGACTGACAAATATGGGATAATTCAGTTTTAAACAAACTTGCACGTAAAAATGATACTCTTGCACAACCCAATGTCTTCATAGTGAAAACAAGCTTCTTTATATGCAGCTGTCACTGGAATTCAAGGAAAAGATAGATGAGCACCTGAAACTAATAGGCTTGAACCCGTTTCAGCACTTCTTCTGCTTCAATGAGTCCAACATAATAAAACTAGGTATAGCGTGCAGCAAAAGTAGCCAATGTAATATTCATTGCGACCATAGATTTCCATCTCATACATACAAAGCATGGATGAAGTCATATATTTGCCAAATCAAACACAGAAAAAGCCTTAGGTATCCACACCAGATGCTGGCCTAGGGTTTGTTTGTGCACAAGTAAATGTCATGACACGAAGGTTTGTTTTCAAAGACAGTAGCTTTCATTACTGGGATTTGTCTATTCTAGAAGATCAAAATTACCCAGCACCTAATCCCTTTTCAATGATATTTCCTCTTTCTTAGGCTGAATCATCTGTAAACTTTTCCACTGGATTTTGTCTGAAATGCCTCAAATAGATGCCCTTAAAAAGAGCAAATTCCTGAGTGTAAGTTGTAAAAAGGCAAGGAAAAATAACATTTATTTTTAGGGTTACGTGGTTTGGGGGGGTGCGTGTGACTGAATGAAAAAATTCAAGGGATATCTAATCCTGTGCTTATGAAAAATTAATATGCCATCAGAGGACTCACAAGTATCGCTAAGATTAATGAAAGGCGCTTAAAAAATTACAAGCACACAAACTGATTTGATTAAAAAATAATCTCGCTGGTCGTCCTGTAATATTCTTCAACTTATCCACATCTATTCTGTCAGATGGTTATGATTAAAAATAGGTCAATGGGAGGCTACTGATAGAAATCACATGCAAAATGCACATGCAATGAATAGTAGTGGGAATGTTCAGGCAGTTTAACATGAATAAAAGCTTTTAATAAGCTTTGGTGGGGGTGACGGAAGGGCCGATTGCAAGGCATGGGGTGCTGGACAGAAAGGTGAAGGATGCTAGCGTCTTACCAGAATCTTTATTAGAGTTTTTGCCTTCACTATTGTCTCTCTCACTTGTGTCTTTCTCCTCCTCCTCGGCTCCTGCTGCTGGCTTAGCAGCTCCTTCTGCCTCTTCACTTTGTTCTTCTGTTAAGGAAAGGAGACCGGTCAGTAGGCTGGAAAACCCCAGAAGGATGCCCACTAAAATAAACGTGACCATTCAAAAACCGTACTATTTATGAAACACCTGCAGACATTCTACTCTGAGGAAAGAACACAAGTTTACTCTCGAGTCTCTATTAGAAGACTGTATCAATGCAAATTGTCATCTACAGTAACTTCTTTTACATCCATTGAGAAAATGTGCCTGTACTAAATGAAAAGAAAAGAAATCATTTTCAGGACAGGCTAAGCTAGAAAAGTTTTAAGAATAGGTGTAAGGAGGGCGCCTGGGTGGCTCAGTTGGTTGAGCAACTGCCTTCGGCTCAGGACATGATCCCGGAGTTCCGGGATCGAGTCCCACATCGGGCTCCCAGCTCCATGGGGAGTCCGCTTCTCACTCTGACCTTCTCCCTTCTCATGCTCTCTCTCACTCTCTCTCTTTCCTAATAAATAAATAAATAAAATCTTTAAAAAAAAAAAAGAATAGGTGTAAGGAAATTCTGTCATTTTACTAGTAGAAACTCGTCAACTACACGGACCCACTGTTCCATAGACTTGGATAGAGGACAGAGCAAACCGAACTCTTGGAAAAAATTTCTTAGCGAACTACCATGAACATGATGGGTCTAATACAAGATGGGTGCTACTACTGCCTTCAGTCCCCTTCAGACCCCAGGGAAATTTTTTGGAATTTGTCGGAGTAGGATCTCAAAACTTCAGTGACATTGGGGTGTGTGCCCCTGTGTGTGTGTGTGTGTGTGTGTGTGTGTGTGTGTTCTATAGGGGGCGCTATACAGGGCACAGGACAACCTAAGAAGGTGTACTATGACAACCCCATCACCCCACACTTCATTCATGGGTTCACACCAGCTAGATTACATGGAAATCCTCATAGTAACTCAACCCTATTTAATTATTCTGTAAATCTTAGCCATGCCGCTGCTGGTGGATTAATCTGTTTATGCAGTTAGCCTCTATGCTGGGTCTGTGTAGCACTAATCCGTGAAAGGCCCACTGTTCTCTTTCATCCTGCGATCATTTGTCTCTCACTGTGCTGATGTCACGTTTTAATGAATTTTTAGCAATCTGAGTAATGCCAGATAACCAGACTCGCAACTCCCCACAGCATGGCATGCTGTTTTCATTGCAGCACAAAAAAATAAAAATCATATTCCCCTGTTCAGGTAGGAATTACATAAATTAGGAGACGAAGGTAAAATGGGATTTGAAGCACCAGGCTGCTCAATTTCATAAAATCTTTAATGACCATATAAATTAACCCTGGAAAGGCAAAAGGTCATCGACACACATTTGCATGCACTCTTCTATTTGCTTTTGATAAGCAGAGCTTTTATGCAGAGAACATGATACAATTAACCCTTCAATAACCATACAAAACGCTGCTACGGACATTTTAAGTGTCAAGCATTAACTGAAAATTACACACTGCATAAAATTTTCATTGCAAATGCTATAGTGATTGAAAGGGGAAATCGTGGCCCTCTCCACACCCCATGTTTTATTAATAACGTTCTGACAGCAGAATGAAATATCCACTGTCATATGTAGCAGCTGAGCACAAAAAAAAAAAATTGCTATTTAGTGCCTCACTTGCCAGCCCTGCTCTGCAACTGTGTGTGCAGGAAAAAACAGAAGGGGGCAGTTCCGGGCTCAATGGGGGAAACAAGAATATTATTTGAAATAAGAGTTTGTTTCCACTGTGAATCCTCAAAGGCACCATACAAATCCATTTATTCCATATTTGCACTTTGCCACTGCACAAAGGCAGAGCCAAGGTCCGTGGTGGAGGGGGTCAGTCATCTGAGGGCTTTGGGGGAAGCGTCCCTTTCAGGCAAATACCTGTGAAATTTTTACTTTAAGAGGAGAGAATCAACACTTCTTAAGGCTCTAGCCTGCCTTCACCCCGTCAGTGATAATTACTGATCAAACACAGGCTCCCTGGTCCCGGCAGGAGCCAGCCTGGGTGGGGACCATGGCCGGCTTGGTCTGGGGGCCTGGAAGGCTGAGGTCACGACTGGATTGGGCTGTTTCCCTGCCAAGTCCATACATGTGACGTGACATCCAGTGTCGAGCCTTCTACCTACGACAGCCCATGGCAATTACTTTTCAACTCAACCTGGGGACGGGATGCAAGACTTCTTTGAGCAGATTTACTGGACCTTTCCCCCAGGGCTGGAAAATGAAGTGTCAGAGTGCTACCGAGTGTCCTTATCTTGAGGGGACATAAAATTGTAAGGGCTATCGCAACTCACATTAATAACACATAGTGCGTCAGGAGAAGAAAACAAAAATTATGAAGGTACTAAAAGACAAAACTACAGTATTATCTGGGTCTCATCAGACACCGTTTGCAGGGTCTTCCTCATTTTCCAGTATGCTTTTTAAGTGTGAGAGAAATTCCCAGACATGTTCTTCTATACATCACTGTGGTGTCTGACCTCAGCCTGACCCTGGCAACAGTTTGAGAAATCTGAATGTGAACAAAGACTCTGTGTCAGCAGCAGGGAAAGATTGTGGGGTAGACTCTCCCCATCAACGTAATCGCAAACAGCAGTTCGGAGGCCATAACTTTGCCTAGCTCTTCCAAGCCACAACTCATAACCTCTAGAGATGGATTTGCCCGCACTGCCTTGTTCCTGTGACTTTTTTCCTCTGCCTCTTTTCTGGTTCTTCCTTTGAAGTAGGCAGGCAATTAGCTCTAATGCTCAAGCAATTCAGGCCTGTTTTGTGGTTTGGAAGGCGTAAGCTGTTTATTACAGGTAGGCTCTTTGGAGCCATAGAACTTTGCAAATTTTTAATCATGCAAAAAATAATCAAAGGGTAACATATACACCATAAAGTTTCATACGAGGCAGAAAAAAAAAAAAGCTCACTTTCGTTCTTAAAGAGAGCTTTTAAAAGAAATTTGACATTCATTTTATAAAGAGACTTTAGAGTCAAGAGTATTGAGGAGAAACAGCTTTCCAGGAAAACCCTGGGTTGGATTTGGGGTTAAAGGAAGGGGTGTCTACATTCGACTTTTCAAAACCACATTTCCTCAACTGTAAAATGCCATAAAACGTAAGGCGCTTTATTGAAAAAAATATATATATTATTAAGGTATTACTACATAATATGTATTAAAGGAATGCCTTAAAACGAAGGAAAATTCCATAAAATTCCATTCTATAAAATTGCAAAATAAAGACACTAAGTTACATAAAATTCTGAAATAAAGATGCTAAAGCAGTTTTTATTTTCATCAATAGGTTTCTTCACTAATATATTATATATAACAGTAACATTTCATAATACTGTTGTATTAATAGTATATGTATTTTTAATTATGCTTTTGCTTTATGGAACATAAAAAAATACAGTATTTATCCATATGCTAAACTTTACGGCATGAATGTACTTAAACTTAAACTGTGCATTAGGGTTCTGTAAGGCTTCCCAAATTTCAAATAAATAATACATTTTCATCTTTGAATGTTTCAAAATACTAGGAAGAAGACAAAATGCTACTGTACTCTCATATTCTACAGGTGTATTACGCTAACTTCCCCTAGCATTTTTATCACCCTTAACATAACAATCTTATAAGTTACTCTACATACACACATAAACAGTATTTAAAAGACAGAAACGTTTTTGTGTGACTACTTTAGAATACTTCCACTGGAATAATAAAAAATAATTGGAAAATGACTATTAATTTCTTCTATAAAATTATACAATTTCTACGCAAATCTACTTTAGTAATAGCCCTCTGATCAAAGCACCAGCCAACTGTGCTTGGTTCCCATTGCTTTATTTTACAATTGGGTTTGGGAAACCTCTGAGTTGTCTAAGGAAAACACTGCATACATTTTAAGCCCATGGAGTAATCATGTAAAGAGGAAACAGAGAATAATAACTTAAACATTTCATATGTTAGTTTTAATTTTAGATATTGAGCTTCTACTCTATATACCTGGCTTATAAGAATTCTTTCCTGAACTCCTCCATTGTCTCTCTGTACAGACCCACACTATCCAAATCTATCTTCTGAATGATCTACTTACATCTGACTTTCCCACTCAAAACCTTTGCGTGATAGCCATCCCTTACAAAGAAAAACCTCAGTCTCTGTACCTGGCAAGAACGCCTTCAAGATACCTGGTCCTTGTCTCCCCCCGCCCCCATTGCTTCCTACTTCACTTTGAATCATATACCAATTTCTTACACTGGTTGAAATGATCAAGCCTTTGTCTACCTTTCTGACTGCACCTTATGCTATTCACCTAGTCATTCACTAACCTCTCTCCGGAGATATTAGCCTTCTTTGTCTTGCCGAAACATCACCAACTTCCTTCTATCTCTACCCGAAAGGCATTTCCCCAGATTCGTGTAATTGGCTCCTTCTCATTAGTTAGGACTCAGGCAACCTGTCACTTCCTCGGAGCACTTTTCAGGCCACTGCCTCTAAGGATGTTGGACACCTGTTACACGGGCAGAATTCTCAGACTTTAGTGGGAATCACATCACCTGGAGGGCTTGTTGACTACAGATTTCCAGGCCCCATCCCCACTGTTTCTGAGTCTGTAAATGTAGGACGGGGACCAGGAACGTGCGTTGTTACAATCCCCAGGTTGTGCTGATGCTGTTCTTAGGGCAATCACACTTTAAGCAGCTCTGCTGTGACACATCTTTTACTTCCTCCATTATGTTCACAGCAATCTGAATAGAACTTCTTTATTTGTATAGAACTATTGTCTAAAAAGGAGAGAAGTCATCTGTCTTACTCATGACTTAATGCCCAACAGTCCCTGGCTCTAATATTTTGAGTAAAATTGAGAATTCCATTTTCTTACTTGGGATAACTACGTTTATAGCAAGATGACATCAGTTAAGATGGAGAAGAAGAAACAGTCTCGTAAAAATGTGAAATTCCATTTGGAATTTGTTATATTGGACTTCCCTACAGAATACCTCCGTGAAAATATCCAGAAAGCATGAGAATATCTCAATATAAAGCTTCTCAGAGACCTAGGTGAAAGTGGAGATCATGGTACCCTTGTTTATAAAGCAATAAATAAATGCATTGGGAGGGAGTTTTTTCCTTTTTGTTTGATATTTTTGTCATAGTCTAGATATTTGGTCCATTACCTCCAAACCGATATTAACGAAATCCTCTGTTTGAGCTGTAGGTGAGGGAGGCGAACTGGTTTATGCTATTTACGTGACCTCGTTAAATATGCTCTCCAGTTTTGTAGGAGAAAGCAACATATAGTATGAAAAAGTATTCATGAGAATACGTAGGTGAAGGTGAACTTAACTTCAAAGAATTTTTAAAAAGCAAAGTTCTGACTTTATACTAAAGGAATGTTTTCACTTGCAAAATATATTTCAAATCCCCATTATGAATGCAAAGGACTTTTTATAATCTTTTTTTTTGGTCCTATATATCATATTATTATTCCAATTGTAGAAATCTGAAAATTGGGATCGTGCCAGGAATAAATGAGGTGTGTTGTGGAAACACGGGTAAATGTCCTCTTAAATTATCTGAACATAATGCAGCTCAGAGAGCATTGCTGTCATTTTTTTTTTTTTAATACACACACCAGCACACAGAGCGCAGGGACTAGTAAATGTGTTGACATGGGTGTACAAAGTCCAATCAACTCATTAATTACCCCAAAATAACTCCACCAACTAGGTGGTTTGATTTGGGGGAAAATAATATCTGGCTTTTTGACTTCTACTTTGTAACAAACTGCCCACATAGGTGAAACCTCATAGTGTATAAATGTAGATGTGAGAAATTATCCTGCAGGAGTTGCTGGTTCTTTCTTTAAGATGTTACTTTATAAAAAAAAAAAAAAAAAGGAAAAAAAAGATATTACTTTATGTATGTATCCAAATATAGTATATATGTCATTTTCTATTTAATTTTGCTTTTAACTTATTTGTATGAGATGTGATCATATCTCATTAGAGAAGTTCCAGAGATACATTTATTACATAAATGATAGGAGTAACAAATGTAACTCACTTAGGACAAGCAAGATTTTGAGAAGGAATAGACGGATTACCTGAGGTTGCTCTCAACTGTGGCTCCGTAAGGTCATCCTCGCAGGTTCTGGCTCCCAGAGAGGCAGTTTCTGCAAAGGACATTAGATGAAAAAGTAATGAGCACACCATGTCCAGCTCTGCAGTCACAGTATCACAAGAACCCCAAATCTGACTTTCAAAGAACTAAGCACCCGGTGGAGCCCAGGTGAGACCCCAGCACATCTTACATCCCAGGGAACAGGGGTTAGCAAAATGAGTCTAAGCTTCGATCATATTCTCGATCGGCAGCGCACAACAAATACAACAGTACAGACAAAACATGGAAGCAAAAGGACTCATTTGATTTTTCCATGTTCGATATTTGGCCAGGCCTACACGACAGGTGTATGTGTTATAATGACAACGGCGCATTGCAAAAATCAGGAGCACACGTCTACTTTGCTGTCAAGATAGCGAAAAAGAAAGAAACAAAAAAACTTCAATATCTGATAGCTGATGTGAGAGACCAAAGCAAAAAAACAAAAACAAAAAACAAGGAACTGAGGAAACCTGAAGAATACATCCAAGTTGTCAATAAATTCACATCTTTATTCTCATCTTTTATTTGAACTCCAGAGCAGAAGTGCCAACAATGTCTTGGTTTGCTAAATTCAACTGTAACCACAAATCATTATTTTCATGTACCTCCATTCTTCCTTTGTGTTCCCCGGTGTGGGGGACTTTATAAGAAAATGACTGGACCTCAGAAATCACCCTCAACATCTCATTCTTTCTCCACACCGAGTCATCCCCTGCTGTTGATTCAACAGCAATGTCTCTTGTCATGTGTGTTTCTCTATTTCTCTGTCATCTTCTCTTTACTGACAATTTCAGTGGCCCCCACAACAATCTTCCTGCCTTGAATTCCTTGTCTCATCAGTCTAATCTCTCATAAAACCACAAGACCTTTTTTCCCAGAAGACAGAATTGCCTGAGTACCACTCATGGCTTCATCTGTTTCTAGGGAAGGGAACTTAGGTACATAATTTAACCTTCCTAAGCCTCAATTCTCTCTGTGGTGATATGCAGATATAAGTGTATAAATAACCAACAATTATAAGAGAAAAAATACAAATAAAGATGCAACATGCTCTAGTCTTCAAAGTGAGAAAAGGCTGGATTGTAGTGAGAGGTTGAAAAGATCATCACACAATTCTTACACTGCCAAAGAGACTTGTATTTATCTAATATTTCTGGGGACCAGCATCTCTAGTTGATTCTGAAGGCTTTAATTAAACAAATAATTAACCTTGAAAATAGAAGTGTACACCAAGGCACTATTATTGCAGTTACTGATTGTTTTTCCTGCTATGTACAACACCTCTGGCCTCTGGTGGTAATCTATTTAAAAAGAATGATAATAAACCCTCAGTGTCTTCACTCCAATAACAACAAAAACATCATGGTTGTTTTGTTTTGTTTTGTATTTAATAACCAAAACTTGAATTCGTCTTGAAAGGGAGTTCATCCTTAGTTCTTGCTTATAAATCCAAATAACTTCCAAATTGATCACGGTATTGATATCCATCCAATATGTCATTCAAGAAACCCTTCTTCCCCTTGGCAACCTCTTGGATCTTTATGCCTTGACCAGTGTTGTTCCTTTTACTTTGTAATGTCTTTTTGTTCTTCTCCTGTTAAACTCTTATTCTTCCCTCAAAGCCTGAAGCAAGTGCCACCTCCTCTGTGTTCCCATAAATATTAGCTTATAAATATGTTATAAGCTATTTATATATATGTATGTTATATATAATACATATATAATGTTATAAGCTATCTATTTATAATATTATAAATATATATATCCTAAGTATATCATGTTACCTTTTTACATGATTCATGCATATTTCCCCAATAAATCGTGAGTTCTTCAAGAACTTTCATCTGCACAGATTCTCAACTAAGGAGAAAGTGAGGCATGGCAAAGTCACCAGGATGCTTCTATTCAAACACGAATCTACACCCTATATGCCGAAGCAGATGAATCTCAAGACGAGAATTTTATAAAAGCTTCCCAGAGTCTCAAGCCTCTAAATTCAAAGCCCTTTCAATTATACCAAGCACAGATACTAATTCTGTTACATATACAGATCTTCCTCCACTTATGATGGGGTTAAGTCCCCATGAATGCATTGTAAGTTGAAAATACCTCAAGTCGAAAATGCTTTTAATACATGTAACCTACTGAACATAGCTTAGCTGAGCCTATCTTCAACGTGCTCAGAACACTTACAGCAGCCTGCAGATGGGCAAAATCACCCAACACGAGGCCTAGGTTATAATGGAGTGTTGAATATCTCACGTAACTCATTGAATACCGTACTGAAAGTGAAAAAACAGGATGGCTGGGTGGGCACAGGATGGTTGCAAGTCTACTGGTTGTTTATCCTTGTGAGCACCTGGCCGATTGGGAGCTGGGCTTGCTTCTACCGCCCAGCATGATGAAAGAGAATCTTGCCACATATGGTTAGCCCGGGAAAAGATCGAAATTCAAAAATCGAAGTATGGTTTCTATTGGATGCTTACCCCTTTTGACCACCGCAAAGTTGAAAAATGTTAAATTGAACCACTGTAAGCAGATTATCTGTCTAAATGTGTGTGAGTGTGTGCTAAACCAATTATGTCGCTCTTCTCTAGAAAAAAATAATAATTTATCGAAGAATCCTGACCATTCAAATACACGCACACAAACACACATTTGATACTCCCTCAAACAGATATCAGGAGTATCTGAGTAAATCTGACCAAATGACTGCTACTCTTTTAAGATTCATGGAAATAAAAATTTAAAACTTATTGAGTTTTATATTTCTCCCAGTACTCTGATGACCTCTCCACGTAAAATACTCATGTAAGGGAAGCCCGAGTGGCTCAGTCAGTTAAGTGTCTGACTCTTGATTTCGGCTCAGATCATGATCTCAGGATCCTGGGATCGAGCCCCGCAATAGGCTTCCCCCTTAGTAGGAGTCTGTTTCTCTCCTTCTCCCTTTCCCTGTGGCCTTCTCCCCGCTGCATGCTCTCTTTCTCAAATAAATAACTAAATAAATCTTGAAAAATAGTTACGTAATCCTCGTGGTAAAGTCATGAGGCAAATATTAATCCTTATTTTATAAATCGGGAGACTGGAGTTTAAAGAGGTTAACGTCACTTTCCCCAGTTTCTCAAGTTTGAAAATGACAGAGCCTGGAAGGGAACCCAGTTCAGCCTGGTAAAAAGGCTGTGAATGTCTGGATGTGGCCGGTTGTAATACCGCAGTATCAAGGAGCTTATGAAGGGTTTCCTATCTTAGTGAAGTCCCAAAACCAAGGAAGGGTGGTGTGTGGAAGAAAGTAACTATCACTAGTCTTGTAAAAATTCTGGTATTTCATAAAACATTACATTCCTTGAATATATGATGCAACTAAATAATAGTTTGGTGCCACACTGAAATCATTTTATTTGAGAGTGATTTAAGGAAATGTGCAAAATGTCAAAACCAGAAGCTGTTATTTAATCTCACAAATTAGGATGCATGGTACTTGGAAAATGTTCCATTGAGAGCAACTTGTGCAAATAATTTTATAAAGGAATGTAGTTCAGATTGACACAGAATATTTTTCATGTCCTCAATAATGCTGCTCTCTTTTTATACAAATGATATAAATATTTTAATAAAGAAGCTTTTAACTTAACAAATGAACTGATTAATCTATACTTTTCTGCCTGTGTAAATGAAATGTTTAAAACCTAGTAATGATACATAGCATCTTTCAATATTTCACTTTAATAATTGCTCTGTAATAACAAATTTGACTGCTGTTAACACGATCTGTCTCTTTGCTGGTGATTTAATTAGATTACTAATTTGTGTTCTCTAGCACCTGACCTTTCTTATTTAATACTATTTAAAAATAACACCACTGAAAATTTATCCAGTGTTCTACTCTATTCTGTCAATTTGGTGATGATCACACATTTGAAAATGGTACCAAATTACTCTATTTTTATTAACACAATGTAGGAGTAATCGGCCCCATTTTCTGTGGAATAGTCTATCGATCATCGCAATCACCATTATCAACAAAAACACTTCACAGAGTATTTGCTCTGCCCAGTACTAACTGTTGCCCTTTATATGCATTGGAA
Source organism: Nasua narica (assembly GCA_028533885.1). NCBI lineage: Eukaryota > Metazoa > Chordata > Mammalia > Carnivora > Procyonidae > Nasua > Nasua narica. The sequence goes on along the minus strand of CM052798.1, from coordinate 118,167,148 downwards.
CACCCCTAGCAACTGGTGAGTCATGATTTGAACCCGTGCATTTTTATTTCAGAGATAGGGATCTTAACCACAATGATATACTAAGCCATATTTTTAAAATCCTACAAGTAGCTTTCCTTTTGATTCTACAGTTATGTCTTGTGTTCATTTTTCTTATTTGGCCTGAATTCTGCTAACTACCTATTCCCCTGGCCCAACCCAAATGGTTACATCTCCAAAGACAATGTTTAAAACCTAAATTTTTAGCCTTCTTGTTCCCTTTTATTATGGGACAGAAGGTTCTCAAGGCCCTGTCTCCTTTCCTCACACTTGCTACCCCAACTCATAAGCCTATCCATTTCATTACTCCTTTTCGTCTTCCCCTTCCCTTATATGAATAATTATACTGGTAAGTAAACTGATAACTTTTAGGCATTTCATCTTAGTTAAGAAACGATTGAGTTTTCCTCTGTCAAATCTTTTTTTTTCCTGCTGATAGGAATCATATTTTTAAAAAAGCTACAATCAATACAAATCAGGGAAAGATCAGGGAAAGAGCTGGAATTTAAATTTTATATCTGGAATTTAATTTTTTTGAAATAGTCTAGAGGGCGCTTGGGTGGCTCAGTAGGTTAAGCAACTGCCTTCGGCTCGGGTCATGATCCCGGAGTCCCGGGGTCGAGTCCCACATCGGGCTCCCAGCTCTATGGGTAGTCCGCTTCTCACTCTGACCTTCTCCCTTCTCATGCTCTCTCTCACTCTCTCTCTTTCCTAATAAATAAATAAAATAAATCTTTTTTTTAAAAAAAAGAAAGGAACAGTCTAGATACCTAAGTAGAGAATTCTAAGTTTAAGAATGTTTGTTGTCATTTGAGAATAAGTCTAACCTAATCTGCATTTCATGATCACACAGTCATGAGTTTTCTGTATTTTTATCAGCAAAATTTGGGAAGCATTTGGTATAAGTTCAGTAATTTTTTAAAACACTGCCAAGGATAGTACTAAGACAGTATCAGCCTATAAAATTTTCACATCTCATTTCCTCCCGGTGATTTGCTAATGCATTAAGTAATAAAGTGTACCATGATTTTAGCAACATGTATAGCACATAAAATGAAATATATACCACTAAACAGAATAAATATTAAGCCAACTAGTCTAAAGTAATAAAGAGAAAGAAAAACATTTTCTGTAGTCCTAGGAAACATTTTGAGTTCCACTCTCCTCCTAGCCATTAAAAAAAAAAAAAAGAGTCCAATTCCTGGAAAAGTCAAAATTCTAAAAGAGCATACACATTTCAAAAAAACTCTCCTACTCTCCTACCTTCTCCTCCCCATTTCCCTTCTAAAGCCCCTCCTACCTTTACCGCCAATATGTGATTCATTGTTTTAGGCTACTTCAGGGACTCTGATATAGAAGAGAAGATATTTGCAGCACTCCAATTTTAAATAATAAGTAGGTATTTGGTTGGAAACCTGTTAGGTGCTAAGCACATAACATCAATTTTCTTACTCAATCCTTGCAGTATATCTGTACAGAAAAACCATTGCTTTTATGAAAAAGATGAGATATTAAAGCTCAGAAATTTTAAGTAATTTTTTTCCCCAAAGACAGAGAGTAGCAAAAGTAAGATCTGGACTTAGTCATACTCTCCCCCGAACATTGTCGCCTCCCAGGCAGCCCCCAGGACTCCTGGGACAGGATGTCTAAAACCCGAATTTCCCATCTCCTAAAAAAAACAAAACAACAACAACAAAAAAATAGTTCAAACTCCTCCAAAGCAAATTCATCACAACAAGATCAATATCTAGAAGAACAAATCAAGTTCAACATGTTTTATTATCTTGGTGGTTTACATTTTAATAAAGACCTTTGAATTTGCTTGCGCAACTGCAAAAGTGAAGCCTGTTTTCAGATGAAGCAGGGTTGCAATTAAAAACAGTTTCAAGTGGTCTCCATCCTTTCCCTACATGGATACAAAGAGTGCTCTTCTAAAAAGCTGAGCAACTCAGCATGCTACCAAATGGTTTTGAGTAACCAAGCAACATCATCTTTGTTGACCTGCAGTGCATTCTCTTAAATTATTTCTTGTAGGCAGTAACAGATTGAAGTGCATTGGATGCTCCAGTGTCAATTACCTGAATGGGGCTGGATTTGTAATTTTTTATTTTCTGGAAAAGTAAAGCTCCTTCACCCTGCCCTGTCTGGTTTTATTCAGAGTTATTTTTATATAGTAAGGGAGTAGTATCTTAGTATCTCCTGGGGCCTCTAGGCCAGGAAAGTGTGATCACTTCTTTCTGCTTCTTGAATCATCTATGACCTCAGTGCAATGGGACCTCAAAAGAATTTAATAAGTTCCTGATATCAATTAGTCTCAGTAAATTACTCATACAACTTCTTAATGTGTCTTACTTGAAAGTGCTCTTACTGAAATATTTTTTCTTAAATTTCTTAATTTCGAATACATTTCTCCACATAAGATTCAGTTTCATTTCTGATTGTTTTCAAATTAAGAGATCAAAATTCTATTGTTGTAACTTAGGGAAAACATTGTGATCCCATCTGTCAGTTACCCAGTTATCTGTACCTAAGTCCTTATGAGATTCATCACAATCTCCATATTGTCTGAAAATGGTTTTCATTCCTTAGCGTATCGTGTGGGCTTTGCTAGGTGGCTAATCAACAGAGGAAACACCTTTGGTCTACACATTGATTCCCACCCTACCCAATGATAGCCTTTGCTCCCATGGAGGAGCCCTGGCTGTTCATTTCAGCCCATTGCTTTGTATCACATAGCAAGTTTTTAATCTATGAAAACCTCAGCTTTCTACTCCACAGCTACCAACTTTTCTGAATAGCCTCATGCTAGGTCAAAAGCCTTTTAAAGTTATTTTTTTAAACGTAAAGAAAATAATGTTCATCCAGAAGTGCATTTTTATCACTATTTCCTTCACTACTTTCTTTTTTTTTTTTTTTAAGATTTTATTTATTTATTTGACAGAGAGCGAGACAGTCAAAGAGGGAACACAAGCAGAGGGAGCAGCAGAGGGAGAAAGAGAAGCAGATTTCCCACTGAGCAGGGAGCCCGATGCGGGACTTGATCTGAGGACCCTTGGATCATGATCTAAGCTGAAGGCAGACAGGAGTGAGCCACCCAGGGGCCCCTTCTTCACTACTTTCAAAGACTCCTTACAACAGTATCATTTACTCTCAGGGAAGTTGCATTTCTTTGTTTCAGTCATATTGTTTGGTTCTTGGAAGCTGCTATATCTTCTCTTTTGTTTTCATCTCAAAGACTTTAGCAATGATAGGTGCCTCCCTCTAAGACTGCATTGTTTTTAAATCACTACAACAATTACAGCATTTAATCAGTTTCACAACTTTAAAACAAAACTCTGATTTTACTTCAATCACATTCAGTGAAACATTGGGCATTCTTCTTTGGAGTCATGATCCATGAAACCATTATCCACTCTTTTTTTTTTAATTCAATTAGCCAACATAAAGTTCATCATTAGTTTCAGAAAGCCATCATTCACACTTGTTGTAATAGAACCAAAATGAGTAATCTTGTGTTGAAATAATGATAATTTTTTTTTAAACTGAGCTTCATTCTTTTTGCTTGAAATTTTGAGCAAGCAAAGATAAGAGGTGAGCCATCAGTGACATACAACTGCCCACTTCTGCTGTAGCTATCTGGCCCTCAGAAGCCTGTGCTCTTCAAAACACTATTTCATTAGAAAAGTATGGACTAGTCCTATGCATATATTTGTATTAAGGAAAAAGAAAAAACATAGACTTAGAAACAGATACACCTGGACTTGAATCCAAGCTCAACACTTTCTCGCTATTAGACACAGCCAAGTTACTTAGCCTCCCTGAGAGATCCTAGCTATAAAAATGGAAGCAAAACTAACCAGATTTCAAGGTGTGATAAGGAGTAAAGAATATAAAGCATCTAGTACTGAATAAGTAGTAGTTGTACTCATGCACGAGTCTTCTTTGGCTTTGGTCCATTCTGGTGAATACAAGTTATTTGAAGGAAAGACTACATCAACTTGATATTACTGCTTTTGGGGTTATATTTATATGTAATATACTCTCGGTCTATCAGCTAAGTTAGTATTTTAGACCTTTAAAATATCACTATTATATGTGTAGATATTTTGGAAAGAGCAAATGTTAACAAGACTAAACATTGTTTTCCTAAGCCGTGCAGTTTGAATTTTTTTTTAATCCCTAAGCAAATTTTACATTCTGCAATAAAAGTGGTATGTGTACCAAGTTGTAAAGACTGTTCAATTCACAGTGGTTTGGCCATTTACAAAAGTTAAAGTGAAGAAGATGAACTCTTTAGACTGGTGGTGATATCCAAGTCAGCCCTAGGTTTCCCCCAAGAGGGACACTGTCCTTTCCAATTTCAAACCCCACCTCCACAATTGGCCTTTCATCAAGAAAAAATTTAAGAAGTCACAAACAACCTCAGATTATACAGATTTGTAAATGTGGCAGTCTCCAAAACCCTAAACATCTCCATTTATACACAAACACTGAGTTTGGTTAATTTTCTAGATTATTCCTTATACTATAGTCACCTAAATCATATGTCTGACCAAATACAACATCAAAGCACTTAACGTTTGCTTTCTCTTCAAAGCAATTCATAATGAACCAGAGACAATAGTTTAGAGCTTTCACAAACGCAATGTTAAATGGGAAATGTATGGGATGAGAATTGAAACTTTAGCTTCCATCTGTGTACTTTTAAACAGCTCTATTAACATGCTGGAGCCAGTCTTCTCATCTGTAAAGGGGGGATAAAATGATCTCTTCTGCTTGCTATGCAAGTCATTGTAAGGATGAAATGTAGGTTGTTGTTATCAACACCTCCAGTTGACCATGCAAAGTAAGGAAATACAATCTTTGTATCATACTCTTTAAATATTAAATGTCTTAAATATGTTGACATGGAATGTACCATTACTACTTATAATAAACTCTTCTATACAGTTATATATATGGGGGAAATTATTGCTTCTCATGTGCAGGCTTATTTATTTTGTGAATTATATATGGCTATAAAAGAAAATCCTCAGATGACTAGATCAATTCTTTTTTATCAACACTATAATTGTTGAAATAAATTTACCATTAACCTAAGACATAGAAAAGTTTCCTGAATTATATGTAAATAATCCTTGGATTTTCTCTATTTTGAGTTTTCTACATTTCACCACATTAGGAATGGTCAAATTTATATGGTCATATACCCCTAATTATACTTAGGAGAATTGACCTAGGCAATTGGTCAAATGTTTGATGGATACAAACATAAGTAAAATAAATCTGGAGAGGGAAAGTTAGTGAAAGTATGCATAGCCCTAGAAAAGGAAGACTAGAAAGTCTAGGTTGAAGCCAAGAGTGAAAAATGTACTATTGGAACCTGCTATGAATTTTCAAGACAATACTTATGCATACCCATGAAATGTTTATTTAATAAATCATTCATTAATGAGCAAACAGATTGATGAGATTTGGCACATTGCTTTCTTTGGACTGTATTAGCAGTAGAAAAAATGGTTTCTGAGACATGGCCAATTTTTTTTTCTCCTTTGCCTGAATGCAAAATATTGGCAAAGGGTCCCTTGATTTTGGCAAAGTGAGTTTTAAGCAGGGGGTACCATTGTCATATTTGCATCTTTGGGATGCTATGTGGAAGATGGGATGGAGGAGGAAAAGTTTTGTTATTTAAAAAAAAAAGGATACTGGAACATTCACTGTACCTCAATCCATTACTGTCTAGAAAAAATCATGGATAAAGGAAGAACAGTGATTCCATTGGAGAGAAAAAGGAAAGTTCAAAAGTCCAAGATTGGGATGAGAGAAAAGATCATGAGCTCAATTTTGGACATGAATTAGAGCAGAGCTGTTTGGAAAACATTTAAGTTTATAAAACTAGGTCTTAAAGGGGAAGTCTGGGTTCGAAATACTTGGAAGCTAATACCTATGAGTAAATCTCAGGAGCAATGCATAGAGTATGGAAGATAAGTTCTAAGGAGAGAACTCTTAGAAGGGAAAATTAAGAAGTGGCACTGAAGATCACTGAAACATGATAAAAGATAATGACAGAGAAAATGAGGTTAACACAGGACCCTGGAGTGACTGGTAAAACAGTGGCCAAAGGACAAGAACTCTTCCAGAAGTATGAGGCACAAGTGTACCATAACACAGAGATGTCAAGTAAAATAAGGTATTGGTGACATTGCGAGACATAGGTAGCAACTGGACCAAAGAGCTAGTCACGGAATGGATACATATTTCAAAGGAGGAGCAGATAGGATTTGCCCATCGGTTTGATGAGGCAAGTGAAAGAACAAGAGGAGTGAAAGATGACTACGATTTTTTTTTTTCCCCAAGAAATCAGAAGAATGGAGATGTTATTTACTGAGATGAGGGAGAATGCAGATGGGAAGTCGGGAGGGAGAGAAAGTTTGGAATCTATAGTTTTGAACATGTTTACTTTGAGATGCCCTATTTATACATCCAAGTAAAGGGGTCAAGTAAGCAGATGTTGGGTGGAGGAACGGAGGGGAGAAGGAAGGGTGAGGCCAACATACAAATGGTAGAGTAAGTCCTTGAGATGAGATTGAATAAGATCACCTAGAGAATGAGGGTCCCCGATTGAACCTGGGCTACACTCCTACACAGGGACATATCAAAGCAGGTGGCCCCACAAGCAGTCTTTTCCAGTAGGGAAAAATATTTTATCATTGACATTGTTTAGAATTATTTGTGCATGGCAAAAATAATAATTAAGCAGGTAACTTTCCTTCACTTTTATTGTTTTTAAATTCCCTATAGGGACTGCTCTTTCTTTATCGCCTGCACCAGGTGGAGGCACTCCCACTGGTCCCTTCGAAATTAAGGAGGGGGCAGTGAAGAAGACTGAGCAAAAAGAGTCAACGAGGTAGGAGAAAATCAAGAAAGAATGAGGTGTGGAAAGCCTGGGTGAAAGAGACATTTCAAGAAGGGAGAGGTCACCTTGTTAAAAGCTGCTGGTTGGTCTAGCCCGAGAAGGAACTCACCAGTAGACTTGCCAAAGAACGGGTCCTCAGAGGCCTTGAGCTTTTGTGGAGTGGTAAGGATGAGGCTCCCCTGAATGTGGTCTAAGAATGAAGATGAAGAACATGGAGATGTCAAGTGCAGACAATTCTCTGAGGAGTTTTTCTGTGAGAAGGATCAGAGAAATGGGCAGTTCATAGAGGCAGGCAGCATGCAAGAAGGCTTTTCATCAGCACGGTGATGGAGAGCATGCTGGTGTGACGACACGAATGAGTCAGTGGTGAGGAAAACATGACTTAAGGCCAAAGAGAGTGAGGCAGGCACGGGTCCTAGGATGGACTTGGGTGTGGGTTTCTGAAGAGCAGTGGGAACGGGATGGAAGTCAAGGATCACAGAAGTCATTGAAGTTAGGGTAGGACTTATCAACCTCTCAGAAGGTGGAAACGAACAGCATCATGAAGAGAATCCAGGGAGGAGAGCTAGGAGGTGGGGAGGACAGCAGAGAGCAAGAAGGCACCAAAGTAACTGTAGGTGATAAAATAGGGACTTGGAAAGAGAGTCAGAGAGCAGAACCCACTTTGTTTTAGCACATGAAATACCCCTATCGCCTTCTTTGTGATACACAATGACAGAAACCATTTTTGTTGAGGGAAGATTTGATTAGCAATCCTGTCTAGCTGTGAGCCAAGAACTATTTTTCCCTTGTAGATATTAGGGGTGCCACAGAAGCAATAAAACTGTGTCAACAAAAATGAAAAGGCTTACAGAACTTAAAACAGTTCCTTATTAAACTCTTCAATTAAGTTTTATGGTAATAGAATCACACTGTATTTTTCATAATCTTTCCAAGTTTGATCAAAAAAACTTACAATGCACACAGCACCTGCATTTTGGGATTTTGGTACAAGGTGAGGAAAGGTCTCAAAAATGTGTCGTGATTTGGTCCAATAAATTTGCTCTCCTGACAAACTCGATGAAGTAAATCATGATCATTACCGATGTAAAAGATGACAAGATAAGATGAAATTCACAAAGCCATAAACATCTGAGGATTCAAACAAAGAAAATTGCAAAAAATTAAACCTATCACTATTCCAAAATACCTGATAATAATAAATAGAGAAAATTGTACTTTCAAATGAGTGGGGATAATTCATGAATGATGACCAGAAGTCATATTCAAAGAAGTACAAAATAAATAAAAAGCCAGAAATATGGTCACCTTAAGAAAATAAAAAATTATATTGAGGAGGAGTGAGAGGAAGCTGGTGGTAAAGAAAATGAACAATAAGGAATTTATTTCTCTTTTTATTTCATTTCTATATACTACACATAAAAACATCTCTAATGTGGTAAATAATTTGAGCCAAATGCAGAATTCTCTTTTGAGGACTTTAAACAATTGATATTATTAAGGATGTAGCAAGAACAGAAAAGTATGTTTGATTCAACACAATATGTAATATGAGAGTAAGTTATATCTTTTATATGGCTAATACTTTGTTCCTGTCCCATATATTATAGATATAGATATAAGATTATATATATATATAATATAGATATATATATCTTTACACTGGTTCTCACACCTGTCCTCAGGAGGCATCAGCTAATGTATCCCCCCGAATACTCCAGAACTCTATTTCCAGAGTGAAGAAAACTGCCCTCTAGTTTGTAGTTTGCTTACAGTGATTGGAAATATGCTTTCTACAGGTACACTATGAATTGTTGAGAATTGTGTGTGTATGTGTGTGCATTCATATATATATATATATATATATATATATATATATATATATATATAAATGAAATAGGGCAAATCCAAATGGAATCAATGCTCCAATTTTGCACCCCATCATCTCTTCTGTTGTATCTCTAATAGGGTTGCAGGGTATTTAGGGGTTGGTGTGAGGGCACATTGTTTTCCTTTCTCTTGCCAAATACATAGAGGCCATCTTGTCTTGCTATGTCTTGTGTTTATTCATGTACTCAACAAGCTTTTACTGAATACTTACTATGTGCAGGTGACTCTGATAGTCACATTACTGGAGGTACGGTAGAACAGTATTTCAGGTTAATCAATCCTTTTCACTTAGAAAGACACAAAAATATCCTGGACTTGCATTGTTCCACATGCCATAAAATATTTCCTCTATACTTATTCAGCATAAATGATTTTAACAGACTAACTTAAATATAAGTTCTAAATGTTATAAATAAAACAGAGCCCCTAACATTATTTTATTAAAACTACAAAGGACTCTTAAAAATCATGATGAAAAATGACTACCTTTTTCCTAGTTCAAAAAAACCTACAATTTTTCTTTATGAACACATTATTTCTTTTCCCCCCACCACTAGTTTTTTGAAGGATTATATTTGGAAGGGGGAATAAATGGTATGCCCGTGCTTCTCACTTCTCCCCTGCCCACTTAGCCTGAGAAATTTCCAATGATTGCCAAGCTTGGGAGCCTTGACTCCTTCATTGCTTATAGTGAGTTGGTAAGTTTGCGCTGTGGATTTATTGTTAACACTCTTTTCGGCTTACTGAGAGTTACCTCAGGGGTAGTCCTTGAATTCCCCTACCAGTCACCACAGCAGTGGTCCTAGAATAAGCTTTCTGTGCACAGGTCCTCCCAACACTATCCCTCTTACATATGGCTGCCAGATCACACTTCCTACAACACCTCTTCAGTAGTGTAAGTCTTAAACTCAAACGTTCGGTACCTCCTTATTTTCTGCCTCTTCAAATCTGAACTTCTTTGCTCAGCTTTCAAAGGCTTCCATAGTCTCAACTACCTAGTTAATTTTTGTCACTTTCTCTTAAATGGTCATTATTAGTCTTTCAGTTTTATTTCTTGCTTCTCAACACAACCATATCAATTTCCTTTCACCCCTAAGTCTGAATCATATTATTTCCCCTCTCAAACCTAAGAACCATGCCTAAATAAATGAATAGATACAGAGACAAACAAATAAAACTCTATTTTTATTTCCACTCCTACTCATTCTTCATGCCCTAATATCTCCATTAACCCTACAGATCCAAGGCTCCTCCAAATGGGACTGAATTTGATGAAGTTCCTTAAAATGCCATAATTTACCTGACTTATTGAGTCCAGTACATTGATTCTGTCTCCTAGGCAGCTTCTAAACTCTTTGAGGGCAGAGTTTTCTCTCTCCCACTAGCCCAGGCCAGATGCTACCCCCAGAGCTATTGCCCAGTGGATTCCTCTCAAGTGGCTTCTAGAATCAATAATGGCAGCCAAAGAGAAGAATCCTCCAGGTATCAAAGCAGAGTCTTTTCCTCCACTTCATTCTGATTCTGACTGCAATTAATTCATCAAGTATTTGCCACATCTGCTATTAAATACAAGTATTTGGTATTCTCTCTCAAAGGTAAGAGAATTTAAAATCCTACTGCAACAGGCTAAAGAGGCAGAAAACTCCTTTGAGGTATCTGCCAGCATTTCGAACAATCTATCTCCCTTTCTTCCTCACACACAACTGTTACACATTGTAGAAGTGAGTTCGCCTCCATTGTTTTCCTCCTGCTAGTCCCTTTTTGTGAATGTTTCGTGAATATTATAATTCCTGTGCATTTAATTCTTTGAAGTCCAAGCACATTCTTGTTTGAAACAAAAGCTCTAGAGGATGAAATAAGAGTATACAATTATTGCAAAATAGCAATAAAATCACCTCCCCACACTTCCCTTGAGATCTGTGGTCAAGGAGATATGGCTGAGGGCTGAGACAGACGTCAAGTTGACTTTTAATTTTATGAACTATGATCACTTGGACAAGAAAATATCTTCAAAGGGTCAATAGCATTTCTGTAAATGGGAAGAAGACAGTGTGAAAAGACTGCTTTGAACAAGGTTTACAGAAAAAAAAACAAACAAACATATGAGCAAATATCAATAGTACTGTCTCAATTTCTCTCTTTCTCCGTAAAAGGACTTTCTTAAAAGTGAGGAAATTGCAGTTAAAAATTATTTTATAGCCCTTAAAATGAAAACATTTGCCTATTAAGCTCTAATGACCTACAATATTCTATCTGTAAAGCATCACTTGGCCCCCTGCTGTTTCATTTAACTTTAGCTGAACCTTTTTTTATTGCTTCCTAATCTACCTTAATTTGCCTAAGCCCCTTATTTGCCATTTCTCAAAATGTTTGTTTACATCTCACTGGAAATGTGTAACAAGAACAAAGTGCTTTAAGGACTAGAAATAATGATAGATTTAGACACATAATTTTACTTCACAGCATAAAAGACATTCAAATTAACACACATTCCCAGAGAGCCCACTAGGAGACAAGGGCCATACTTGGCTAGGAGACACTAATCTGAAAACAACCTCCCATGCCTTCAAGGAGCTTAAGTCTGGAGGAGACAAAATAGAAACCACCACCACTACTCAGAAAGTGATATGTTGGTACTAGGAGCCAAGGATTCTTGACACAAAGGAATACAAAACAATTAATTCGATGGGAGAACAAAGCATCAATGTAGTCGGTATTTTATTCTACGTCGTCATGTCATTTACTTTTTTTTTTTGGATAAATATTTTATAGACAAATGATAAGACAAGGACAATAGTCAGTTTTTAAAACCTTCCATGATTCAACCTATGTAAATAGTAGAATATGACAAAGATATCTAGAGTGATGCTGCTTTGGGAATCAGAAGCTTGGGCTGTACTATGAATTAGAGGTGTAACCCTGCACAGGTCATGAAACTGGTGAGTGCCTATTTCTCCAGCTGTAAAATGAGGGGCTGGACCCATGAGCTGTTAGGATCCTTCTGGCTTTCCTGTTACCTGAACATCTGCAATGATTTTTTTGTCAACTCACAAGTATTGGCTACAAAGGCTGAGGACAAGACCTCATAAAACTGAACAATAATTCACGTTTACCTAAAATCTGTTGTGTGTGTGTTTGTATTTACCACCCTCTCTTCACATTCCTTTCACATCATTAGCCTGTTGGTCCCTTATATTTGTAGAACCCTCAGCACTTTTCAAAGTATATTCATGTTCATTATCTGAAGTGCTCTAACTCCACATGCTAACCATACTCCAAAGAATCTTCCCTGGCTCCATTGCTAAGACCTGCACCTTATAACTTTCTTATTTACTCTTATTTTATGTTACTCAACTTTATGCTTAACTCCACGCTTTCCCTCTTTCCTTTCTTCTCAGAGGAGCCAAATACATCATTTTCTAGCCCTTCTCTTCTTACCCATTTGTCGAAATCACTGAAGTGGCTTTGTTTCCACTGAGTGCTTACAGCCTCAAGGAGTGAAAGTACAAAGGTGATTCTGTCTAGTACTTCTGTCAATTTGATTTAGGGAAACTCCCATTGCCTAAGATGGTTTCTTCAAAAATACGATGTCCCTGGAAGGTCTTAAGTTGGCAGCTTGTATTGGGGAAAAGGAAGTCTCTCTATGTAGCCAGGATGCCCAAGAGGCACCCATCCTACCAAGTGAATGCACGGTCAGGTTGGTGGAGTGGAGTTTCAGGGAGGGCAATAAAAATAGCAGTGCCAGAGAAAGTGGCTCCATCTTTAGAAATGTAATACATGTAATATTAAAATATATTTTTAAGTATATTTTCAACTTAAACTATGTGTCCCTAGTTTTCCTTCAAGGGTCTTAGAGAACAGTATTCTTGCTGAGGAATAGTAATCTTCTAGCCGAAGCTATGGCCATCCTTCCTATAAAAATGTACATCAGGATAATTTTGCAGGTAATTACAAGGGGGTGTGAAATCCCTAGGCCCATGGACCCCAGGTTATTAATAAGTTGTGCAGAAATAACCTAGATAAGATCTTTCGTGGGTGTTACATAACTCTAAGAAAGGTCCTCTACATTCTCTTTTATCTCATTAATGTAAAGCTTTTTCATTTGCCAGAAAAACAAGGATTAAGTCATCTAATTGGAACAGTCTCAACTTCTTAGTTTCTTTTTTGTTTGCTTGTTTCTAGTAATTATCCAAGGCAATATTGTAGGAGAATAATAGGAGTAACGAACAACTCTAAGTTCTCAACCAAAAATTTCTGAAAGAATAGAAATACAAGCAGAAATGGAAACCCAAAATGAACTGAATTTGGTCTGTAGCATATTCAGCATTTGGTGGACACTGACTTATGCCACCTATTTCCCAATGATTTCCTCACTTTATGTGAGTAGGATCAAAAAAAGAAAGAGAGAAGGAAAGAAAAATGGAACTGTTAATGCCAAACCACATGGACGTGTTTACACAAAAACAAATCAGCTGATCATTGGGTAAAAAACAAAACAGAACTCCTTTTCAAAAGAAAAATTGACTGCTTTTTTCCAAATATAAAATCTACAAGGAATTAACTGAATTTTTAAACTGAAATAATCAAATGTTTTAGAATCACGTGCTTACATATTGGCAAGAAATGTTACTTCAGTAGCTGAGAAGTGCTAATGGGCCTCTCCAAACACTTAACTAAATCCTTATGTAGAATAGATTTTGTTAAATATAGCATGAATAGCAATAACTACCAAACGTCATCAAGAGCATGTAGATTATCAGGGGAACACCCAGTGTTTCTGTATTATGGCTAATTTTGAGACTTTGAGTTTTAGACAAGTAACATTTTCAAGAAGGCAGTAAAATGACAGTATGCAAAGCAGTTTCATAAAATTTAATATGTATTCTACAAAAAGTGGGAAAAATTTTGATTTGAAAAACAAACTTATAAAAAAGGAAACATTAAAAAAATCAACTTGGTTTTTAAATAAAGTCGATTTCCAGACATTCTTTTTAATTCTCCAGTTCATCCACAAATTTTATCACTGAATACCTAAGAGAAGTGTGAAAACACTGAAGGATGTTGATATTTTGGGCTTACCAACTTTTGTAAGGTTCCTTTTTTTTCTTTAATAAACTTGTAAATATTCTCAATCAAAACAAAAATTTTGTCATGAGACGTTACTAGTGGGAAAAAAGTGCTTTAGAAAAGTTTGGTAAAATCAAGAAAGACGATAGATTGCAAACTTATATTAGTCATTTCAAATCATCTTAAGATGGCTTAGAAGCAAACCAGTGTTCTTTCCCCCTTTCTTAAGGGGGAAATCTGGAAATCAAGATGTTTCTTAACATGAAGAATCTTGAATCTGGAAATCAAGATGTTTCTTAAAAACACAAAGCTGTATTTAAAAAAAAAAAAACACACCCTATCAGGAGACTTATTTTTAGAAATTTTTCTTTTATCTGTATATGATACCAATGCTGTTAAAGATCCTGAGATAGGCCGGGATGTGCAGTTTAAAAATGGAAACTTTTAAACATCAATGCAATACCTAAACCTCACTCATAGACACCATCTTTGCCTTAAATGTTCATACTAATATTTGCCATTTGCAAATACATCAGTAAAGCCTGTTTAGTTCTTGGGGAAATTAATCAGATTGAATTCCATCAAATAATAATAAAAAACACAACACATTTTGCTTGCAGTTGTAAATTATACAACATATTAGACAGAAAAACACATTAGTTCAAAGAATGCATACCATTGATTTCATTTATTTCCCTATGGCCCATATGGAGCTTGAACCTACAACTCTTTCCTTTCTTTAACTCATTCAAGTTAAAAGACGGAGATAATGCTTAAAATAGTACAGATCTTTGAAGGCACACATGAAATAAGTATTTGTGACTATTTTACCTAATAAGGGTAAGAAGCTAAAATACCAACATTCCTTTCTTCCAAAGTCTACTATGCTTCTTAAATTTGACTTAACAATCACCTAAGTTTTACTGTATGAAGACTTAAACACCTAAGTATATCAAATACTCTTAGACTAAAATCCAACAAAGAAAACTAATGCCTGTTCTCCATTAGACAATGTGAACTGAACTCAAGGTTCCCACGAAGGTTCATAGTGCACAACTGAGAAATTACAAGCTGAAAAGCTTCCCCACTTTCAGTCAGGTATCCCAAGCTGAAATTCCAGGCCTGTGTCATTCCCTGAACATGTGCAACACAATCTAATACTCTTAATCAACAGGATAAGCGAACACATTTAATTAGATTCTCAGGCATATTTACGCATACAGCAAATAAATGGAAAAGTTTTATACCAAAAAGCAACCTGCAAACAAGCAACAGAACTTATTTTTTATTTTTTTACTTTAGAAGCTGATGCTTTTGACATTGTTTATTTCATGCAATTTGAAACACGATTCTTTTTTTTTTAATTTTTTATTAACATATAATGTATTATTTGCCCCAGGGTACATGTCTGTGAATCATCAGGCTTACACATTTCACAGCATTTGCCATAGCCCATACCCTCCCCAATGTCCATATCCCTACCCCCCACCCCCACCTCCCAGCAACCTTTAGTTTGTTTTCGTGAGTTTAGGAGTCTCTTATGGTTTGTCTCCTTCCCCATCCCATCTTGTTTCATTTTCTTCCCCACCCCCTCACAACCCCCTGCTCTGCCTCTCAAATTCTTCATATCAGAACGGCCATGTTAAACACGATTCTGTTAATATTTGCCTCGATTAAATACAAGCTCGGACTAAAAATAATCAACCCATAAAATTAAGCCTTTTCTTTACTTTAAAGTAATTGAGATATGCGTGTTCTCAACATTATCTGTTTTTCCCCTTTGTTCTTATATTCTACAGAGGTTCCCAAATACAATATACACTGAGCATATCTGTAACACGTATACATCAGCTAATGCACGAAAGCGTCTGATTCTATGTTTACCCAGGGTAATCTGTTCTGGTTTCTTTCCTGCCAAACCACTTCTGGTGTTTCCAGTGGGGCAATGACAGCACACACCTTCTTGTTATTATTTATGTACCGAAGGCCAAACCAAATGTCTGGGTGGGTCTCCAAAGACATAAAATCGGTAGGTTTTTTTCCATCCACAGGACCCAATTACATTTAAATAAACCAACTCTTAGTGAAAGATTGGCTCCAAACAGAAAATACCCACGCAACCACAGACACTGAAATTAAATCAGAGTCGTAAGTTTAGAAGCCACCAACATATTGTTAAAAATAGTCTTCAGGACATCTTTGTGCATGCGTCCATGGGCAAATAATGCACATTAGTAATGAAAAGAGATTGTTCCATTTCCTTCTACGAGATGCATCCTTTGCTAAAACTTCCTAATCCATAAAAGTTTTCTGTCTCGGGCTAAAAGCATAAAAAAAACCTACCAGCGGCTGCTCTAAGAACTCCTCTCCTCACAGAGGCAGAGCCGCTCTCCTGAGGTGCAGGGGCTTTAAATGCATGAATCCTTTCGGTGGATCCTGGAGCGGCACAGACTTGACAAATGTGGGAAAGTCCTCAGCTGTGAGATGCGGGCTGAGGTTGTGGGCTCTTGGTCAACGGAAAGGTTGCATTAAATGTAAATTACAGGACTGTTCCTTAGATATATACTCCTTTCAACCAGGTGAAAGGCAAGCTGGGTGTCACACTCACTAGGAGATGGCCGGTGGTGGCTTCCAAGCTGGGAGAGGAAGCCAGGCAGGCAGGAGCAATTATAAGCGCCATCTCTGAAGGACGGAAAGGAAGGAAGGAAATATTTTTATATATAACCATATTAAGTTTCCTTTTTAAAGTGCCTCGATGTATTTCTCTTTCCAATTTATACGAATAAGTATTAGTTTTAAAAGTACGGCAGAGCTGGCAGTAAATATTGCACGAACAATTGTTCTTTTATTAAGTATTTATTGAAATAAATTCTTGTGCTTTCTCATTTTTCTTCTTTGGTTCCAATATTTATTTACAGCTGATTATTAACATCTGCCAGCATCACGGTTTCATCCATACAGAAGCCGAAGGGTAAAAAAGTCACACACACCCTTCTAACGTGACCTGTAGTTAGACAGAAAACAGTTTTCCCAGTCACCGCTTGGCTTCCTGTCTGTGACCTCTGAAAAGCATCGGAGGCCAGGGTTAATGGCCTTTCCAATCTCTGTGATAAGAATTCATTTTGTTCTATTACCAGCAGTTATCTGAGGAGCCTGCTGCCTCATTGCAGCAGGGTTCAATCAATGAGAGGACCTAATGAAGTAACCAGCTGTAGCTCTATTTCCCTGGCCAGCTCTATCAGACAAATAAGAGCTATCAGTCACATCTTCAGGCTGATCTCGCACACGGCATCTTCACATGCTGAACCCGTATGCATATGAACTCATGATACCCCACTATTTCCTTGAAGTCTCCCTTTTTGATATGGCTTCCCTCCCACATCAAGTGGGACACGAGTTCTGAGATGTTCTAGTGAGAGGACAAGGGTGCCAGATTAAAGAAGAATGGACGTGCAGGACAGTTGAAGAGTTTATACGAACGGCCAAAAGTTTTAATTATGTAGCCTCACAATTTAGGCTTTCAGCTCGGCTGCCCTCAAAGATGTACGCTTTCAGTGGGTATTTAATCTTCACAAAGGGGGGGATGAAAAGTTACTACTTTCATTTTTATCACTTTTATTGTTATTATAAGTTTAATGGTAGGACTTGCATTTTGACTAAGCCCTCAGAACTGAAACATAGTCATGGTCTGTTTTTACTTTTCGGTTAAGTATCAGTCAACATAACACCGTGGGTTAACTTTGGGTCATTCTGTATTAGCTGATATCACTAAATTTACACAAAAAGCTGTGAGTTATTATAAAGCTCTATTATTTATATATTTTGATTTTTATATTACTAATTTCATTTCTCTCTGATTTAAAAAGAGCATTTGTTAAGAAAGACTAGTTCCACACATATAGATTTCAGAAGGGAAAAAAAATCAACGGCTTGCACCTTCAATTAGTGGCCTCATAAATGTATTAGACTGTTATCAGGAGTCCTGTTCAAAATGAACCCTTTTGTGGAAAGGGGCATTCTACAATTTCTAGACTATTTCTCAGGCAAATACTGAATGGCTCATAGGAAGCTATAAATAGAATATGCATCTTTGCTGATATGCTGAAAGTTACAAGTACCTTAGTTTACTTTATTAGGTTAATCAAGATAAATTTCATGTAATACAATTTGTTTTATTTTAACTGGGCTGTCTTCTTTGCCAATTTGAAAGGAAAAAAGGCACAGGTGTTTGCTGTTATGATAAAGAGCTGATCTCTAAGGGAAGCAACACAAATTAAAAGTATTGCTAGCCTTGTACTCGATAAACATGTTCACACAGGCAAGAATATTTTATTTCATTAGAAGATGATTTTTATTCAAGCAATATTACTAATGTATTATGACATAAAAGTACCAAAGACTCTATCTCCAAATGTCTTTAAATTGTTATGGGTGTATAACACTGCTTTCCCTTTCAAATTGCAATCACGGAGATGTTTGAGTGATATGGTTCCTATAACTATGATATCGGATAATCTTTTCATTTCAAGCCTTTGGAGATGTAAATGAAAGATTAAGGTGCAGTAGATAAAAAGCTAAATGTAACAGGGAAAAAAACAACTGTGCTATTTAGGAAAACAAGGGGTGTGTGTGTGTGTGTGTGTGTGTGTGTGTGTGTGCGTGTGTGCATGCATGCACGCATGTGTGTGTTTGTGTGTGCATGTGTGTGTACGTGTGTTTTTGTGTGCGTGTGTGATTCCTCAAGTTGTAACTATCTAGGTATGTGTGAAAAGGACTAAAATATCTTTGCTGCATATGTAAACAGATAAGAATATGCCTAGCAGGCATTTTGGGAACATCTGTCAATTTTTTATAGAACATACTGATTGTGGGCTATTGATTGCATTTAAACAAAGTTGTTGCAAAAAAAAAAATCAGCTAACAATTCGTGTAGAAAGGGCCAATCAATATTTAAATGACTCACTTTATTGATTTAAAATTAACTTTCAATTAAGAGATCCATAGGACTCTTAACTGCGACACTTATCCATTCAAGAGAAAATAAAGGTACATTTATCGATACACTTAAACAGCAGTGGCTGGTTTCCTATCGATTCAGTCATTTGCGCTGGGATTCGTTAGCGTCATCAGCCTTTAACTCGCTTACTAGGTCTTCGAGGTGTACAACACTGCAAGATGTAGGAATGCGCAAACCAACACAAAGAAAGGATAGACATTTAAACAGAAATAAAAGATATAGGAAAAGGTAAGTCAACCTTACACTTCCTGTTTTAATTTTTTTCTTTTGGTGTTATGGAAGGAAGACTGTTCAGATTATTTGGGTGGTTATTAGAAAAAGGAGCTTTTTAAGGGGCTATTTTTCAAAGCAAGTGGTTTAGATGGCACATTCTGTGTTGTGAAATTGTGTGGATGAAATCTTTGAACAATTGGCTAGTAAAGGCTTTACTGGCTTCTATTGACTAACAAGATCACTAACTTGCATATACTGATTATATTCTAATCAATGACAGCTAAAAATCACAATTTATGGAATTTTTTAAAGGAAATAATTGTATTTCCCATTGGAAATACTGCATATGTGTGTTTAAGGCCATATTTATTCAACAGTATTGTAAAGAAATCACATTAGGCTATACACTGTATTATTTTGATATTTGCCATTTTATGATTTATTTTTATCAGGGTTTTCATGAAACCAAAATTGATTTAGAAAATTAAACTATCATAGAGCATGGATAAATAAATTAAAAATGCATAGATCAGAAAATTTCTCCGTGGTTTTTAAAACCCATACCTATCCCTCTATTTTCATATCTTTATTGGCACTGAAGGGGAATTCTAGATAGAGAGGAGGGCATTGATTATAAACCCTTCACTACAATTTCTAATATTACATCAGGAAAACAAAACCGAGTGATCTCCACGGGGAATGGCATCTTAACAGAACTGAGTCTCCAACAACCTTGATTGTAATGTGTGTGGCAGTGTCACTCTTTTCAGGAATTCAAAACGACAGGTGCGCTTTTGACTTAAAGATGCTAATGCCCCTGGATGACACTATGTTTCCTCTGGATCTCTTTCTCAGATTCTTCACTGTGCACAGCTATCTGTAAGCAGAAAGCAGCTCTCCCAAACAGAAACCCCCTATCCATTTACTGACCTATAATTCCCGGTAAGAGACAGAACAGTCTATCTAATTTCACTTGTACAGAACCTATTGTTAATTACCTTTACACTTAACAGTTAATCCATTTCCCCAGAATATCCATTATGGATACGAAAGATGTTTTCAGGAATTTTAAAGATCGGCTTTTAGTTTTTTCTCTGTGTATCAAGTCTGAGGTGGTTATGCTACACCAGTTAAATCTTCTCGGTTTGTTCTGAACTTGCAAGGAGCCTTTGGAATAGATGGGAATGAGAACCAGAGCTGTGAATGCTCAAATACAAGAAACCCTTCCTCACATAGTTTATAATCACATCATATTGGTGTAACACGATTTGTAATATATTACAGTGATTACATGTACGAAAAAGTATATGATGTCATTATTCCAACTAGAAATCAGATGACGACACTAATTAAGTGATAGCAGGTGGCACAGGATGTCTGTCAATGTCCTCTCTGATCCGCTGAGTGAGGTGTGTGGTTCTCTATCTGCACACGCGGGAGTAGTGACAATTGGCTTAAGCACTATTCAGTCCCAAGGTGCCCCGAATAGGAGATTCACTTTGATTTAACACTTCCCTATCACATCAAAGAGGTGAAAAGGCATCTTTATGGACTGGCTTGCTAGAGGGGAAAGAAAAAGTTTATCTTTCACCCCAGTATGTAAAGTCTCTTTTTAAGACCTCTCGAGGTGCTTGGAAATGGCCATAGGGGGGAAAAAATTTTAATTATTGAGCCATAAATCCATGCAACGAAAATAACTAAGAGTTGAGTTCTTACAAATGCTTGAGAGTTACAAACTACCACTTCTACCATGATAAACAAGTCTGAGAAGTAACTAAAATATGTGTTCGGGGGACCTAGCTAAAATATCTGCTCTATCCTGTAAAACGAGTTCCCATGCCACCTTAATGTCTCCCAAAAAATTGTTTGCTAAAGATTTTTTTGGTCATTAATCCTATTTTATCTATAACCAAAATGAAATTAATATATTAGACTATTCTCACAGTAGGCTTTGGGGAATGTCGACTACCTTAGGACGAGTAACTCTGAGTCTACACCTGTGGTTCACCAGTCAGATCTCAGGAATTTCCAATGGGGGGCCATCTGACTTTCTCCCTGTGCTCGCTCCTTATCATCTTAATGACATAAGACATTAAATGGTTCGGAGCTAGGAATCTTGTCTTTTGGATGATCATACTACATGTTATTTGAGTGGGATGCTGTAATTTAGCAGTGATAGAAAAGATCTGCTTGAACATGATCGGCCACACTGAGTGAATCACGAGAAAGTGCAGACAACATATGCCTAAAAGGCAAACCAAGTGGTTTCTCTAAATGATGGAAAATGAGTGTTATCTAATTTCTGAAATTCTCTTATCCAGCTCGATCTGCCTCCGTAGTGCTTGTTTCAGGATCATTATTGTATTTTTTACAATAGATCAAAGACATGCTTGATAAGACTTGATTCGAGATAAATTTGTTACATTTTCAGATATCTTACAATTTATGAAATCTCACAGCATGTTAGTTTATTTAAACCTTGTCTTCCCCCCCTAAAGGCTTACTTACACCATCATTTCAGAAAGGTTTCATATCACTTTACCCAAATCGTGGCTAAGACGGACACAAATAATTACAGGAATTAGTGCTACAGGGTGTAAAATTGTTCTCCTGGAGTAGAGGTGCATTCATTTCATTCTGAAATTCCCTGCTGAGAAATGATGTGTGCAAACTATCTAAAGACACTGTAATCCTCTGATGTTTTTTTTAAAAAAGAGTGAAGTTTCATATAATCTTTGACGAGGGGAAAAAAAAAGTGTAAGCGTTGTTCCCACCAAGGACAAATGCCAAGTATTCTCTGCTGAGCTCAAATGATAATTCTTGTTCTGTAGAGAAAGAGCCAGAAATTCACGAAAATCATTTTTTTTTCTACCTTAATGGAAGTAAATGTAATAGGCTTAGAGCCTATCGAAAACACAGAATGGCTGTACATCTTCGGCGAATACTAAATTAGGTAGTCTTTCATGATCTGATTTCCTTTAGATGCTTTTCCTTTCTCCTTTACAACATCCTCCTTTTCAATATCATAACTGAAGTGAATATCCCTTCGTAAAGTCAGTAACTATCTTTTGTAAAAATACGGGAACCCAGTGTGGTCACGTGCCACAAAGCCATTTGACTAACTATGCAAAGTGGACTAACGGTCAGCTTCACCACAGAGGAGGTCACACGAGGGATTTTTAACTTCTTGTTCAACTGCCGAAAAATCGGGCGGCGTTAGGCACGAGGCCTACTTTCTTACCCTCGCCTGCCACTGATTAGTTCAGCCTTAGGAGAACAGAAATCCTTAATCTTCTCTTTTTAATATTGAAGAGGTAAACCCCTTTCACCTGCATGTGGAGACTGCCTTTTCATCAAAGCTCAGGAGATCCAGCAACAAAATCAATGTATGCATGTTCAGAGCAGTTTTCAGGGTTTTGTAAGACAAATCTCTCAAATGGGGGCTAGTTTAATGCTATTGAGCCGGGCTTCGATCTGACCGAGTGAGTGAACAACAGTTCACTTTCCAGGGCTCTCCCTGCAGGAGGGGGGACCGCTCTCCACATGGGCAGCTGTGGAATTTCTCCGCGACCTCTCACCTCACCTAATCCGACTCTAAACCTTGCTGTGGACTGGATAAATAAATAAATATTTAAAGGTAACCCCAAATCAACACACATAATTAATTAATTTCTCTTTTCCATGTTAATGAACTGCACCTAGAGAAGTTTCCAGATCCACAGAGTGATTCCTGCAGGGGCAGGGCGAATTCTGAAAATTCGGGTGTCACTTTTAAACGCATATGTTTGACAAACCAGTGAAGATGCTAATTTTTTTTCCTCCCCTTCAGGATGTGGGTTTGTCAGAGGAATCAGGAAGGATACTTCGTTTTAAATGGAAATATTTCTTTCCCAGTATTTATGTGACTCAGTAAAAGCTTTGAATCCTTAATAGGTTAGGCCTCCTATCTTGAAAAGTATTCAATAACTATGCAGCTATTCAAACATTTATTAAAAATCTGAAAGTTATGAACTATACATTATCATATACAGTTTTCAGATTACAAATTAAAATGATTCATACTTAAAAAGTAAATTTGGGGAGCCACGGTAAAAAACCTATGGTAAAAAAAATTTTTTTTATTGCATGTTGCTTCTATTAGTTTCATAACTTCACATATTACCTGATGTTAAATCAATCATAACTTTACACAGCTACAGGGCTACAGGCTTTCTTTCATGAAATAATACTTTATCATGGCATGAATCAGGCATTTGAATATTTTCTACTATTTTGGAAACATCTCAGATTCCTTGTTTCATTTTGAGATGAGTATTTTTTCAGATATTTAAAAGAAATTACTGGGCTTAATGCAAAAATTCTAAATTTGAATAACGATCAAATGTTACAATAGAAGTATTTCTAAATCTGGCGTAAATCAATTTTGTGTAGTTAGAATGCGAATATAAAATATACATTATTATTGATTTCTTCATGCAAATGACATCCTGTCTTTTCATGGTATGGTGCCAAAATGAGTTTTGACAATGAAATGAAACATAATGGGGCAAAGATATTTCTAATGATTTGGGGGTGTGTATTTACAGGATTCTTGTTTATTTTTCCTGTTTATATCGACTTCTGGTTCTGAAACTGTCACATACATTAAATCAAATATTTCCCAAACTAAGAAGTATAAATATAAGTATGCTATCATTACAGCTCCTTTATACTTCTTTTTTAGAAGTAAGGCAACTGAAGATAGACACACACTGGACATTTTGAGAACATTAACTATTCTGTTATCTTCCAGGACTCTTAGGCAGTCACCTCTGGACCATGATTCATGCTCTAACAAACGACAACAACAAAAGGCCTATTGGAGGGCCAATTGGGAATAATTAGTATAAATAACTATTTTCGAAGAAGTATAGCTACCTTAATTGTACAGCTGCATTTTATAAAGATAAATATCAAAGCCCTGGCTCTTTTACTTGAAAAAAAAGTAATACTAATTTTTCAACATGAAATGAACTTCTGAATATATCAATGACCCTCTTCGCTCCACTGCTCATGTGCATGCACGTGCGTACACACACACACACACACACACACACACAAATACTGATTCACACTTTCTTCCACAAATCTGAAAATTTTTGTTTCAGTAAGAGACAGAGGAATTTCCCTTGCTCATAAATACTTTAGAATAAGTTTGTGCCTTTACAGTTAAATGGATATTGCTTACTGTTGGTCGACAGCTCAAGTGCGCTGACAGGAATTAGTGAAAAATGTGCTATCATAGAAAATACCACACTTTTCGGTCTCAGAGCCACTAAAAGGATACAAAAGGCTTTTTTGGCCTTGCCCTGTGGTCTAGGACCTTAAATCTAAGTAACTATTTGTCAATATAAAGAATTTCTCGTTATTTTCTCTTACATAATAAAGGTATTTACATTTCAACGTAAAGGTAGGAGTAAGTTTGTGGGGAATGTTGTTCTGTTCTTATATTTCTTTTGAAAGCATTATTGACTATTAAAAAACAAACAACTATTTGAAAGTGGCTATCCCCATGGTATAAAAAGAATTCTGAAGTCTAAAGCCAATAATCTTGAATTCAACATACTGCAAAAGCCCTCTGTGTAAAGAGCCCATGAACTCTTTAACTATTTGGTTTAATTCCGAAGTTTGTAAAGTCTTATTTTCTAACTCAAAGACACATTTTGTGCCATATCATATAGAAAATGCCCCAGTTAAGCCATATTTCTTTAGTGGCAGAACTTCAAATGTCATCTTG
>CM052798.1:118121415-118139630 GCA_028533885.1 Nasua narica | reverse complement strand
GAGGTCTGGAGGCAGTGTCTATAATTAGGCAGTCCATAGACTAAGGCGAGGAGATGCTTCCTGCACCTGTATCTACACCATGACAATGAAGCATTTCTAGGTAGTGTTTTAATATTTTCACAAAATAATCAATACTTCATTAAAGAAATAGAAACGATACACTCTAGGCCTGAAAGAGATAGAGAGATAAAAGAGTCAAAACACAGCTTAATAAACACTTGACAATGTGTGAGCGAGAATCTTGTTCCTGAGCGTTCTCTTAGCCTAGTGAAACAGATTTATTTAGTTATGGAAACTGTTTCTACAATGAATGTTAATGAGGATTTCTGTTTTCTATTGGCTCCTTCGAAATTCTGATCTCCATCAATAGGCCTGACTCTCCCACCTGGGTCAACCTGCCTTCCAGTTGTGTTTATTTGTCTTGAAGGCTTGGTGAAAATCCTTAATTCAGGTTACTAGGCAACCCTGCAGGTGAGAAAATATAATGTTTGGCTGACTCCATTTTTGAATGCACACCGTGGCCTAATGCCTTCCAAATAGACTGCAAAGCATGTGCTGATAATTCTCTGCTACATTCTCTAAAGGCGAGGTCAGAAGAAAATTAATTGATGCTGAAAATAATGACAGAAGGAGAGGCACCACTGAGACGTGGTGTGACTGGCATGTGATAATGTTAGCAAGAATCTCAGCATGTGACTGGACAGTGTGATGAAAAATATACCCTGTGCGAGGGAAAAACAAGTTACAAAACTTAATTAGTTTTTGACACTTCTTCATAAGTTATTATCTTTTCATTTGGAACATTGCCTTGGGACATCAATACACAAGAAGAAATGAAACATTCTTATTGTAAATATGAAAGAAAGATGACTTTATATCGTGCCTCTCCTCTTTACATGTCCTTTTGAATAAACAAAATTTCATCTGCAGGCCAAAGGACATAAGGGAGAGGATGATGCAAATGGATCTGGTCGAAGTTGGACACCGTCTTAGTCGATGTATGATTCCATTACGATGGATTATGCAATTGTGATCTGAAAAAAGTAAGGTGGCATCCAAATCAAATGTGGTCAAAATAAGGCTCTTAGATGGGAAGTAGTCAAATTATATCCCCTATTGCAATAATGCTTCCTGTACAGCAAATGTATTTTTAATTCCTTTCCGCTAAGGTTTATACCTAGAAGTAATTCACACTGATTACTAAATAACCCTTGTGAGTTGCTTTGTCTTTTGAATTTTAAAAAATACACTTGCCGTGAGCAATGAATTTCATAAACCAGCAGCTCTCATGCTTGATGAATCATTCTTATTTTATGCAGTGCTGTGTGATAGAGAACTGAGATAAAATATTCTATCCACAAGCTATTCGGTACAATTTATCATCAGCGGCTCACTAGTCCAGTGATAATACCTGGCTTGCAGATTGTAATGATCAGATTCTGTTTTTATTTCAAACAGGAGCAATTCCGAATACCAGAGTTTTTAATTTACATACATTAGTGAGGTTCAAATGTGGCAATAGCTACCAGCAAATTCACTTGCAAACTGAATGCTCGCCTTGCATAATAGGTTCCCTTTAGCAATTACTCACCAGTGAAGTACCCAGATAAAATGAAAACAAAGAGAAAAAAGGAAAATCATGATACATACACCATAGTGTGGACTAGGATAATTACTGAACCACAGTGAAGGTCACGTTTATATCTGTTTTAGTAATGATTTCATGTACTTTTCCTCTGTATTGAATTCCTAATGCAATCTTCTTTCTATTCTATAATTCTATATTCTTTTTTATCCGTAAATTTTTCTAGTTTCACTACAAGCTTCCTATTACCAGAAATGGCAATACTATTAGTAATAGAAATCATTACTAGTATTTGTTTCAAATGGTGAAAATATGGAAACATCTGCTACGTACAGTAATCACTCATGCACGTGCACATGCACACACACACACACACACACACACACACACACACACCAAAACTCCACAAATACACCAGGTCAAGCATTTAGTAAAACTGACAGGCTTATAATAAAATACCTCTTATAGTTACATCACTTTTACACTGACCACAGTATTGAGCTTGAATTCCCAGCAGCATCATTACTAGACATTTTCTGCCACCTTTCTAAATCTGAAAAGCTTCCTACATTTAGTGAAGATTAGGTAATGCTACATCCAATCAATAGCAGCTATCAATTCCACACCTAGTTCAGCAGAACGAGTTGATTAAAGTAAGTAAAAAGGCTGACTAAATATTGTTTAAAACTAGATGTTTCTTAAAAGCAATCTGCAGTTTTGAGAAAATACGCTACTCATAGACAAAAACAAATACTAAAATTATGACATATACAACGGAGTTGCTCATCTGCCATCTTCTCCCATAATATTGTTGAAAACCCAGTACTAAGGCCTGAATGTAGAACAGGAACTTTGTGTTTATTCTGCATTTCTGGATTGTTTATGTCATGAACTTAGGGTTATACAAATGGAGTCTCATTTTAGTGGTTTTCTAAAAATGCTTATTTATCAGAGAGATCAATAATATCCTAAAGAAATCATAACACTGTGCCTGGGAAAAGTGATTTCCAAATTCACACAGTAGGCCCAACAGAGGAGCAAGTTTTCAATTCCCAGACGTGAGCAATTGTGTGAAAGTACTAATACTACTTCTAGGACAAGGCACGTTCGGAAGACACACAAATGGATTAAATAAATGACAAAAATAGTTGTCCTGGCTGATCTTTTGGTGCCTGCCTAAGGTAGAGATGCGGCAGTCATAGCAGTTTCTGGTTTCAGCCTCATAAAACAGTCCTAGAAGGGCCACTTGAAACTGGAGGGGACTCATATTTCCCCCCCAAGGTTATCAAGACACAGGCATACATTGCCTAGACCTGGAAAATATTAGCCTTTATTAGAAATTATTCAATGAACCAATGTAGGGAGTCATAAGGAAAAAGTGGATAGGAAGAGGAATCAGAAAATGAGGGGGGGGGGAACCTCTCTATATTTATAATGCTTTACAGTGTGGTTAAACAGTCTGCCCTTTTTCTCCCTAGTTACGGAAACATTATCAGTAGGAGTGGCAATAACTCTTCTTTGAAAAGTTACAAATAAGAAATTGGATACTTTAAGTTTTCAGACCTACCCAGGGTTCTGGTTTTTAAACTCTCCAGGGCAGTGTGGTTAGACAATTACAGTTGGTTCTGGTTCTTCCAGAAAGCACTCAACCACTGAAGTATTATGGTGTGTTTGTTTAACCACACTCTTGCTCATCTTCACCACCCCAAAGCTCAGCTGAAAGCTTGGGGATCATGGGAATTAAGAATACAAGACAAATCCCAGCATATATTCAAAAGCCCCAAAGATAGGTCTTGATCCCTATCTGACAATATGTCTATAAGAAAGGATCAAAAATACAGATTTAAAAAATATATAGATAGTTTTACTGGTCTACTAAAGAGTTTTCTGGAAAATGAACTCCCTTGAAGTTATAGAGAAAAATTCCAATTCATATTAAGTTTTAACATATATGTGTGCATACGTGTGTACACACCCATATTTACAGAGATGAGTTACACTTACTCTTTTAAGATGATGTAATTTCTGTAAATACAATACATATGTGATATTCAGCTACATCATACCTAACCTAAAGTTATGTAATTTCTATCAAATCTCTTTTTCAAAATGATTTTCATTATTTCCTGATAGAAACTTTCTACTCAAGTCAGTTGATATGCTTGCCCACCCTACCTCTCTGTTCATATTTAGGCTCCCCAGTCATTCCCCAACATCCTCTACATACATGTGCATTGATGTCCTGCTTTGAGCCCCCGCAGAAAACCCTCCAGGACTTTTTCTGATCCACGACCCCATCCTTCGAATCCTTTCTTTTTGAAAGGTCTCAACACTGGTGATGGCACTGTCAGTTTTACCAGTGTTCACAATGTGTTTAGAATAGCCCACAGGCACTGAAGGTGTTGTACGCAACTAAAGAACCATTGAACACTACATCAAAATCTAATGACGTACTAAATGCTGGCTAATTGAACATAATACTACAAAATAGATTAATAAACAAATAAATAAATAATAAAAAATTAAAAAAATAGAATAGCCTATGGGGTGTATTCCATGAAAATTAAACAACAGCCTTTAAAAGTAACAAAATAAGGAAAGCTTCAACATCTGGGGAGATTTGGAGGGCAGTGAGCGGGACTTATTTAAATACCTGAATTGTTTTTATTGTGAAGATCAAGAAGGCCTAAAATGAATAGTTCTGCTTTTCTGTGGAAGTTGTTTTACTTTTTTCCCACATTATTAAATAAAAGGAAGAGTTTATTTTCCGAGCTCAAACTTCCACTGATTTTTTTTTTAAAGATTTTACTTTTTATTTATTTGACAGAGAGAGAGAGAGATTACAAGTAGGCAGAGAGGCAGGCAGATAGAGAGGGGGAAGCAGGCTCCCTGCCAAGCAGAGCAGGACCCTGAGATCATGACCTGAGCCGAAGGCAGAGGCTTTAACCGACTGAGCCACCCAGGCGCCCCCTTCCACTGATTTTTATTTGACAATTTGCTCTCTTATGATCAGGTGTAATTACAGCGAATGATGAACCGAACGGCTGGGTTGAAAATGTCTTCCATTTTCCTTCAGCCCTGAAGAGACCCTTTATATGATTGGGAGGGGAGGAAGAAGCTAATTTGTACTTGCATCTCTCCTCGCAGGCTGATGGCTGGGCCAGAGACCACAGGATCATGGAAATGTCTACTGAGATGGTCTTCACCTGGGGACAGGCTTGATTTGTCCACTTGTCCACTACAAAGGAAGAATGACAGGCCAGCAGCTTTGGCCATCTCTTCCTATTTTAATGAGATTCGAAGAAGTTTGGTAGGATTTCTTCCTTCGCTAGTTACGTAATCACACAAAATATATTTATAAAACACTATGAATCTAAATTTAATTCTGAGTGGATGTTTTTATACTAGTCACACTAAAAATCTGGTTCCAAAAAAAAAAGGAGAGTACGAAGACTAACGAGAGAGAATAATCATGGTCTCCTCTGTAAAATATTCTTCCAGTTTGCTTTTCCCATCTCACGTATATGGAAGAGTCCGTTGTATTGATCTCATTGCTGTCTATGTGTTCTAAGGGCCCAAATCTGAATTTAACAACAGGGAGATCCATGGCTGTGCAGCAGAAGGCTGTGGCCATGTATGAAGGAAAATTCTTCAGAGCACGTTTTCTTGGATTCTGTATGTGAGAACCTCTTCTTATATGTAAAAGGTATGGGAACC
Organism: Nasua narica; assembly: GCA_028533885.1. Lineage (NCBI taxonomy): Eukaryota > Metazoa > Chordata > Mammalia > Carnivora > Procyonidae > Nasua > Nasua narica. The sequence continues at coordinate 118,134,328 of CM052798.1, read as the reverse complement.
TCTTCTGAGACTAGAATCTGACCCTAAAACCTGCCTACACAGCAACCTCAACAAAAACCTCTTGGGTATATTTTCAGCCGAAAATCTGAAGATACATGTATTCATCTTTTATCATGGCAAGACATTCTAGCCTCCCAGTTACAACAGTGCAAACGTACTTCCAACTCAAAAAGCTATTATTAAAATTAATAAAAGAAGTGCTTAAATCGCAGTTTTCCTGTGCCAAATCCAGTTCCGTGTAACTATTTGTAGCTGAGTCTTAAACTCTTAGAAATGTTGTTTGTAGTCGAAGTAACAGAAATGTCACTATAATAGAGGAAGGAGTTGTGTTAAAATAAAAACAGTAAAATACTTAAGCTGCTGGTTGTGTTTATGACTCAGAAAAAAAAGCTTTAGTGGGTATTGGGTCAGGTTCTCCTATTCAAGGGGACTGATTTTAAATGGACTGCATGTACTTCGACAGTGACTTTTGCTTTTTAATAGTGTTTTTACGTGGGGACTCTTAAGGGAATCTACCAAGAACGGCAAATGTACAAACTAAACTGGGCTTTAGGGCTTCTGATCCTAGAAAAGGTAGGTAAAGTGAAATCATTTTTACAGTAACCACCATGCCCCCCCCCAAAGCCCATCTATTGTAATTCTAGAAGGCTGAAAGCAAAACTATGTATGTATGTTTTTTAAAATGAGTCTATTGTTTTCTAAAAGAGATGCATTGGCAGTGAAGACTTTGTTTACAATTTGAAATCAAATAGGGATTTTTAATATCAAAATCCTTTATTTCACTTTTAAAAAAAACTGTTCTTGCAGTAAGGAAACTCTCTTTTAAAAAAAATTGTTTGACAAATCACCAAATACGCAAACATAATGGGCACGCACTGGATCATTTCAAATAATCTTAAGTCTGTAGATTTGAGAAAATCTATATGCCCGCGACATTTTTTTTTAAAGGCCATCACTACTTCATCCCTAATCAAAGGCAGAGGAAACTCTAAAATGGTCCTTGGGAGGTAACCATAATTCCTTCTCCCTCTACGCTTCATTCAATGCTTCACATGAGGCGGAAGCAGAGGAATAATGCCCATTGTTATTGTGTGGTTACAGTGTCCTGTGAGTCTGGACAAGTTATTAGGTCAGACACTAACTTCCTAAGTCGAAAAATGATGTGTTCTCCTTTGTGCTCTCTTCAGTAATGGCTGGAGTCAGTGCTAATTAAGGCCCCGCAGCAATGTGCTTCCAGAGAGGTCAGGGACTTCTTTCTGACACCTAAACAGTACTCCACTCAAAGGAACTGCCCCTAATCTGAAATGATGTGATGTAGAGCTGGCCTTTCAGATTCACCGGATATTTAAAGGAAAATGACAGTTAATGGCAGGGGTGTCAAAAAAGAGCAGATGGAGAAGCTAGGAGAAATGTCACTTTGTGGCTAAGTTTACCTGCAATTAGTTACTCCACTTAGGGGAATAGTAGACAACAGAGATGTGGACACCTCCTCACAACTTTAGCACTCCCCCAAATCTTGTGAAGAACAAATCTGCATCAGGTACACCCCGGGACAAATAGCTTCTGACAAACCAAAGACCTGTTTATGGAAGGATCTCTCTATGCTGGACCTTCTTTACACCAAGAAATGTACCATCTCGTCCAGTGGTCTTTCAGAGTGATTAAACCGTCTTCTTTATTAGAGGTCGTATTAATGATAACACAAATAATACATTCAAATAAAAAAGAACACTGTTAACTTTCTTATTGAGAATGAGCCACGGTGGTAATTAATCTTGGAGTCATTTTCTTTTGCCCCTGGAGGCACAGAACTTGCGAAACCAAAGCAATATTCAAAGAGAAACCAAGATTTATTGTCAGTTACTTTTAATAGACACCTGCACAGCTTACTAATTACTTCGAAACTGTAAAGGCTATTGGCATTAATCCACTCCTTGCTTTCTTCTTATCCTCCCTCTCCTCAGCCACACACCTGAACAGCGTGAACTGACATTGTATTTATCTCAGGATTTCTTGTTGCTTTACATGATAGAATCACTGTTTATGATGGAATGACAGAGGCTGGACCAGAGCTCTGCCCATATAGCATCCAGTTTGGGAAGTATTTGTGGTTAATTCTAAAAACTTCTTCCACAGCCAATGAATATTTAGGGCCAGTACCTTCTTAACCAAATACCAAAATCACTTGAAAAAATACAGTTCAAATTTGAAAATATCTGCGGAGTTAAAGGCTTTAATAGTTATACGGTTAAAAGGTAGACATTAAAATCCTACAAGTCAGAGATGATTTAGGTAAATAGAATCTCTGAGATAGTGGCTGATTTTCCCCACTTAATATTAAGACAAGTTAAAGTCAGGGTTTCTATGTACTAAATGGTTTTTCTTCTTTGCTCTATCGGGTCTTCTTTAAGTAAGTTTAACTTTCTACAAAAAAAGGAAATGTCCCGGAGGTGCCTGGGTGGCTCAGTGGGTTAAAGCCTCTGCCTTCGGCTTGGGTCATGATCTCAGGGTCTTGGGATCGAACCCGGCATCGGGGAGCCTGCTTCCCCCCCACCCCCGCCTATTTGTGACCTCTCTCCTCTCTGTCAAATAAATAAATAAAATCTTTAAAAGAAAAAAAAAAGAAAATGTCCCAACATTGAAATATAATAAAAACATCTGCAGACATAAAAATATATCCTCAAAATCGTTATGATAATGTGGTGGTAATTTCTTTATACATATGTTATTAAGCCATATGTAAATGTCCCCATTTATGTAAATAGTTTCCTACATGAGAAGCCAAACCTTTTACTTTAAAACGTTAGGAATAACAGAATTTCTCCCCCAAAATGAACTTAAACACATCAGACTGATCGTTCTCTTTGAAACACCTCCTGTTCGAGGTCACACATAGGCTGTGGAGGTGCTCAATGGAGATCCAGAGCGGATGTGGGTGGGTTCAGCAGCCCAGGGGGATCTGCACAAAAAGTGAAGGGGGAATTTATAAAGTAGGATTATCACAATTCTTGAAATTCAGGCAAATACCCGATAGACTTAAAATTATTCCAAGGAATAGCATAAGAAAAGACTTATTTTTGCTCAAAGAAAAGGTAGGGCATCTTTTGTACTATTTTCAACCAAACATATTTTCAATCTGTTTCTGACTTGTCTTTGCAAATGGGAATAAAATACTAAGTAAAAGAACTTGTCTGAAAATTCTTGCTTTGAAAATTATAGTACGAAAGAGTCAACCAAAAAGAAAACTGCAAGACTTAGGCCTCCTGGACCCTTTAAAAATTCTTCTCTGGTTGAGTGGCTGTTACTCAACCAAGGCCGACCTCAGTAATCCAGCCTCCTGCGCTCACAGGAGGCTGTTTGGAAACGCAAACTTTGCCCCTGGGAACCTAAAAGGTAGCAAGCTTCTGTAACTGAATTATTCCAACCTGGGAATTATGCTGCTGAATTTAAAATGGGGCTGTCCCTTACAGTCCAAAAAAAAAAAAAAAAAACTGGCCAAGAAAAAGATAACTAATGATAGTGGTCCAACAAGTTCCCAAAACTTCAAACCTGAGATTAATTCCTTTTATACAAGGCTGAACCTGATTCTTTAGTAGAGAATTAAATATTGTCAGTATTTTAGTTTTCAGTTTTAGTTTTTAGTTTGAAATTTTTACTTCAAGCTAATTTTTCCTTATATAAACAATTTTGGACAAATGCAACATTTCCAATTAATGCTTTTTAAAAAATTTTTAAATATTTGAGTACTTTGGGTTGTTAACCTTTCATAATATCATTTTAAAATAACTCATTATTGTGACAGTTGATAACAACTAAGAATGCAAACTCATTTTGGATAAAAACCCTAATTCCATCATTTCCCAACTATCTGACTTTGTCTCAGTATTTAATCTTTATGCCTCTGTTTCATAAGATGAAAATCATGACAGTAATAACTTTCCCTCAATGTGTCTATGATGAAGTTAAATTAGTTAAATTAGTTAATACACTTAAGGTGTCTGACAGAGTAGCAATCAATAAATTATTAATATTATTATTATTATTGTTGTAAAAAGTCTTAACAACTTTTATTGTAAATTTTACTTTCTCAACCATTTAATTATATATAGTAACTTATAAAATACATCCAGATATACAGAACAACTTTTTAAGGCTTTTCAAAATGCAAAAATAGTTAAGCATCAATAGAACAACTCATATTTTGACATAAATTATATAGTAATGAGGAAGAAAACTTTTGAGACGTCATGTCATATGAAATCAAATCTGAAACAAAGTCAAGAAAATATTATACATCCTCAGTGATATCCAAGTGCTTCTTCATCTAGTAAACTGCAATGTCTAGAAGATGCAGTCATACATTAGAATTTGAAAAATTATTTTTCTAAATGCATATGGACATACACTTACGTATTTATATGACAGACTACAAAGACACTAATGAAATAGTCTATTTCTAAAATAATTTAATACTATTTTCAGTTACATTAATAGCATGGAAATTAAACTTTTAAAACCCTATACAAACAAATCAAGATAATTCAGATCTCAAATTTACAAATTGAAATGGAGATTTGGTAATTATCTAGCTAATTTGATTAATAGAGATGCATAAAATAGATGATTCTGACCCATAGATCTGTGTTGGTCCTGAAATGCTTACTTTGACTGTATAAATCAATTTAAACTGGTTAAATGCTAAATGTACTGTCTTCACAGCACAAAGTGAAAATGAGATTCTGTTATCTTTATTAATGCAGGAAGCTAAAAACAATTGCCTACCATGATATGCACATGTTTATTTCCTGACAAAATATTGGTTTTGTGCAACACAGATACAGTCTAAGGCTCACTCATTATCCTTGGTAATTTTGCTGTATGATTCCCCATTAGAGCACTTCACACAAATGTTTCTTTCAAATTGTTCTATTATGTCATAATCAAAAGACGGAATTTAGCCAAAATGCTTGTTTACCATCTTGTAGATAGTCAAAACAGTCTGTTGGTGTGCTCTTTGATATTAATTCCTTCCAATCCAAGGGTGGATTTTGGCCAAAACACTTGATTGCTCTTCTGAGGACTTTTATAATCATGTGTCAGTTTAATCTAACATGAACCAGCAGCTATGCAATAATGGGAGTCATTTAAACACTAAGCCAGCTGATTTCATTGTTTGCCCACATAATGATAAATAAAAACATTGATCATAAAGTTTGTAGAACACAAAATAACACACTGGTGTGAAATAAATGTTTTCATGGATTATTTTATTGGAGTGTCCAATTTAATCAATGTTGACAGGTTAATGTTGACAGCACGCTAAAATAATCAATTCTATCAGTTCTATCAAAAATAAGCAGCACAGTAATAGGGATCAGGTTAAATGATTTACTTAGTATGGCCCAAACCCTAGAACCTCATAGTGGATATTTCATGTTTTCCTACGTACAAAAAGGACCAAAAACTTGGCTGTTGGTAACAAAATGAGATTATTTACTTTGATATTATATAGATCTAATATTGAACCACATGAGCCACATTGATTGAGCCAATGATGAGCCAATGAGCCAATAATGAGCCACATCGATTTGAGAGAAATTCAATTTTCAACTAGTCAGCTGCCACGTCTTCTTCTACTCCAAAATGGCACCTCATTGTCCAAGGTCTACTTGACCAGAACTAACCCAGCAACCATTAGTGCTAATCCACCAGAGTCCCTACTATAAATTGGACTCCATGGAATATATTAGAAGTAAGAGACATATTCAAAGATATTGGAATCTAGACGGAGAGCCAAGAGGCAAGACCAGAACAGATGAATTAATAATCATGAACAAAACTCAATATGTAATTGAGTGCTAAGTTGCATGATACAGCAAGTGCTACAGAAGATCACTGATAAGGGCTATATATCAATACAGACTGCAGTTTTACAGAAATGGGGAATGAATGTTAGGCTATTAAAAGATTCAAAGGGTTGTTAAAGAAAGAGGTGCTTCTGGAAATATGGACAACATAAGTGAACAATATGAGAAAAATATAAGAATGCAGTTCATGTTTGGAAAAAAGGGAGAAAGGTTTCCCAACTAGGGAAGATGATGTTACTGTCCAACCTAACGTCTTCCCTTAATAATAAGATTCTAAACTGCTTATTACCAACCCCCCACCCCTGCTCTCTAACAGTTACTACCGGTATAAACTTGGGCAAGTTATTTAGCTTGAAGATAACTTCAAGGTCCTCATTAGTAAAATAGGGAATATAATGGTACCACTACTTTATCATTACTATGAGAAATAACTGAGCTTTTGTGTGGAAAGTTGTTAAAATAAAGACTGGATATATACATTGTTTAGTAAAGTCTGCTGTCATCTATATCCTCTTCGTTATTAGTAGTAATCATTAGTTATCTTTTTCTAAGCCTGGCTCATGCTTTCAGTCATATTTTCCAGTCTTTTTAATCATTTGCTCCTTGTCTCAGCCAAACTACACCACTGACCTCTCCAACATACCCTGTGGTTTTCAAGCTTGGAGTCTTTGCTTACCATGTTTTATTTCATCTGGACGGTCATTACCCAACCACTTCCTTCTTCTCTTGTTGAAATCCTACCCATATTTCAAGCCTCTCTCATCTTGTATGTCTTCCATTTTGTTTCAGATTTATGTATCTGCTACCTTGTCTGGGTTCTCATAGCCCTGTTTTTACCCACCTTAGAACATTTAGTTTCTCCTTAAACTATAAACTCCTCGAATACAAAGACATTCTTTGTTGGAGCCTCACCTAACAGTAAGCCATTAAGAAGTCATGAAATTTTTGCTGAATCAAAAATGATACAAAACAGTTAAAATAGGGGATATATAGTGTACATTTATACATAATGATTATGCTATTTACCAGAAAAGAGATTGTAGAACCCTGAGCTAACCGATTTTGACTACCCACCTATGGTAAATAAACATGTTGGTCATTTATCTTCCCAGAAAATGACAGCAATCATGCCATGAGTGGCTGCTGCCAATAAATCTCATGCTTTGACTTCTTCATCATGGTGAATCAACATCCCTGAAGCTCCCACCCTCAAAAGTGTTATGAACCATGACAGTCTTGCCACAGTATTTCAGATTTTCAAATTTAAATAAGTGATCCTTGCTCAAAATTTCATCTATGGGAATTCAGTTATTCAGATTTTTTTCTTTCTCACTTTTTACAACAATAATATAATTATTATATATTGCATAAAAACAGTTTATGAGTGATAGAACATAATTTTTTATGTTTCTCATTTTTTAGTGCTTAGTTATCAGGAGGTATTAAAACAAAGCCTGTATACACTATGGATTCTAAAAGACATCACTATTAAAGTATCAATATTTTCAAAATTTGATAGAATTGATGTGTCTTCTACATACTATATCACATTATCTAGAGTTGTTTGTGTCTTATCAGAGTTAATGTCCTCAGTAAAATTCCACCGAATTACACATAGAAAGAATTCATTATCTCTTTATCCAAAATGTTCAAAAAGTAAAATTCATGATTCCCAATGTCTGACTTCACATCAGGTGTCCATATGAAACTACCCTTATTGTGGCTAGTAGTTTTCCCAGAGAAGAATGATAGTGGAGGAAAAGGAAGAAGAGAATAACAAACAGCATTTGGTTACTGATTGCAAATAGTAGGGGATTATCATGGAACTGATTTCTATTTTTTTTTTTTTAAGTTCCGTCACAAAATGTCTGTGTTTTCCCTATAGAGTATTACTTCCCAGGGTATAGTTAAAAGAATAGATTCTGAGTTGGTATGTTTTTCAAGCCCTAGCTATATTACCAGGAGAATGGAGCTATGCAAACTTATCAATAGACTTGACCCCTCTCAGCCTCAGCTTCCTTATCTATAAGGTAGTGATAATATCAGAACCTGTAACATAGAGATGTTAAACAATTAAATGAGTCAAAGGAATCAAAAACAAACAAATATTTGCTTTTTGTTATTATTCTCACCAATTCAGCTTTCGAGTCAAAGTCTGAATTAATTTACTGGCAATAGATAGCCAGTTTAGTGACAGAGAAACAAGAGAACATTCAAGCTAAACAAACACTTGTTTCTGAACTATCTGTATCATTGAGAAAAATGTCACCTTAGTCTAAACTCTTTGAACAATTGCATCAATCCTCCACCTCACTTGGCATCTATCTATAGGCAAGGTCTTAATGTCCAGTATCCACTGAAAAGTCTTTGTATTTCAAATAAAAATAATAGCTGCCGTCAACTATGTTAATGTCCATAATCATTGTAATTTTTGTAAATTATAACTGTCAGTGGTCACAAACCTATCCAATGAAAACATAAGGTAGCAATTTAGCCTTTATATTGCTATTCTCAGAAAAGAGCCACTTGTAGGAAACTTAAGTAGGAAGGAAAATTTATCATATTTATGCTAAAAATAGAGGAATTTTTTTCCTTTCTGAATTAGATTATTTCTAAGGTAATATTTGCTAGTAAATATCTATAGCCAAATGTTTACCAATGCTTTTAATTTCCATTATAGAGTCAGGATACACAGTGCTACTTTAGCTTCTAAAGTAGTTCTGGACATTTAAGGAGTATGTTCAAAATATCTAGAATGTCATAAAAGAATTTTCATTAATATACAGATTTTCAATTATGTTGATGCCTATATAAATAAAATTAATTTAATTCATTATGGTATAGTCTCATAAACATAATTTTCTTCATTATATATTATTACTCTGAAGAGAGAGAGCTTATATTGTAATTTTATGTAAATAAAATTGTTTTTTGATCCTGATGATTAAAAATTGTTGTTCAGACTCCCTTTTTAAGATATTTAATATTTTGTAAAATACAACCTAGAATAAAAAGTAGTATTACATTTCAATATTTGCATTTATTAGAAACAAAGATCTAATCGATATTAATCATAAGTTATGTATTTCATATCTTATTTTGTTGAGCTTTGTCATTTTAATGATACCAGCTCTAATCGAGGAAACAAAATATGAGGTAACCTAATTAGAAAATGTATAGGCATATTCTGTTAAGGTGTCAATAATTTTGGGGTAAAGTATAAAGTAACTCCAATTCAGTATCTTATTGTATTTAAAGATAGCAAACATGTTTTAAGAATGATTTTTTTACTTTTGGAAGAATAATTCTCAGTATGGTTACGAATGGACTTTCAAAAGATGCTTGTCGTTGGTAATTACATGTTGCTTGGATATTTAAATAAGTCAAAGACTTTAAGTCTAAAGGTAACCCTGCGGAGTTTCTAACTGTCCTCAAAATAATTACAGAGTGGAGCTTGACTGTCATTCATGGGTATCTACTCCATTGTGTAAGAAGAAAAATAAAATGGCGGACCACACATTAGCACATCACCCATGGCTAGAGCAATGACAAGACAGATTAGGATGTATATTAAATCTCACACATGACTGCCTTTCTGTATCAAGGTAAAAAATACTTTCTCTAACATACATTAGGGACCGGTGTTGGTCTGACATCTACATTAATATTGACAGCATATCAACATTTTTTTTTTTTACATTTACTGAGTCAATAACTAGTCTAAATCTGGTAAAACTTAGATAACAGAAATGAATAAAAATATCTAGCAGGCAGCCTTATTTTCTCATATCTAAAGAAAATTTAACCCCCAAATAGTACTGGGCTTTTATGAATTATCAATCCTATAGCAATACATCTACAGGCATACACAGCTGTGATTTGGTAATCCAATACCATTTGTCAAAAAAGAAATTTGGTAGATAAAGAATGGTTCTAGAAATAGAAACTCCTGTACAGACAATAACATAAATATTGTACGCATAGGAGACTGATTATTTTAAAAAGGTGGATTAACACCATTGTACTACTTCACCTTCTATAAATTATGTTCACAGACAAGAGGAAATTGCTAGGCAGTAATCCTACCTCCAAAATAACCACAGATGAGAAATGCACATAAAGCTTACAAAAATAAATAATAAATAAACAAACAAATAAATAAAAATTTAAAAATAAAATAATTAGCAAATAGCTTAATTTAAGATTTTTAACATATTTATTTGTATTTAGCATGTTGAGAGTTGGAAGCCCCATGTGAATTGGGTTAGAGGAAAAAAAAAGTCATTATTTACTTTGTTTCAAAATATCACAAAACTAAAGTCCATCTTCATTTCAAGGCAATATCTTGGTTTCATTAATAATTAATAAATATTATTTTCCGATGAGGGCTATTTTATACTCTTCTTTGAAGTATGTTACCTTTACTATTATTCTCAAAGATACCATAATGCTTTTAAGGCGCATACATATTTTATATACATTACACAAGAATGCAGCAAAATAAAACATTTACTTTTCCCCAGTCTTAGTCTAGCCTCACCGTGAATGGGGACAGATACAAAAAAACCAATATTAAAAGAAAGAAAGAAAGAAAACAACACTAGGATCAGTTATTCTTCTAAAGCGCATATCCATGTGGTAGGTATTTTAATTTTAGCAATTAAGCTAAAGTCAGAAGCACCATCATTCACGAGAAACAAAATCATGAGGCAACCAAGCAAAATTTCTTTAGATTTTAAAGGCATCATGCCCCAACACTTCAAATGCTGCTCATCTCCAAAGTCAGGTGAGCTTTCATTAAAACATGCCTTTGATAAAAGACGACCTTCTCCCCCTTTTCCAACAACTCTGTGGAAGGTGATTCGGGTTAAAGTAATGCTCCTAGTCAGAATTATCTCCATAAAAGCCACCCTATCATTTATGCAAGCCCTTGAAAATGATGCCGTTTTGTAAGGCCATGACAAAATTGCATCCATGATTATAAGCCCTTCCATCAGACAACTCTACTGGTAAACAAAGGCAGGAACAAGAGGCCTTTCTACACAGTTCGAATGCTATGCTAGCCTCTTCTAGCAAGATACATGTAAAAGAAAAGAGGTAGACAAATGCCTAACACAGAAGACAACCTGCACTCTCATGTTTGAGATGTTTATAGCATTAAAACTGATTAATTAATATCAATAAGTCCCTGAAAAAGTTAAAGGATCATTTTAACAAGCAGTGAAATGATCAGGATTATGAGAGAGGCATACTTCTCCAGGGGTCATTTTTGTGCTCAACAAAGTGATGTGAAATTAACCATTTTCATAAGCAGATGGTCTTTAGGATAATGGCTTGTACTTTTTAATTTCCTTTTTGGCAGTGCATTATGCCAAATGTCAGCAATGTCAATAGTCTTCATCAAAACTTGTCTGATATTGTTGGGATGTTTCATACAGATATCCAGTTTTTTCCCAATCTTATAAATGGGAAGCAGAACAGTGTAAGAAGGTACAGAAAGATAAAAATTTAATATGTGTAAACCAAGGGAAAATGAATCCATATAAAATTCCAAGATTAAAAATTTAAGGTTTAAAGTATTCATTATTTCTTTTCATCTCCACTGCATTGCTATAATTCAGAAGCCAGTAATCTTTAAATACTCTCACAGAAAACATCTTTTGTTCCTAAACCTTACTCTTAACAAGGGGTAAGTGATGCCCCATTTATAACATTTTCAATTCATAGAGTCCACATGTGGCCGTGCACCAGCATAGCCAGACAGAGTGTACATTTCAAAAAAACTAAACCTCATAAATCTCCAGAAATTCCTCACATCTATTATGTTTACCTTCTGCTGCTGATGAGCCTGTTGGGCTCTGTACAGAGGAAATTACAAGCGCTCCAGAAGATTTGGCAAGAAGATGCTAGAAGAAACAACGGGCAAAAAAAAAAAAAAAAAAAAAAAAAAAAAAAAAATTCTTAACTGAAGCATCATATCCAGCTTTGGCTACCATTTACATATTTGAGATTACAGCTAGCAAAATGGAAATTCCATTGAAATGGAATAAATTGTTTTCTGAAATCCCTATCTGATTACTGTTGGTGATGTCTGAAATTAAACATGTTAAGCTACACTCAATATACTTTATGGAATTCATCTGAAGGTTAACATTCTTACGGAAAATCTGTCTGTTTATACAATTTCCAATTAAGGTACTTGTATCCACCTAAAACTTTGACTCCCAGTCTTGTGATCACTTCCCTATTAATCTATGATTACCAAACAAATCTCTCTTTACTTAATGGATGTTTGGAGGCTGTTTTAACAGCTGCTAACTAGTAAGGAAATGCCAGCAGAAATATTTTATAGTCACACATTTAAATATCAGTGGAAATCAGCTTATAGTTGATGCCAAGGGAAATGCTTATGGTTAAGGCATATCCTGCATAGTGACAAAAAATTAACAGGTCAAAAAAAAGTCTTCTACCCAAATTATGTATACACAATGCCAACGCAATCAAGTGAAAAGTAAAAGCTTAACCACCCGGCTTGTATTTGTTTTCTTTAACTCATTCTAAATATCAAGTTTTCCACCACATCAACTGATTATTTTATCATTTTGAAGACACAGTCACATGACCCACATAAGAAAATGAACTAAAAGAGAGCTTAATACTCTTGTGTCCCAAGGGGACTTAATTTATATGCTTAAAGTTTGTTAAATGCATAATTGCTACTTGTTATTACATTTCATTCATTATAAAGATAAAAATGAGCAACTAATAATGTGCATATCCAATTAACAGGAGTCATTCCTGAAATAAAATCGGAGGGGAAAATTAGGCCTAAGGAGCAAAGAGAAAACAAAACGAAACAAAAACCACTGGATGAATATCGGTTGCTTATAACTCGACATAAAACATAAAAAATCACAATCCAACCAATCTTAGCAAAAAGAGGTCATGAGGTAGTCCATTAACCTCAGCCACATAACTTACCAAATCATCAAATACTCATACGCATACTTTACTACTGACCCACGCACATAGCTTCTCTACTAACC
>CM052798.1:118051415-118116415 GCA_028533885.1 Nasua narica | reverse complement strand
CAGGCCACAGCCATTCAGGCTGCCCCATCAACTGTGAGTTTTAATTTGAGCCACTTTCACATTTAAAAAAAAAAAAAAAACCCTCACTTTTTCCGCCAACCCATCTTCACCCTGCGTTGCATCACCTAAAGATTTCAGGCGATGCTCTGCTCCGGAGCAAGCCAAGCATATCAAGTGTGCCTGCAACACTCACAGGCTAATGAACAATGCACAAAAACAAAAGGAACAGCAAGGCTCCTATTATCTGATCTTCCGTAAAACACAAAAACTGCCTTCTCTGGTGCAGAGGAAGTGCCAGGAAGCCTGCAGGTGTGAGCCGGTTAAAAGAAAAGGCTTGGGCTAAATAGATTCTTTGACTGTCAGGGATTAGAGTCATGGCACTAGTGGTAACACACATCTTTTCCTTTAATTTACAAAATTTTCTCACGAGTCTGCAAGAGTTCACCCCATCAGGGGCTTTGGAGGCCATTGAAATGTCTTAAGTTTTAATTAAGTTGGAGTTGTCAGAAGAAAGCTTTTTTGGCACAGAGTCAGGGTCATTAATTACTGCTATCTTTGTTTCTTTCTGTAAAGAGAACTCTGCTGACTTGTTGGGTTACTTACCCAGCCTACATTTTCTACCCTGCAGTTCCCATTCACTTCCAAGTGGGACTTGATTAAGCAGTTTACCAATTACTCCCATCAGTTTTAGGTACAAAGCATTTACACAATTTTAAATCTTAAAAGACATTTCTCATTAGTGGTTTAGGGACCGGTATTGATAACAAATTCATCTAGTAAGTTATCAAGCAGCTGGATTCTTGCATGGATTTTTATATTTAAATATAAATATTCTCACATTTTTCACATCATTATCTATTCGACACACTTATTCATATTCTCACAGCCTGTAACTTTGCATTTGGGCAATGCTAAAGCAATTTTAAAATTATTTACTTTAGCCAGGAACACATAATTCTAGCTAGAAACATTCAAATTTGCCTGATAGCTTTTCAATCAGGCGAATATATTTGCTTCTAGATGAAATCAGCTGCCACTATCACTGATAATAATTTATAGATTTAAAAAAGCAAAATTTTTAGGTAATTTGTTAGTATGCTTCATATACCTCTAAAATAAATCCATTGCTATTTGAATCAAGTACACAGACCACTACAAATCAAATTTCTAAAATACCACACAGGCCTGAAAAGGGCTGTATCAACTTAATTATGTGTGTGAAAGTCAGGAAAATCATACTTTTTTTTTTTTTTTAAGTCATGGATTTAAATTTTGACTTTGATGGGAAAGTATACTGTTTTGAGATTATTTGCTTGGAGGGATCTCCCTTATAGTATATATTTCATATATGTCATTTCGGTTATACATAATTTCTTATTCTTTCATTTCATGGAAACACAGCAAACTCAAAACAGTTTATGCAAGATTCCACTTTGAGAATGAAGCTGCATAATTGTTCCAACCATCAAGAAACATATAAAAAAGCCAACCTGAGTCAAGGCGGATAGCTCTCTGCTCTCATACTAATTCAGTATGGCTAGAATTAGTCTTCAAAATTAATAACATCTATTTTTAATAGATGAATGAAATGGATGGGAAAAGATTTACAAGCTTCAGCAAATCCAATTCCCCAAATCACCATTTCTTCCTGACGATATGATACCACTTCAGAATATTATTTTTTCCCAGTAATCTAGTCACCTGCCATGATTAACAATAGCAAAGGTGTTGCCACCAAATGTGTGCCATTTTCAGACACAGAACCTCGAATGCCACCATGGACACTGATCATTATAATGATAATTACTCATCATTATCTGATGAGCCTCAGATAAGAAACTTCTGAACCAGAATTTGGACTAGACTCCAGTGTAAGCAAAGCCAAAGCAACCAGTGCCTTTGCTCATTCTACTCCAAAAATGGGTCACTTTGGATGATATAAGAAAATTCCTGGTTTGACTGAATGGCTGATGTTGTCATGTCTCACACATAAAACCATAGTTTTTGGCCATTATACTCTTCTACTTACTAAATCTGAAGTGATATCCTTGAAAATGAGGCATATACGTTTCCTCTTGTCTTCAACAAAAGATCTAAATGCCATTTCTAGCATGGAGCAAATCCACAGCCAAAAATATAAAATTTTAAAGGAAAGAAGATGTGGTCCATATATACAATGGAATATTACTCAGTCATCAGAAAGGATAAACCCATGGTTTGCATCGACATGGATGGACCTGGAGGGGATTATGCTAAGTCAAGTAAGTCAAGCAGAGAAATTTTTTTTTTTAGAAAGACAATTATCATATAGTTTCACTCATAGGTGAAACATAAGGAATAGTGCAGAGGACCACAGGGGAAGGGAGAGAAAACTGAATGGGAAGAAATCAGAGAGAGAAACAAACCATGAGAGTTGCTGTACTCAGCGAGACAAACTGAGGGTTACAGAAGGGAGAGTAGGTATGGAGGGATGGGGTAACTGGGTGATGGGTATTAAGGAGGGCACATGTTGTGATGAGCACTGGGTGTTATATGCAACTAATGAATCATTGAACACTATCAAAAACTAATGATGTGCTATATGTTGGCTAACTGAACATAATAAGAATATAAAGGATAGATGGCATAAATTAGATAATCAAAAATTACTCAGTTTATTTAGGATAACTCAAAAGTTACTCAGTTTATTTAGGAAAACTCAAGTGTTCCACAAGTAGTGAAGTAATATCCCTACACCGATTATTTCAAGGCCAAATAGCAAAGTGAAACTCATCTTCCAGGGTTAAAAAGTTCTTTGAAGCCTCCATTCTCCCACCTTTTGTGTCTTTCGTATCACCCAAAAGATATCAAAAATATGAGGATTGTGTTTTCCACCTTCAAAGCACTTGTCAAAATGCTAGAATAAAGTAAACACTTGACAATTAAATCAATATAAACAAAGATATATATGATATGTCAATCATAAAAGAAACTCAGAAATGAACCAACTTCCTAATTATGACTATATGATAAAATGTTATTTACAGATTTCTATAATAATTGTGACATTTCAAATCATCCAGTAACCCTATAGACCAATTCTTCCCACCCCTAGTTTATCTGAATTTGTTGTGAATATATCAGACTATCATCTGAATATAATATTTCTGAACCAGGATCTATCATATATCTAACTTTTTCTGGATTGTCTGAGTAATTGTGAAATGATTTGGTAGAGTATGAGAAGTTAGCAGGATTCACTTCCTGACCATTCTTTAATTCTACACACATTTAAAGTGTATACTATGACAAGCATCGCACATGGTACCAAAGATCCAAACAAAGCACAGCATTCCCTTCAGGGCTCATGCCCTAAGGGAGCAAATCAGAACAAAATGAACAAATACAACCTAGTGGTAGGGTTTCTCCTGGGGAGAAAGAGGAGATCCCACAGGAGTAGACAAAAGGCCCATCTGGGTACCACCTAGTTGAAGAAATAATCCTAGAGCTTGATCTGCCAGCTACCCACAAGTAACCTTCTAGACAGCAGGTGGAAAGGCAGTCAAAGCAAATGGAAGAGCATATGCAACACCTACAGGTAAGACCACGTGTGTCATATCTGATGCACTAAGGAGAAGACCAGAGAAGTGTATTTGAATAAGAATGTGAAGTATGTTGGATGGCAGGCTAAGAAGATTCTACTGAGAACTTAAGGATTAGAAAAGTCACTGAAAGATGTTAAGTGGAAGTGAGATGAGATTAGCTCACGGCTCACAAAGACCACTGTGGCCAAGGTGTACTGCCTGAATTGGAAGAGCACTTTGGATGTTACCTTCCTTGAACTCACGGTAAAAGTACTGACACAGCTCAGCTCCTCGTCTTGGCCCCTGCCTTTTGCCATAACTCTCTTGACCCTTCTTCTCAATCTCCCTTACTCACCATGATGTGTTTGTGCCCTGTGGAGTTCAGTTCTACACACCCTTAAGAAATTCAATTACTCATATTCAGATGACTCCCGGATGTCCATCTCTAACCCTGGCCTCTCTTCTGAGATCTAAATTCATTTACTACAAATTCCATCTTGGCATATCCATTTGTCTCACAGCAACCACAACTCAACAATTACAAAACTGAACTGATTCTTTACCTCTTTTATGTATCCTCTACTCTCTCCCACAGTAACTAACTTCCACTGAGTACTTTTTTATGTATGGAGAACTATTCTAAATGTCTTATATACATTCTTTCATTAAATCCCCACAATACGGCCTACAGAGTAGGCACTAATCTTACCCTCCATTTTATTTTTTTATTTTTTATTTTTTTTAAAGGTTTTATTTATTTATTTGACAGAGAGAGAGAGAGAGATCACAAGTAGGCAGAGAGGCAGGCAGAGAGAGAGGGGGAAGCAGGCTCCCCGCTGAGCAGAGAGCGGGATGCAGGGCTTGATCCCAGAACCCTGAGATCACAACCTGAGCCGAAGGCAGAGGCTTTAACCCACTGAGCCACCCAGGTGCTCCATCTTACCCTCCATTTTAGAGATGAGGGAACCAAAGCATGCAGAAATTGAAGAAACTGTCCAATGTCACACCATCCATGAGAGGGGGAGGGAGGGTGAAGCTCCCACACTTTTCACGATCATATCGCTTTCCTTCTCCAAGCATTTTGTGGCACTTCAAATTCACCCTGTAGCTCTTTCTTGAAAGATTGAAGTCATTTTTTATGCTTTATTTTCCTTAACTACTCACACTTAAACCATCGCTTCATGCTAAATATACCTCTATTTCTCCATCTATCAACTTCTTTACAAGCACCACCATCTTCTGCTATCAACTCTTAGGCTTTCTAATCACTTCAGGCAATAACCACGGTGTCTTGAAAAAGCAATCTGATCCATTAATTTCACAATTTATAAAATGTCTGTATGTGTCATGTACAAGTCTAGGTACTGGAATAAAAGAATGAATAAAACAAAGTTCCTGCCCTCACAGAGCCTAAATTCAAGAAGTAAAGAATAAATAAAACACTCAAACAAATATGTAAATTCAGGTCATAATAAAGGCTGCGAAATAAAACGAAACAGGAAAAAAGTTGGCAGAGAGGGCAGCAGTGAATGAGAGAAATACTGTTTGAGACAATAATCTGATAAATTCACACCCCTACTTAATTCCTTTCAATCATTTTCTTTTTCTCTTAGGATAAAATCTAAAACATTAACATGACTCTAGAGAGAGTGATCATGTGGTCAAGCTTTCCCAGAATACTCTCAATTTAACACCTATTTCCTGTTCACTTGAAAAATATTTCCATTTTGAAAATTAAGTATGTGGTACTTATAGCTGAGAGCCCGGCATGATAGGGCTTCAACCCAACTGCAGCTTTGGTTCATTCATCTTCCTTGTTCACTCACTTTACTCCAACTACCCTGATCTCAGATCTTCCAAGTGTTTCATTCCAAGTGTCACTCCCAGGTTTCCCCCAGGCTTGAATGCTTTTCTTCTCCACTTTGTCTTACTCCTACTCATCCTCTAAGTCACAGCTTTTCAGCTTGAGTCTTTCCCTTTTTTTCCCCAAATATGTTTATTTTATTTTTTCAGTGTTACAAGATTGATTGTTCATGCACCACACCCCGTGCTCTATCTCCATACCCACCACCAGGCTCACCCAACCCCCCACTCTCTCCCCTCCAAACCCCTCAGTTTGTTGTTCAGAGTCCACAGTCTCTCCTGGTTCATCACCCCCTCCGATTTCCCCTCATTCACCCTTCCCTTCCTTCTCACAATGGCCTCCATGATTTTCTTTATAAGAGTCTTTTCCTTTAAAAAAAAAAATTTATCTTTTTTTTTCCCCTGTTGTACTCTGGTTTTTTTTTCCTTTGGAACATTTATATCATCGATAATTAAATATTAATATCATTGATTGATAGGATTCTGTCTTCTCCACCAGACTGCAAGTTTCATGAAGGCATGGGTTGATTCTTCCTTGTTCACTGTTTTATCTCTAGTATATGACTAATGCCCAGCTCATAGCAATATGCTCAATAAATATGGTTAGAAAGAATAATAAGGGGCTATTATTAGTGGCAGGAGAGAGAACAGAAGTACCTGACAGATTGAAGAGTGAATCAGGACAAAACATTTGATAGAACGTCTGGACTGATTGAATATAGTTGGAGGGCAGTAGAAAGAAGATTAAAAATAACTCCCTGGTTCTTAGCTTGGGCAAGAAAATGGAGAGTACTGGCATTGAAAGAGATGGGAGTTGCAATGTAAAGAACAGGCTGGAGAAAAGGATGTGCTATATTTTAGACATATGTACTGAATTTGAGATACCTGAGAGATGTCTAGCTGGAGATTATTATTCACAGCAGAATGTATTTGTTTTATAACAATGGTATTTTTAGTAGAACCTGTGTTAATTCAGGTCCGAGAAAGCTCTAAAAAGTTGTGAAAAACTAAGGGCACCTGGGTGGCTCAGTCGGTTGAGTGTCAGACTCTTAATTTCAGCTCAGGTCACAATCTCAAGGTCATAAGATTGAGTCCCATGTCTGGTTCCATGTGGAGCTTACTTAAGATTTTCTCTCCTCCTTCTGCCCTTCCCTGCTGTTTCTCTCTCTCTGTCTCTCTCTCTCTCACAAAAAAAAAAAAAAAAAAAAAAAAAAGTTGTGAAAAACTAGAAATTCCTATTTGCCAGGGAGAATGATAATTTATTTAATTTATTTATTTACTTTAAGATTTTATTTATTTATTTAACAGAGAGAGACACAGCAAGAGAGGGAACACAAGCAGAGAGAGTGGGAGAGGAAGAAACAGGCTTCCCGCTGAGCAGGGAGCCTCTTTTATAAAATATGGCTAATACAAGCTGACTCACGAATTTTTTATAAGATTAAGTCAGTCAGTAACATATAAACTGCTATGGGCAGGTGTCTCATAAATTTTGGTTCTCTCCCTCTCAATGTATTTGTGGTAGCTCTCTAAGAAGACTACATACATCAATTTCACCTAGCAACTTTCAAAGATGTGCTGAGAGTCCAAGAAAACATGGCTTGAGAACCAAGAAGGACAGCCTTACAAGGGGGACCCAAGCTGTGTTTCCTACTCACTAGAGCAAAACTTAGGGAAACAAAGTATTACCTAAATAATTTGTCCTGACCCAGACATGTTAACAGAAAGTAAATGCAAGAAGTAATAAAATGGAAGGGATGAAAATAAATCTCAGTGAATAAATATAAGGTCATACAAGGTACTTTTATACCACCTTATTTCGTCTCCATTTTACTGATGTGGTAACTGAACTTCTATGAAATGAAGATACTTCTAAAACCTCATATCACGGTACACACACACACACACACACACACACACACACACTCCTACCTTTGTGAGAGAGATAGAGACTGAGAAAGATATCAAGGAATTCTGATTCTCTGAATAGTCTATCTTTCTGCTTGGTTTTGATTGGGGGTAACTGAGCGCAAGTAAGGGAAAGAAAACTACATTAATAAAACTGGCAGCATTTGCCAAAAATTATGTTGGACCAATAGAATGCTACAGACTCACTCTTGAGAAGGAAAAGTTCCATTTACTTGAGATAAAAAATTATTCCTTTCAATAGTAATTGAAAAGTAGCAAAACACTCTTTTGTGCATTCTAAAAGTACTTTTAAAAAATTATAAAATAGGGGCGCCTGGGTGGCTCAGTCAGTTAGGCATCTACCTTTGGCTCAGGTCATGATCCTGGGGTCCTGGGATCAAGCCCCACATCAGGTTCCCTGCTCAGCGGGAAGCCTGCTTCTCCCTATTCCACTCCCCCTGCTTGTGTTCCCTCTCTCACTGTGTCTCTCTCTGTCAAATAATAAAATCTTTAAAAAAAAAGAACTATAAAATATTTTAATAAATCAACATTTTAAAAAGTGCCTCTTTAATATACACAGGATATTTTCCTGTGTATTATTTTACTTGCTGGCCTCCATTCTGATAGAAAGAAAAAGGGAAAATAAATGGGAAATTTGCTATCATGATTTTTAAATCCATAGATCCTTGTAAGGTCTACAAATCTCATGAGATGTTCATTATTGATACCCAATAATATAGGGATTCAATATTATCCACAGCCCATGGCTGTGAAATTAAGTGTTTTTTCTTTTCAAGCTATAATTGAAATTGGATATTTCCTCAAAGAAAGGTTATTCACATATTTAAGTTACATGTGGGACAAAAATTAAAACTGTTCTTATATCTCATGGTATAGAACACTTCAAATATCCAAGCTGCAGTAACTTTTGGATACTTGTTAATTCATATGGTGATCACATAAAAGTGTTCATTTTGTTAGGCTCTCAGCAACTTCATATCACAGATTATCTAAAACTGGAGAAAAGAAATATTAAAATATACGCTAGCACCAGACATTAAGACATTAAGTACTTGCTTCTTAACACAGAGACCAATTACTTGTATATAACTTCTGACATCAGCTGGCCTAAATGATCAATTTCCAACCTCTCCTTTTTATTTAACACTTGTTCCACAGAATTTCCAGAAAATGTGGCAGTACTAGTATAATACAATCAATTTTCAAAGTTCCATCCTATTTGTTTATAATATTTTTAATACCCTGTATGTTCCAGCCATGTTTTCCATCACTGAGGGATATTAGATACATTAGAAAGGTTTTCCTGATTTCTCTTAGCTCTTTCTTTAAGTATAGATATGCTATATACCTGTTAGGACAGAAATGAAAGCATGGATTTTTAAAGTGGGGTAGATTAAATTTTGGATACTCTTCCTTAATAGCGATATGGTCTTCAGTAAATTATTTAACCAATAAACCACAGCTTTCTCTTTTTATGCAGAGACATAATAATCACTATATTGGATGGTTTTAAAGATTAACAGTTGTGCAGTACCTAGAAAAACTGTGCCTGAAAATGCAACAGTAGGGAATAATCTGTTCTGTTCTTGTTCTTGCAACAGTCTAATTTCTCACATTTTAATTCCTTTTAACCCCATGGACATTTAGTCATTATATACGGAGAGTGACATCGTGTTACAATTCAAACTGCTATCCATTTTTGGTCCTATGCCACTTAGAGGTGATTTCTGCTAGGATTACATTCTAAATCTATTAGAGATGAGAATTTTATTTTGTTCAAGATATAGTAACCTGTACATATAAAATATTAATATTTGAGCAAAACTACATTTAAATAATATACTACCCAAACTACCCAAAAAGTGGGGATGAGGGGAGCATAAACCAACCTATAGCCTCTACAATTAATGCATTTTAAGAATTCTGGCACATCTAAATTTTATATAATCAAAAGTTTATATACAAAAAAATATGTGAAGTTTAGTTAACATTTAGAATGATTTTGTAAATTGTAGTCTCTAGGAGAACTTTGTATAAGGATTTATTATTGTATTTAAGTAGTGTCTTAAGGTATAGTTTTTATGGTCTATTAAGTATAACTCTCAAGCACCTTAAACACAACTAAATGAGGTGGAATTACTATTAACTTGTATTTTAGGTTACCAAGCGCCCAGGCAATTCTAACCAACTATATCCGGAATAGTATTTTATGACAGCTCATGACTTTCTATGTTGAGCTTCCTTGACTTAAAATTTTTACGAGATTGAAAACTGGCCTCTGAGATGGTGCCGGAAAGTTGGGTCATTAGTCCTCACCTTTTAAGAAATAATGTCTCAGCAGGCTGTATTTGAACCACTTGAGCTCAAGGAGGTGTTAACAGAGTTGTTAATTAACCTAGGTCTGGAACCCATTGTGAAGAATCTCGGAAAGTTGGAACAATAGGTAGGTACTGCTTAACCCACAGCAGGGAAGAAATGACTTCTGCTTTAATAATATAGTCAAAAAAGTTTCATAATACTGACATTAGGGTAAAAAAAGAATGGCAACCCATAACTAACAGTTGGTCAGAAATAGGTACAAACTTCCATTGCCTTGCAAAGACCAGCTGGAATGGGAGTGGACAGACCTGGACATTCAGAGTGTTGGCCTTTTTTGCAGCAATCCCTAACCCTACACATGAATATAAATGGGCAATCAAAGAAACCTCAAAATGGCATCTCTTCTATACTCAAGTTTCTGATAGGATCAAGATTTTGCTTAAATCAACAAAGACCATTCATTGTTTTCAAAAAATTCAAAAGGATAGAGATTTCGTGGCTTTCCCTGGTAAGGATGTTCTAATGCTTAATTCTACACTTAAAGTCAAGAGGATTTCAAGGTGAAAATAACCTCTCCTTATTTTCAGTGTAAACTCAATGGTCTGTGGAACAAGAGAACTAACTGACATAAACAAACAAATCTCTCAACTAGTTGGAAAAAAGTTACCAAATGTTTCTCAGTCGCCTCCTCCTCAGACAATGGCACGGAGATTATTTCTTGCAGAAACTAGTAAAACTGTTGTAACAAACTCTCGTCTCTTACATTTCTGTAAGTAACTTTTTGAAATAACGTGCGCCCAAACTCTTTATATTTTGGATCCGACCAAATTGAAGGAACCCCCACTGCACTCTCAATGCTCCAATCTTCCCACCCTTTTGTTGAAGTTGTTCAGATTAAACCATTAATGAGAGAAATAAATGGTGATGGTTATGGGCATAGGAATATAAAGTTTAGATGCTGTAATAAAAACATGTAAAAATTCGAGTGACTCCTATGCCATGATGTAACTTTAAGTAACAGATCATTTTCATTACCATTTCTAGAACAGTATCTACAACATGCATAATTATTATTGATATCAGTTGTACATCAACATAAACTTTATTTTTTTTAAGATTTTATTTATTTATTTGACAGAGAGAGAGAGATCACAAGTAGGCAGAGAGGCAGGCAGAGAGAGGGGGAAGCAGGCTCTCCGCTGAGCAGAGAGCCCGACGCGGGGCTCGATTCCAGGACCCTGAGACCATGACCTGAGCCATGGGTTGGAAATTGCTTATGTAACGGCAGAATGGCAGAGACCAACTGCTACATTAGAGGTAGGAAAACCTGGGCCCTGAGAAGGAAAGCTGACACAGAAGAAAGGAAATAATGAGAATGCTTCTCATCCTCAACATCTGGATGTCCGGAAGGGACAAAAAAGCAATAAGAGAAATAAGGTTGAATAAAGAGATGACATAGAGATAGAAAGGAGAGCCAGAAGAAACCCTCTGATCTAGCACCACTCAAGCAAAAAAAGTTTCAAGGACAGATTTTAGTGTGATAGTATTTCCAGAGGAAGAAGGTCTGTCTACCCTTGAAATATCTTTTCCCTTGAATTCATTATTATATAGACTTTATTTGGCAAGTGGCGGGTTGCTTTAATTCTATTGGAGAAGCTGAAGGCTTAAAATTGCATCTGAGAGTCAACACACTTGATTAAAATGTGCTTTACACCCAGTATTAAAGACGACTACAAATTGGCATCATCTTGAAGAAAGATTCCGGAGTCTCTCAGGAAAGACAACAAAAAAAGATGGGACCAGGGGTAGTGAATATAAATTGGTTCTGTCTATATTTATCCAAGCCTTAACAAATAGTGTAAGAGTTAATCATTCAAAATCTGTGATTACAGCATATCTCAGGAAAACACTGGCATCTGGTTTTATCAGTTTCCGACTTGCTGGATTTCACGTGATAAATTCATGTTAGCACATCCTGATTCTAGAATTGTGTATGTTTGAAGATTGTGAGCAAAAAACACCTTATACTTAGAACTTACAAAATACTATTTACATATTTATCTAATTTCATTTTCACAAAAAGTCAATATGAAAGTCAAGGAAGATACTAATTTCTTTCCATAAATCTGACTTCCTGGGCTTTTACTATTATCTATATATTCCTAGTAATCTCAGTTGTATTCTTCAATATTTGTTTTGTCATTATAAGTTCTTACATCTAATAAAGACATAACTACTGTCCTCTAGGTAAAACTGTGTCTTTTCTCCAGACTTCATACTTCCTATAATCTCTGAGAGGCTAAGTCTATAAGTACTAAGAATATAATTGGGTGTTCTGGACCAGAAACGAGTCATACTTTTTTTGTAGCATTAGTGGAATAGAGGCTTACTCATTCAGGATGGTATCTATTAAAACAAAATACTCTCTTATAAAACATCTCAATGTGTTTTCATTGAACTACTGGCTGTCCTCCAGGGGAGGAGACCCACTCCAAGAAAGTATCTTAAAAATCTTGATTTTATTTGTAAGTAGTTTTTGTCCAAATGACCTTTCAATTTTAGAGTATTCAACCCAGTGATATTAGTACTAAATAACCCAACCAGGACAACCCAATGTAAATATTCCCAAATGACCTGTTGTAACATGCTTCCTTCTGCCTTTCTCTGTGTACGAAGTCAAAGAGATTGCTTTAAAAATCAGGTCAAAGAGCAACCAAAAAGGAGACTTTTGCTTCTGAATCTTATTTGAAAATCAAGAAGTCTTATGTGTCAAACATTCTAAAATAGAGATTCAAATGAATTTTCAGCTCAAGTATTAAAGCATTTTTATTTATATTTTATTTTTTAAAAGATTTTATTTATTTATTTGACAGAGAGAGAGAGCACAAGTAGGCAGAGAAGCAGGCAGGGGTGGGGGCGGGAAGCAGGCTCCCTGCTGAGCAGAGACCCCGATGCGGGGCTTGATCCCAGGACCCGGAGACCATAACCTGAGCCGAAGGCAGAGGCTCCAACCTACTGAGGCACCCAGGTGCCCCTATTTATATTTTAAAACACACATATTGTTTTAAGCAGTGGTTTTCATCTCTCAGATCCAAGGATCTCTTTTTATAACGCCTTCCTAATTATACTGAGATAATGTCATCTATAACAACGTTTTCTAGCTACACACAAAATATAAATAAGTCACTATAATGACCTAACTATAACATTAAAAAAGGAATGTAAAATACAAAGGAATGTAAAATAAAGGAATGTAAAATAAAATAATATATATTTCATTTTGAAAAAGCGGAAGCATGGCCACGTACAAAATGAAGTAGCCATCTGCTTGCACTTGTAAGTAGCATCACTGTGAATTCCAAAGTACAAGTGCACATGGTCACAAGTGCACTGCATGGACAACTCACATTTCATGAGGAGGCTTCTAACTGGGGATCTTAATTTTTCTAAATAATAATTAATTCTTAGTAAAGTACCAAACAGAACAAAAATAACATCTTCCCTTGATATACCTGATAGTTGCATCCCTGGAAATTTTGTTTCACTGGGTGAGATGCTGAGATACTGATCTCTAAGTGAATATAACTACCTATTGCACTGAATATTAGGGGCATCTTTAGAAACTAAAAAAAAAAAAAAAAAAAAAAGCTCTTAGGGAAACCAAAAACAGTCAAAATGAGAAAGCAGCTCTTTACGTAATGAACTCAATCTGCATTGTAGAACACAGCCTAAAAAAACACTATGTTATCTTTAAATTCTTGTTAGTGGAATAAGTGATTGCTTGAATTGCCACCAGAGTATTTTAAAGGTATTGGATGAATATTTATGGTTTCTGTAACTAAAAATAGCTTCACAACACATAAAATTAGAACAACGTATCTTAAAAAACAATCGATTCCTTGAGACATTTCCTCACCTGAATTTGATATTTTCAAACTGTCTCTCATGGAGAATATTCATTTTATTTATTTATATCTCACTGCATTCCACAAAAGGCTTGGAGTGCATATTCTAAATTAAGCACTCCTACCCCTGGTAAAGGCTGAACATAGTCTTTTAATTTTTATCTTGGACTTCAGTAAAATTAACACAATTAGCACTCAGGATAACCAAAGGTTGAAATATCTAAATGTAATAATGGTAACTTTAATAACTCAAACGGATCTCCAAACAAAAATTTAGCAAGATGATCAATCACCATTTCTGCTTTTCCAGATGGCTGCAGTCCCATCTCTTAGAATAATGGAGTGCTCAAATCTTTGATAGTTAATTGTACTGGATTACTGTTTGGCAATCAACCAACTCTCTGGCCTGGGGGCAGATCATTTTATTTAATGGTTCATCACCAAGACCTCACTGGCATGACAACATAGATCACTACGCTATCATACCAAGAAAGCGAAAAGCTGAGAGTCAGTCCATCCCACCTGGGAGGAATTTCACTTAATAAACTAGCCAGGTAAATGGTAACCAAAATGAGTAGTGATTAAGACCAAGAGCAGATTAAGTAAAATAGCAAATGGACAAATACATTTTTTTTTTCAAGTCATGTGTTACCTAGATCGGCATTTCTCTCAGTAATTTGGCTTAAAAATATAGGAATAATATCTGCAGTGAGCTGAAGCAGAAAATCAGATAAACAAAAAAAAATAATGATTTTCAACGCTTAAGGTTTGAGTAGAGTTTCACATTTTTCACTGAACTTGAACGTTTCAATTTTCAAAATGTAAAGACCTACATAAAAACAAAACTTTGTTATTTTTGAAAAACATTTTATGGAAAATTCTGAACTTGCATATCAGCACTGTACCACTGAAAAACTGATTTTTCTGTTTATCTTCAAAATGTATGCCCAGATGTATTTCATCTTTAAGCCTGAATGGCTCAAGATTGGGAAAAGCAGTTGTTAAACAGGACAAAACCAGCAGAGATTCCACAGATCTCACACCAGACTCTGTGTCAAGCTCTCAAGTCGGCAAAATGATAAAACAATTTATGATGACATTTACCTAAAAACCCAATTATGGATAAGAAGGATATGCCTATCTCTATGCTTGAAAATAAGATACAATATTTGTCTTTTTTAAGTTTAGAAATGATTTATGCATTTTCAACCTTGTCTCCCTATTTGGGAATGTGTTCCCCATTTTCCTTGGTAATTTCTCATGTACCTTTCAAGGCTCAGACTGACTGTGCCCTCACTGTAGTCCCCCTAATGCGGCCAGCCATCTCTATCCTGTGTTCCCAGAAAGCTTTTTCCTTTTTTTTTTTTTTAAGATTTTATTTATTTATTTGAGAGAGAGCAGACCAAGAGAAAGAGAGAGAGCACCAGCAGGGAAAAGTGGCAGAGGGAGAGGAAGAAGGAGACTTCCCACTGAACAGAGAGCCAAACATGGGGCTCAATCCCAGAACCCGGGAGATCATGACCTGAGCTGAAGCCAGATGTTTCACCGACTGAACTATCCAGGTGCCTATCAGAAAGCATTTTTCCCACCCGATTCCCCACTTTCTGTGTTGTGCTATCATTTACTTGTTTACATGCCCGTTTCTTCTATCA
This sequence comes from Nasua narica, assembly GCA_028533885.1. Classification (NCBI taxonomy): domain Eukaryota; kingdom Metazoa; phylum Chordata; class Mammalia; order Carnivora; family Procyonidae; genus Nasua; species Nasua narica. The sequence goes on along the minus strand of CM052798.1, from coordinate 118,101,187 downwards.
GAGCTCTGTAAACGAGGGACTACGTTCCCTTCTTCGTATCCTTACCATTCCAGATATTTCCTGGCACATCGTAAGATCTCAGTATACTTGTTTTAAATGAGTGAATGGTGTTCCACAGCCAGACTATACTCTTTGACTCTGATAACAAAACTCATGAACGAAAACATCTGGGGTCAGAATCTAAAACAAACGGATCGAAGTCACTGGTCCAGGGTCACCTGCTGGCTCAGGCCTGCCTCATGTGGAGAAGCCTCTCCCTTCACTGTGCCCTTCAGAGTTCTGTCCCTGGCGCCTCATCTTTAATCTCCCTTCTCTCCTGGGCTCCTCATACCCTGTCTGTCCTGATTAGGAAGCATAGATGCCATGCCTTTCCTGTGAATCAGGAGGCGAGTGTTCTAACCCAGGCTCTGCTCAGTTATCTGTATGAGCTTTAGCAAAACATTGCCCTCTCTGAAGCCCCCCTTCTCATCTGCAAACAAGGGAGGGGGGACGGGGGAGGTCATGGGCATAGCGTGTAACAGGTGTGGGTGCAAACCTTTCCTGCCCCTAAATAGTCAGAAAGCCCTAAAGCTCTCCATTCATGTTCAGTTTGTAAAATAGGAACACTGTGATTCATCTGCTGGTTTCATCAGATGGTTGTAAAAAAAAAAAAAAACAAAGAAAAATGTCACAGATTTAGAAATCGTGAAGTACTATTTTTCTGTAGTGAGCCATTATAGCAATACAGTGATATGCTGTTGCATAGTGATCTTTTTCGGCATTCTCTCTGAATGCAATTCTGACTCCATCACCCCCACCACTTCTTTTTAAAAGCTCCAATAGCTGCCCAGCACATTGAGGATAAAGCCCCTAGTTAAGCATATAAGGTCTTTCCTAGTGAATCCATCTCTAGAGATTTGCCCTCTGTGTTACCAGACTCAATGAACCAGTCACAAGTCTGGGATTATCTCTACTCTCTCACTTCCGCACATTTTTATTCACTCTGGTCCCTGACACCACCTCCCCCCGCACCCCCCCCCCCACCCCCAGCACTTTCGCATACCTCCTTCACAGTGCTTGCTACACCTTATTGCAATCTGGGGGGAGGGATGTCTGGCTTCCACCTTAGACTGTGAGTCCCTTGAGAACAGAGGTGGTTGTGTACATTGTATTACTGATGCCCAGCCTGGTACCTCTTGTGTGTGGTGCCCTTTAATAAGGTTTGCAGGATGGATAAATTACTGCCTGGAAACCCCTGCTTGACAGCTGTTCATGTTCCTGAGTTCAGAGTTGGCCATGATGTATATCGATTAAATATGGATATCTCACGGTAAATTCCTTCATCATTATTGGAAAAATAGACCAAGCTGTGGTCAAGTAAGTAAATGCAGAGGAAAACATGATATTAATTTTGGGGTACGTAATAGACATAATAACCATTTTTAAATATTTGGCAATCTATATCCTGCTTCTTTTCACAAAGGATATAAGAAAGCACATTGGTGGATTGAAAAAAGATAAAAGATACCAGGAATATACATGCAGGAAGGACCTATTATATAATTGCTATAGCTGAATGGTAACTTTGGTTCTGAGTTTTCTGGAAATCAAAATAGACATTCATAGTAACATACCCTCAAATCTTGATGTGGTAGGAAAGAGGTTGGTGGTGATACACAAGGGAAAAGTTTGGAAAGGTGAACAATTTGACGGAAAAAAAATGGTAATAGATGTTATATGCATGTATGAAATTAAAATGAACTCAAATGAAATATTTTATGAGGTATCTATTCTTAAAAATTTCATTAATATTCTACAAAAGCCACATTGTTGCTTGCAATGTGTGAGCCTCTACCCAACCCCCCAACCCCAATCCAGCCCTTCTATTTCTTGCTCCTGAAATCAGACATGTAACCTATAAATGAAAACACAGGTTGAGCAGAGCTGAAAACATATAATGCTTTACATTTTGAAAAGGCAATTATTCAATTATTTGGGGGCAGGAAGGAGGAAGGAGAGATACTAAACAAATTACGTATAAAACAATTTGCGATTTACATAAAAACCAAAAATGACTAATACATATATTTTTTTGATATTCATACTGTTAAGCCAAATAAAACAAGGGAAAGAAGAAAATGCCATGACGAAGTCCTTCCATGTTGGCCTTGAAATGACAATGCTATCAGTGAATATTGAAACAAGCATACCTAAATGAATCAACACTAAAGTAAAATTCTTCTTTGAAAAGATTTGCCTTTGGTACACTTTCTGGAGGCCTAACTTAATCCAAATAATGACAAGGATCTCACAGGAAATAAGTTGATGGAAATAACATTAGGGTGTGGCCCGGCTAAGAAGGACATACTGGTATTGTGATGTCACAGTAGCGAGAAGACAAGGACCTCTCTCACATTCCTAGCTCATGAAATGGAATCACTAATAACGCTGAGCTTAAACCATGTGAACTCTCTAAAATCTAAACTGACTAGAAAGAAACAAATGATACTTGTTTAAAGACAGACTAAAGTTACCAAGGCTCTGTCCTGATACTAAAAAAGCAAACACACTAATAATAAAAAATCATTAGACTCTTAACACAAGTAATCTTTCAACTACTTTTCACCTACCGATTTCTAAAATGTTTTATGTTAACAGAATATCCAGACTTTCGTCCACAAGATGCCAAGTAATTCACAAATACTCGGTTTAACTTTAATAAATAAGCTTGCATGTAGCTCGTTTTGTGACATGTATTGAGTATAATGTTTAACTAGGATTTTGTATTATCTATGGCCTGCTCTTCTATACAATCCATGTGAATGAAGACTTGACTAAAGAGTCAAAAAGGGGAAAAGCGAGATTCATTTCTCAAGAAAAAAATTTAGATTTAAAAAGGTAAAAATCATAAGAGACTCATGATTTGTACCCACAACAAAGCATCCCTGCATAAAAAACACCCCCACGATTAATGACCAAAAAAATTACAAACGAAAAAACTAGGTAAAATATTTACATCATAGATAAAGTATTCTTAACATAGAGAGTTCTAATATATAAATATGAAAAAGACAAACACCTCAATGGAAAAAAAATGCAAATTATATGAACATACCATTTGTTAAAGAATATAAAGAAAGTTTTACTTCCCTATTAATCAAAGAAAAATTTTAACAAACAAATGCCTTCACTTATTACTGGGAAATATTTAAAAGAATAACGTACCACAGTGTTGGCCAGGGTCTGAACATCCTCCAATATTGGTGCTACAATATCAGTAGACCCAATATATCTGGAGGACAGTTTGGCAATATATATTTAAAAATCCATGCCAAGTAACCAAGCAATTTCTCTTTACAGAAATTTATCATAAGAAAATCAGGAAAGTATGTAAAGAAATACAAACAATTATGCTCCTAAGAGTAACTTCACATTTCCTAAATGTCAAGTACTTTACAGAATGCTTTAATTTGTTTTAATCCTCACAACAATCATATTCTACACATGCAAAAAAAAGATACTGAGGCAGATAAAAAAATTTTCTGAAGATACAAGGAATTGAGCCAACAATCAATATCATGTCGTAGGATTCCAAAGCCTTAACTGCCAACTTACAGAAGAATTATTTTTTTTACATTTTTTTTAAGATTTTATTTATTTATTTGACACAGAGAGAGAGATCACAAGCAGGCAGAGAGGCAGGCAGAGAGAGAGGAGGAAGCAGGCTCCCCGCCGAGCAGAGAGCCCGATGTGGGGCTCGATCCCAGGACCCTGAGATCATGACCTGAGCCGAAGGCAGAGGCTTTAACCCACTGAGCCACTCAGGCACCCCCTTTTTTTACATTTTTTAAAAGATTTTATTTATTTATTTGAGAGAGAGAGAGAGATCACAAGTAGGCAGAGAGGTAGGCAGAGAGAGGGGGAAGCAGGCTCCCTGCTGAGCAGAGAGCCTGATGCAGGGCTCAATCCCAGGACCTGAGACCATGACCTGAGTTGGTAGCAGAAGCTTTAACCCACTGAGCCACCCAGGTACCCCGATTTTTTTAATTAAAGATGTCCTAGGAGAGAAACAGAGTGACCATGACAAAGAACTGAAAAGATCCAGAGACATAAAGAGGAACAGAAAACAGAATTAGGCAGACGTAAATGGAGAAAGACAAAGAGACAGAGAGAGATGGGGAGGCAAACAGGCATAGGTGGCGAGAGACTGGAAATGACAGCCAAAAAGAAAAAGAAGCACATTTTGAAATTATTAATACTGTGTATCCTATTTTTTTCTTTGACTACTTATTATTGCTTACTATAAGCAAATATCACTTATGTGACATAGATTTTTTTTTATAAAAATTGCTAATGGAAGGGGTGCCTAGGTGGCTCAGTCGTTAAGTGTCTGCCTTTGGCTCAGGTCATGATCTTGGGGTCTTGGGATCAAGCCCTGCATCAGGCTCCCTGCTCAGTGGGAAGCTTGCTTCTCTTTTTCCCACTCCCCCTTCTTGTAATCTCTCTCTCGCTGTCTCTCTCTCTCTCTCTCTGTCAAATAAATAAATCAGTAAACAAACAAATAAATAAATAAATATATTTTTTAAGATTTCTAATAGAAGCAGCAGACACAAAGTTATCTGATTGGAGATACATATATATATATACATATGTATGTATATATATGTATATATGCCTGGACTCACTACTAAGCAAATGGGCTAGGAGATTTCGTAAGTTTATGTCTTGTGCCATCCTTCCCTAAAGGTAGAAAGCTTAATTCCAAAATGTAAACCAGTAAAGGCAAATATCTGGAAGCACAAGGTGGAAGAGAAAAGAAACTTTCAACCTATTTCCAGAGAAGGCCTGAAGGAGTGTGGTGTTTCTATGTTGTTGATTTGGGGATACGCATATAGTTTACAAATCAATACAGATGGAGATACCAATATGCTTTTTAAGTGGAAACTACAGACCCTGTTTGCAACCTCATCTCCACAGAGAACATACATGCGTGCACGTATGCACTCACATGCACATGAGTGTGTGCACACATACACCTCATAAAACAGGAAAACAAAAATAAACCCAGAAACCTTTTCAAGTGGCTATGACAACACTAAGTAGAGAAACACTAATGGAGGTGGATCAGCCACGTCAATTTAGGACATGAAGAACCAATTACATATGTCACTGTAGAGGCTTTACCTTCTTATATTACACTGCCTAAAGTTTGCAGCTAAAATTAGCTAAAATACTGTTACTGCCAAAATTATCTAGAACCATGCAATTTCAAACAGCAAAGTACTATATATATATATATATATATATATATATATATATATGCACTGCTATATGCAGTATTTTATATTCTTTTAAATCCTCACCAATTAAAAAACCCATAATATATTAGCCATACTAAATATAGCTAAATATTCATGAATGAACCAACATTTTTCTTTCTCATGTCTTCATGAAGGTAATTGACATTATGAAATACTGTCAAAATTCTAGACTTCATAGAACTTTTCCCAAGTTGACTTCTAGTGTCCAGAATGGACTGTAGGGAGGCTATAATCAGGTTAAGCATCCTTTCCTTAAGAGCTTGCTTCTTTCTAGCAATAATAATCTGTTTGCAGCATAAGAGTGACCCATATGTACTATTCATAGTCACCTTAAGATAGCCATACCTGTACCCCTGAAACAAATAATACATTACATGTTAATATAAAGCTTGACAGGGATAAAGGAAGGAAGGAAGGAAAGAAGGAAGGGAGGGAGGGAGAGAGAGAGGAAGGAAGGAAGAAGGAAGGAAGGAAGGAAGGAAGGAAGGAAGGAAGCAAGCAAGCAAGCAAGCAAAGCAAAGAAAAGAAAAAAGAAAAAAAGAAAGAAAGAAAAAGAAAGCCATTGCTGGGCTGGGACGCCTGAGTGCACAGTTAGTTCAGTGTCCGACTCTTGGTTTCAGCTCAGGTCAGATCTCAGGGGAAGGACTGAGTCGCTCTTCATCGAGTGTGAAGTTTGCCTGTTTCTCTCTCCCTCTCCTTCTGCCTTTCCCTGCCATGCTCGTGCACATGCATGCTATCTCTCTCTCTCTCAAATAAATAAATCTTTAAAACAAAAAAAAGTCTTTAAAAAATCTTTAAAACAGCCATTGCTTGTATAACCACTCTTGGAGGACCCAGTTCTCATAATGCTCATCATCGTAGCTAGACAAGCATGTTAGAAACGCGAAGTAAATTGAGACTTTCTTTTCCAAGTCAATATTCAACTAGAGTGCAGCACGTAAAGAGTCATATTATATTAAAGACAAAACAAAACAAAGACAGGAACTTATAAATAAAGTAGTTATCTAACAGCAGGTGGCAAATTACTCTTTTATCTTCCCTTCTTTCCCACATAGTGCCCTCACAGTAGGTTCTAAAAATTCTGTTAAAAGGGAGATAAAAAAGCAAATAGTTTTGCTATGGTTTAACTTAACCTACACCAGAGACTAAAATAAGGATGGCAAATAGATTTCAATTTGCCTGCCCCTTCTAATCAGCTGGTAATTATTACCAAAACACTGTGTCAAGAAGGATTCGGAGTAGTTTTATTAATTACTGATGTCTATTGTGTAAACCCAAGGGAGGAAGTGAAGGCTGCCATTTGACTTCATTCTTTTCCCAGCTTTTATGTCTAACATATTTCCATTCCTGCTTAGCTTCATCCCTAAATGTCATCTTATTTTCATGAGAATATAAACAACTAGATATAAATCGGGTTTTTGTAAATATTAACAGAGACATTAGTTAGGCTGAGATACTCTGGCAGTGGGAGGTGTTGAATTCAAAGATTTAACCAGGTAGTGGATGGATGAATGAAACACATGGTCCCCAATGCATGCGAATTGCAGGAACAGATCCGTGAATTCCAGGAACTTCCAAGAGGCATTTCATAGAAGAAGTAAGAAATTATCATATTTAAGCTTCCTATAGAAAATGAAGTGATATGGAGAGATAAGAACATAGTCCTTCTGAACAATACAGTTTACCTCAATCTTATTACAGTTCTGGCCTTATCAGATACTATATTATTTTTAAAAAGTAGGAGAGAAATGCTTTAAAAAAAGGACAGTAAACAATTTATTCTCTTGAATGACTATGCATTATTTTGTTCTTTTCTTTTTTTTTTAATTTTTTTGAAGATTTTATTTATTTATTTGACAGAGAGATCACTGGTAGGCAAAGGGGTAGGCAGAGAGAGAGGGGGAAGCAGGCTCCCTGCTGAATAGACAGCTAGATGCGGGGCTCGATCGCAGGACCCTGAGATTACGACCTGAGCCTAAGGCTTCCACCTTCTTGAAAAGGTTGAAGAGGCTTCAACCCACCTAGCCACCCAGGTGCCCCAGTGTTATTTTATTTTCAAAATCAAGTTTAAAAATGTTTAGATGAGTCGTTACAGTAAAAGAGGGGAAAGAACTCCATTTAGATTCAGCTCTGGGTTAGAACCTCAGCTCTGCCACTGATTTTTTTTTTCATTAATTTTTACATTCGACAAAAAAATTGCATACATGGATAATGGGAAACAAGATAAATTCAAATATTTCATAGAATTTACAATGCAAATAGGGACCAGAAAAGTAAATTAAAAGTGGAAAATGTTATAAAGATGAATTTTGGAAACAGAAAGAAAAGAGTGAACATAGCTAGCAGCTGAATTTCTTTTACCTCACCTATACCTTGGAGTAATACACACCAAACTTCTTTGCATAGTTATTGTGAAGAAGCAATGAGAGAGCTTACAACTTCTTTTACCGTAAATATACTAAAATATGTTTACCTCTTACACATTTAGGTTGAAAAGCACACAGTCTGGCATCTCAAGTCCAGACCATGTCTCTGGTGTCAAATTTTTCACTCCAATCATACAACAGCATTGCTAAGCATTCACAGAGCAAATGTAAGTTTCTACATAAAGTTAATATGGTTTAAGAGCATCCCTCCTAGACATAAATGCAGAAATTCTCCTTGGACTCTAGACATCCTCAGGGAAAGCTCTCTGATAACCACAAGCATCCAAGACCCTAATCTTGGTTAATCACTAACAGGTTAGCATCTCTGAAAACAACACAGCCTAAGAGCTGAAGAATGTGTGGTCTGGTTCTCATAGAATATAAACCTAGGACAAAACATAGGGATTTAGAAGGTTATTTTTTAAAAATCTGAATTAATAACACATTATCAGTTTGGTAAGAAAATATGAACAGCAATTATCAAGCTTCCAGATATGCAACATAGCTTAGAAAAACAGAATATATTTGCTACTGACTCTGAGAGGAAGAATATGGAATTTTATGGTACAAGCAACCTTTTGCAATGTAATTAAACAATCTATCATAACATCTTAAAACACTGTAAAAATCTTACATTATTTTATTTGTACTGAATTAGCAATTAACTCAGCTCAATAAATCCTATTCTATCCTCAAAACACCTATAATAAGATAAACAACATGTACTGGGTAAAAATTGAAAATAATTGTATAGCATAATGTATTAATATCATAATGCATTTTATTTATTTCATTTATCTACATTACAGGCATTGTAACAATTCTAAGTCAGTTTCTCTCTGCTCCTAGTTCTAAAACTTTGGGTTGAAGAAATGACTAGCCCTGGAAATTCTAGCCAATTCATAAAGAATGAAAACTTTCCATTCTCTTTCTTAAAGGTAGCCAGGCAAGTAATTCTTAAAGTCCTGGACCATGAATGTTGCCTAAAGTTTTGAACATCTCATCAAGAAAAAATAGCCCTAAATTCACAAGGATTGATAGATGTTATTCTTCCAGGGAAACTTAAGAGCTTTTGGTCTTGAACAAGTCACTTAGTTCCACATAAAATGATGCCACTCATCTAGAAATTTAAAAAAGAATGAATAAAGCAAGACCAGGAATGGAAAATATCAAGTTATTGCTAGACAGTGAGGTCAGGAGACCTCAAACTAGAACTTTAAGAAATACTTATATTAAATTGAAGAGCATCATAAGTATAAGAAACAGCATATGACATAGAGATGGTAGAAGCCTAAACAGGATAGTCATGGAACACCATGGTCCAGAATTGAATTAGGGACACATGGCATCAATTTTTTTTTTAAAGGCTAGATCTTTTGAATTCAACAGTCCATTCCAGACAAAGCCGTCCTTTCATACTGTTCACTTCACTAAGTTTTCTCACGGGAATTATAACAGAAGATAGTAATACGTCAATTCTAAATCACAATACAGATGTGAGCTACTACTGTTTTGTTAACCAATAAATAATGATAATTCCAGTCAATGTAACTTTTATATGAGTTGAAATAGGGAAAAACTGCTATTTCTAAGCAAAAAATGCCTACATGAATGCAAGAGTGGATTAAGACTTTTAGTATGGTAGCATCATATAAAGTAGGGAGTAGAGAGAAGGGTCCAGTAAGTCAAAAGCTTTATTTGGAGGCATTTACAATGATCTAGGTTCCAGGCAAGAACATAAAATTTAAAAACAAATAAAAATAAGAAAAGACATAATTAAGAAAAGACACTAAATACAAAATTAAAAAGTTTGGGAATTGGTTGAGTGGAAACACGACAGGGGTAAAAAGAAAATTTTAGAGTTCAGCCAGTGGGAGAGTAGACATTCTGCTAACAAAACAGAAATCAGTAGGAGTAGCTATTGAAGAAGCGAGAGTACAAGGCCAGCACAAATATGCAGATGGAGAACCTTACAGACATCCACGTGGAAATGGAATCTAGAATTCAAGAGAGAGTTTAGGTAACATAGAAGGATTTAATAGACTACTAATGTCATGTGAGTTGGTACAATTATAGAAATGTTTAGAAATTATAATAAGATCAATGATAGAATCTTAAAAGTGATGTTTCAAAGCAATGAAAGGAATTTTATTCATCCATTCTTTCAGTTCTCACTACTGTGTTGAGTACTGTGTGTTAAGTGTTGAAAATATAAGAACCAAGACAGAGGTGGACAGTGTGTGTTTGGAAACCAAAAGACTATATCCACATTATTTAAATAGTGGTCTTAAGAAATTTAGTTTAATAAACATACTTCGTTTTCCGTCGTGATGTTTGTAAGTATATATTCTTCCTATAAATAGCTCCTGAGAACCAACTACTTGAAGGAATTTGCCAGATGCTGAAAATTTTGTTAGTCTTGGTTTCATAAGTTAACGTAAATATAACAATCACTTTTCCTTGGAAAACACAGAATTACAAAAGAAATGGAAACTCCACAAATACCAAATTTGGCACATGGGCAAAGTTTTGGCAAGACTTTGTTAAAAAGAAAATGTAAAAAGCAAAGGTTTTGTTCCATAACATGTCATAATTAGGTGAAAACACCAGGGCTATATAAACAGAGTATATAATCATAGTTAACTGAGAATCCATTGGTCAAGCTGATGGCCACTTAGTAAGATGGCTCTCACAGTGAGACCATCCATAGGAGTGAAATGATTAAGCCAAAGAGAGGAGGAACAATTACCTCCCTCTTTTACGCTAGATTCTACTACAATCTCCTAAATGGTTGTTTAGTCTTCGTTTTCCTCTTAAACTTTATTGCATGTAAAGGTCCTTTCATTTTCTAGTATATGGCTAGAAAATGTTATTTCTAGACACATGAGAAAATAATTCCAAAAACTGATATTTATTTTACACAGTTTGAACAGAAAAATACAAAGAATGTCTTACACAAAACAGAATGGTCCAGAGTTTACTTTAGATATATTTTTTAAGTGAAAAGTGAATAAAAACTTTCACTTCAAAAAAATGAAATATTGAAAATGATGATTAGAGGTGCAGTCTGCTTTAATTCTCTGCTTAAAATTTGTATTATAAAACCAAAGAAAAGAAAAAGGTTTACTTCTTAAAGCAATTTATATATTAAATAACAACATTACTTGATTTGTAGCCAGGTTAAAAGTTCCATGAGAACTGACATCCTACAATGACATGTCACCAGAAACCACTGTCGAGACTAAAGAAACAAATGCAATGCTGTACACTAGCAATGCTATAATTGGCCTCTTGTCAGGTCCCACTAACTTTAACTCTTAGACCAGGGTAGTACATTAAATGAACTTTTTTTTATTAAAAAAATTTTTTGATGAACCACTGAATTCTACTCCTGAAACCAATATTTCATGCTGTATTAACTAATTTGAATTTAAATAAAAATTTGAAAAACAAAAAAAAATTTTCCCCTATGCACTGTAATGTTAATTAATACTATTTTATAATAACTATGCCTTCCCAAAGCTTCAAAAAAGTATAATTTTAATGTTAAGAATACTCTCTTGTCTATATACTATTGTCCACATACTATTGTGTATATATCTCTTGTCTACATACTATATATATATATATAATCTACAATATACTACTGTATATATGTATCTTGTCCATATTCTATTCCTTCCATCAAAATCATAAACCTTTCCAAGCATATTACTGAAGTCTTACAACCCAGCTGCCTTTGACATTGACTCTGCTGCAGACTCCAAAAAGTGCACTGAAGTCATTACTTACAAATAAGAATATAAATCTATATATCTCCTAAAAATTTTTATTTAGCAAAATTCAGAAACAAATTGACTTTTCAACCATCACTTTTATTTTAGGGCCTAAAAAGAGGAAAAAAAATTTTTTTAAGGGTATAGCACGACCCTACAAAATGACTATTCGGTATGTCAGAACAAGTCTACCATTTGTAATCAGTCCCCCAAGAAAAGAAAATATGAACCATACCTACCCAACTAAGAATTATATTTTTACCAGTATATTCATGTACATTTGCAATTTTGTGGACCTTATTAAAAGCAAGAAGAGAAAATGTAGCCTCTGACCTAATGTCTGTTTTCCCACTCTCATTGAAAGTCAAGCGCTTTCAAGGACGGAGGGTCACAGTACATTCCCATCCATATCCAACCACCATAGGTATGACAGTAGATTTGTTGCCCTAGTGGAGCTGACTTTAAAGCTGGACTTTTCGGGATGAATATTTGTTTCTTAGGGGAAAATGGAAGATTATGGTGGACTGAAGGGACAGTCTGTGTACGAGGACCAGGGCTGACGGTTCATGTCATGACGTAGAAAGAGTCAACACTATGGGATGTAGAGCAATGAGTCCTAGCGTGACGTGAGCATCAGAATGAAAGAATTCTCCAAAAACCAAACTTCCACGCTCTTGGCTAGAAATAGAAACTCTCAGAATGAAGCCTGAGTATCTAGATTTTAAAAACTCTTTAGAAAAGCACAGAGCATATAGGGAATCTTATCTCCAGAGTAAGCCCCGGGTGGCACATACATCACTGGGGACAACGATACTCTTTTAGTTGATGTTTGCTAACAGCAAAGAAATTCATAACGAAAGTATAGCATACATTGCATTTGTTGTCATCACCACTGTCTTTTAATGGCCAAGATATGGCCAGAAAAGCCACAGAAAAGACATGAGTACTCACATTTATACTCCTTAAACAATGAAGGGGTTAAGCTATATTCGGCCACCACATTAAAAAAAGAAAAGGCCTGAGTCGTTCATCCAACAAACAGTAATGGAGTTTGACTGGATTAACTACAGGGCTGAACTGCCTATCTAGCATTCCAGAATGACATTGATGCATCATAATAGGCTTGGCCTTTAGAAGACACTAAAATAATAGGAGTCTCTAGATTTACCAGTTTCTTAATACAGCTAATCATTACTGAAAGTATTTGCATAGAGCTATGTCGACAGTGTGACTATCACCACCCAATGACATCTTTCTCAGGATCACCAAGGTTTCTTTTTCTAAAAGGCTCTCTCACTCAACTCTACTTAGTAGAAAGTCGTCGATAAACAGTGAACGTGAACTGTTACTAAGGCCCCTTTAGCAGATTTCATCTGGCCTGCACAGATTCATTCTCCAGGACTCATTGCTGGGAATTTTTAAAAAAAGTTTAGAGTTTCCACCTGAGAATATGAATGAATTCAGTAGATCACCATTGAATTTCATGTGATTCAAAATACCTTTGACTTAAAATGGGTATCCTGGTGGCAGCCGTGTTCATGCAAAGGACAAATGTCTTAGCAGACACCAGTGACAAAACAGGACTCAGATTAACCGGAAGTCTACCTGGTCCATGTTTGGCATGCAGCCTCCAGCTCGTTTGGAAGGGCAACCTAGATTTTTGCCATGGTAACTTGCCAGGTTCTCCCTTCAGAATTTCAGAGAAAAATGGAACTTCAAGAGATAGAAATCACAGCCCAGCCTCCAAGGTTCAACGTGAAGGTCTGATATCTGTGAGTGCCCCATGCAAACTCTGTATTCTTGCTGTCTCTCAGTTTCCTCTCCAGCCTCCCTTTCTCCTCTCTCCTATACTGCTGCACTGCGCACACAAGCAAGAAAGCTAAAAGGTGTAAACAGTTTACATGGAAACAAAACAAAAGTTTGAAAGGGACAACTCCTATTCAAGTCCTTAGAGAAAAGATCTTTATGGAAATGGTGTGTGTAACGTAGTCTCCATGTGCGTGTCTTCTCTGAAGCTAAACTTCAAATTATGTAACCAGAATTATAAGACAGAATGGAAAAAGGAAACGGCTCATAAGGTGTGAGATGATAATGCCCCTCAGAGGTCAAGCTGGGTTGTTTGATGAGACCCTTTTGGTCACTGCCAGTTCCGATTTAAGAGTACACTATTGATGGCCACACCGAAGAGGCCTGAAGGAAGTGGAGACTATTAAATCACTTGTTTACCTCAAGTGAGCACCAGTGGTACTCAGTCAATGATTTTATTGATCCACAATACTGTTCAATTAAGTGTGTTTATTTTGATTCTACGATTAACATGCATTTGCAGAAGGACTGCTCACAGTGAAACGAAGTCTAAAATTATCCCTTTCACTCCCCTCACCTCTTCCTAGTGGACCGGTGTCATTCTGAGTTAATGAGTTATGCATTAAATGAATAGATATTATCATGTCTAAGAGTAGTATTGAGTCTAAGTTCAGGTCTTCTAAGAATTCATTTCCTCAGTGCAGCCAGTTAACAGAAGAACATGGCAGGAGTTAGTAATTAAGCTTAAGAGATAGGTTCCTCCTGGACAATAGGCAAGATCCAGTTCGCATGGCTGCTGATAAAAGAAACAAGATTGATTTTGCTGCCAAAATTGCCAGATTCGAACAGCTAAATCAATAGGCTAAAGAAGGAAAAAATGGAAGTGTAGTATATTTCGTCAAACCAGACAAGGAAGCCAAAGCATAACTCCAAGAGTGCCATGATTTGGATTTAGTGTGGCTCATTGACATCATCCGAGGACTGTGTTAATACCATCTGGATAAATGCCTGCCTCATTTACTACCAGCTTTTAACAGAGAGTATCTTGATTCTCTGCTTGTTCTTCTTGTATATTCTCATTTATCCTTCTTGGAACAAATTTGTTGGGATTATTTATGCGCCCAAAACCAGCGAAGCAACCACTCCCTCTTAATACAACTGAAAAAAAAACCCAATATATTTCTGAGATTCTATCAATAACTTCAATATATTATTGGATAAGGCTAGATAATATGACCGAAAACTGTTAGCTCCTGTCTTCTATTACAGCTAAGGCTAAGAAGAAATAGCAGAAACTCTTCTGCTCCTGTCTTCATTATTGCTAAGGCTAAGAACATGACCATTTTTAAACAGGAGGAATAAAGAACCACTCTTGTCCCCAAAATATGTACATCTGAAATAACTTTATTATTTATTATTATAATTATTATTGAGAATGGGTAATATAAGGAATGGAAAGCTCTGGAAATAAAAGTTTTCCAATTATTTTTAAAGGGTCTCCATTTCTCTGTACACTGTGGAGCCCTTCCACATTGCTTAAATGTCCAGAACGACATCGACAAGGCACCTGTCTTTGTTCTTACCCCCAAATATGAACTTGCCTGTTTTCTACCCAAAAGACACACTTATCTCTTCTGAGTCTCAGTGCTCACAAATGTAGATGAATAATTCATTCGGGTTTTCTATATTAGGTCATGAGATTTTATACCTGGGGATATCGATGGAGAGTAAAAAGAAATGTTATGGAATCACTGGACTTGACCTGGCTCGCAGCCATTGGAATGTGGTCTTCACACCTCTTGCCTGAGTTGATACTGAGAAGTAGAAGTTTCAAGTCAGGATTGCTGTGTTTACTTTTATTTCTCCCCCAGTGGAGCCACAGTTTTAAAGTTGGTGAATTTCAGAGTTTAAACACATAGATCTCATTCATAGGAGCACGGCCACCTCCCTCTGGCATCTCTTCATGGCCAAACTTCCCTCGAGAGTGATTTATATCCCACTTTTGGAATTCTCTATCATCCATTCGCGGTCTCCCTCTGTAGAGCATTTGCTGCACTTCGTCATCTCCTCCTACTGCGTTTTCCTTCGCTGGGTTCCCAGATCCTCGACAATTGTATTTTCTCTCTAATCTTTCAGGTAACTTCCTTCACTGGCACCCCCTCTTTCTTATCACCACTCATATCTAAAGATACCTCCATGCATGCTTGGCTGTACTATACACTCCTCTCTTGAAAATCTCATCCCCAACTCCTCATTATCCGACCTATTAATTCAGTGGATGCCATTTTCAAACCTATTTTGTCAGTCTCTACTGTATCACTTTTTCCCTTTGATGTCCTATAAGAACTTCAAGAACAATTGTGCTAAAAGTTGTGTTCAATGTGCCTTTTCCCTCACACAACTTCTCTTTTTTACCTACTTGTGACACAATCATCTTCTGTCACCATGTGTTTACAAAACCACTTAGCCACTTGTAACTCTTCTAATTTCTCTACCTTTGCTACCCCCATAACCAATTTTCGGTTTTGTAAATTCTGTTTCAGAAAAATCTCTAAAATACTTGCTCTCCTGCAACCTCAGTTCTTCAAGATTCCATTTGCTTTTATTTTCGTAGAATAATAAGGATTTTGTGTCTTGATAATAATCTCTTTTCCAACCAATCCATCTCTCACTCTTCTTTTCCCTCTTCATTCCCTTTCCGCCTGTCTTCTTCCTTTCCTTACTCCTTCCCTTGCTTCCCTCCTTCCTTTACTTTTTTCTTCCTATAGCATTAATAAGCATGTTCTCTGGACCAGGTACAATGCTAGGCACTGGCAAATACAAAGACAAACAAAACAAACAGATTCCTTTTCATCAGAGTCCTTCTAGGTGAAGTTTACCTGACAGTCCCCTGACCAAAACTAAAGGAGACTCAGCAAACAAACCCAGAATGGAGTTTACACTGCTTACCTAGCCTTCTGTAATTCCCTTCTTCCACCATTATATTTCAAAAATGATCTATTTAGGGGCGCCTGGGTGTCTCAGTGGGTTAAAGCCTCCACCTTCGGCTCAGGTCATGATCCCAGGGTCTGGGATCGAGCCCCACATTGGGCTCTCTGCTCAGCAGGGAGCCTGCTTCCCCTTCTCTCTCTGCCTGCCTCTCTGTCTACTTGTGCTCTTTCTCTCTCTGCCAAATAAGTAAATAAAATCTTTAAAAAAAAATGATCTCTCTAATCTCGGTTTATTTTTGAGGTCTAATTTACTTGTTGTTGTAATCCACATAGTTTTCGCTGGTTCAAAAGATTAGTCCCATTACTTGCCTTACAAATTCAATGCTTTAATACTCATAAGCAATTTTCCATTAAAACTTATACATCTATTTTTTTCAAGAGAGAGAAAGGCAAGAAAATCACATTTAATAATTTTAGAGCCTGAATCCTTCCTCGAAGATCAGGACCTATGAATATAAGTGACGTTATATACTCATACACTGGTAAATGATAATAAAACTCATAATGTCAATTTTTTTTAAAGAAGAATTTATTTATTTTAAAGAGGTGGGGAGGGGCAGAGAGAGAGGGAGAGACAGAATCCTCAAGCCGGCCCCCCTGAGCATGCTGCCTGGGGCAGGGTTTGATCCCAGGACCCTGAGGCCACCGCCCTGAGCTGGCCGCACACTGCCTGTGCCACACAGGTGCCCCTCATAATATCAAATTTTAACTTGTACAGTGTTTTTCTCCTGAGCGTTTCATTTAATCATGAGGGGCAAGAGCACCAGTAAAAAACTGGAGGTACTCACGCTCCCATAGTACTTTGCATTCTTCCTCCCTAGTCACCTCCACCGTCGCGTGGATCAATCCTACAAATCTGCTAAGGCCCAGCTCAAAAATAACACCCAAAATGGCTTTCCAGGTAATTTTAGTGAAAAAAGTTCCCTGTTCTCTAGTCTGCCCCACTAAACTTCCACATCACAGTATTATTATTGTATTTTTAAGCAAGTACTTTAAGACACACTGAAGACGTAGATATTTTTTAAACTTTTGTGTTTTTGACCCCTAGGTAATATTCCAAAGTAGCCATGAGGCTGTTTTATCATGATCTCCCAGAACAAAGGTTATCACAGTTTATAATTTCTTTCTTGGTATTCCCAAAGAACAAGATGAATAGAAGAAGACAAAAATAAATGCTTGAGAATAACATCTTCTAAATTTTTAAAACTTTAACATCGACTTAAAAAAGAAAAAAAGAACCATAATCAAATCTAACAGGACAGTTAGTTCCTGGGGTCCAGAAGACCCCAAATGTTATAATCCAATCATCTATGATAAAGTAATATGGTCTTATGATTCAAGTTTCTTAGTCTCTGCTGACCTAACAGTTCAGACAGATGGAAGAACAACCACCTAAGTCATGGTTTCTGCATGAACTGCTTTACATAGTTCTGTAAGAATTTGGAAATAGGAAAAAAAAATAAGGACAAATCTTGTTCCGCTGATCCCCTTCAATCTAGATACAAGAAATATGGATCCAGGGTTAGTATTAGAAATTAAGTCCATCAGTGGCTTTGCTTCAGCAACTGAAGTTTGGAAGTAATGTTTCCAAAGTTCTAGAGATCCTGGAGTTTGCCACCACCATTTAGGCAACCCAAATGTGCTAAAGGATGAGCAAATTTTCAACTGGCTTACCTAATCTTCACTTACTGCCTCTTCTGTGTGTATAAGTAAGTGAGTGCCATGTCACTTACCAGATCCAATTAGATAAGCATAACCGTGTTGAATGCTGAGAACTGTTAGCAGACATATTTGTAAACCTCAGGGTCCAAATAAGCATCTCGGGTCCAGGGACATGGCTGGATATCCTAAGAGAAGGTCCCCAGGAGGTGGGTTTTTTTTCCTCCACAGGAAAAACTAAACTTCTGATAAATGTGAAATAAACCAAAAATAAACCTTGAGTACCATTTTGCAAAACCTTTCTCCCCTTTGCAATGCCTTAACTCACTAATTTATAACATGATCTATACATGTAACCAAATCACTAAATTCTAGAAAATAAAAATATTTTATCTCTTCATTTGAGAAGCCAAACCACATTCTCCCATTCTAGAAGCATCTCTGTCCCGATTTTTAAATGGACATCTCTAGATTTTATCAGACTCAATTCATATGTAAAGATACGATTTTAATTTAATAGAGCATGAAAGAAATCAAATAAAAGAAACGCAATACCATTTCTGATTGGCTAACACCACTGATAACAAGTTATGATGCGTTTTTACAAATTAATGGTGAATATAACAGCTTTTCACAGTCTCTCCTAAATGCAATTGCAATTAGCTCATATCAATATAGTAGCATAATAGGTAAATTCATAAAGATAATTACCTTTTTTTTTTTATCACTCACTATGTTCCAGGCATAGGCGAAGCAGATAACAGTCATCATTGTATCCAATCCTCACAAAACCTCATAATACAGGTATTATAAGAACCCCCATTTTAAATGAAGAAACTGAAGGTTGGACAGGTGAAGTAACTTGCTCTACGTCACACAAGTAAGTGCCAGAGCTCAGACTTGGATCCAGGTCTCTCTCATTCCATTCTGCCATTACTATACTGCACTGCCTAATAAGGAACTGGGCAAAGTACATAAATCTTGAAAAATGCTAAGTATCATGGTACTATTAGTCTCTCTCTCTCTCTCTACACACACACACACACACACATATATGGATTATCTCTATTTATTTATATAGTTTATTTCGTTATTAGTAAAATAATCCATCAGAATGAAATTATAGCCCTTTTTATGACAGGAAAATGAGCATGGAAATGCACCAACTTTCTAAGTGCGCTATCATACAATCTTACGGTCAGAATTAAAAAAAAAACTGGTGTCAGTTATAACCAGGAAAAGATAAAACTACATTACATATCTGAAAGAGGAGCAGTTTACTTGTAGCAGTCAGGCAAGTGTTTAAACTCCAACAACCCAGCACCTGAGTGGCTCAGTCAGTTAAGCATCTGCCTTTGGTTCAGGTCATGATCCCCCCATTCAGGGATCGAGGCCCGCATCTCAGGCCCCCTGCTCTGAGGGGAGCCTGCTTCTCCCCTTGGCTCTTTCCTCTGCTCATGCTCTATCTCTCCCTCAAAGAAATAATAAGAAAAAATAAGATCTTTAAACCCCAAGAATGATTTTGACCCTTAAAACAACTGTGTATGTGCTGGAAGTAAGAAGCTTCAGAGGACAAAAAGAAGTCTAGGTTACACGTGCATGTTTGTTGTGTGTCTCCCAGTGCCCCATGTTTCCTTTCTCCGTGATGACATAATGCTGGTCTGGATGCTCGAAAACAGGCTCAGGACTACTTGTATAACCAATCACGGGATTTCTACCTTCCCGTTTTGAAAAACTTGAACTACATCTTGCGATCTGAAATTATCTGCATTTTTTGGCAATATAAGCAACCATTAATTTATTACAAGCTGCCCAAAAATCAATTGTATATGGTAGACATTCAAGTTACATACCCAGAGATCTGGCAGAGCTTTGTCTATAGACTGGCAACGACCAAGGTGATGAAGCCACTGAGCCAAGCTAAGCAGACTGTTCCAACCCCATTCTTCCAGTAAAGCCAGAGGCATAAAAAGATTCTTTGTTTCTGTTTTTCACACTACATTTCTCTTTTTGATCTGCTTACTTAATATAGCTCCTATGTTTATTTGTCTAAGAAAATATGGCCCAGATTTTTTATATCCGTTTAATATTTCATCCTAATAAATGTTTTCTTTAGAAGGCATTCCTGTCCATACACTGAAATTCAAACCACAAAGGAAAAGTTTATAAAGAACAAAGTAAATTTGATCAGAAATACGCTGATTTTATTAATAAAAATTCAATTTACTGATTTTTTAAAAATAAATTCAAAACAAAAGTTTATCATGTATATATATATATATTTTTTTTTTCTGGGTTGAACTTAGTACCTTAGTCATCCATTTCACACAAGTCAGTCTAACTACACTTTTATATCAGACATATATGCCACTTGCCTTGATAGAAAAGTGTTGTTAGGTTAAAGTCATTTAAAAAAAAAAAATTGTATTCTAAGCCCTGAAGGATAAACATTTATCCACCAAGACAGAAGGATAAAGATTTTAATGGCATCTTGCTCTAGGATTCAAAATAAATAAGGCAAAGATGAGTTTCCATCTTCTTAAAACTAAATTACAGAGATTAAAATATATAAACACAAAATGAATGTGTTCCATTTGCATATTATATTTCGCTCTTAAAGTTGATATTGAAGATTAAGGGTCAGCATTTAATCCTCACTATCCTAATCCCTAAAATTACAAAGACAGGCATAAGTGCATGTCTGCTGCACTAAATTACCTTGAAAGAAAGCAAATTCCGGATGAAAAGGGAAGCGTATTTATATTATGGTGATTTAAAATCTGTCGCCTAAACACATCTTCTCCCTCGATCCATTGACCTAAATTGCACACTAAAAGCTTGTTTGTCCGCAAATGGGCAGCTAACACTTTGAGACAATCCAGAGATTCTTCACTTATGCAGAATCATGCCAACAATTTTTCTGACTATAATAAACACTGTCTTGTGCATATTCCACAGAAACAGGAATTGTGTGATAAAACAGAAGACTTTCTTCACAGTGTTAAAACCATTTCCTGGATAGTTAATTATGAAAATTCAAAACTCTGGATATAAGAGGTTGTAAATGCAAAAGTATCTATTAAAGAACATTTCATTAAAATGCTACCATCGCTAACAAACTATTTGTAGCTCTACTGCATCCTAATGCTTTTTTCATGAAGTTAGGAAAGACAAGCTTTCCTCCTCCCAGCCCCATGGTTAAAAAGTACTTTAGAGACAAGAATTTATTTCCCGGATATTCTTGTAACGCTTTCTGAAATCTGAAGTCCAGTGCAATGAATTTGGAAAGCAAAATAAATCCAACTCACAAATTCACCTAGTGGTTCAGAAACCCCCACACACAATTCTTATCTTGTTTGGGAAAAATTACAATATCAATGTGGTTGTGTACAACAAAAACAACATAATGGCATAGCAGAAAGAGTATACCCTTGTAAAAGATCAAATTTCTTTCTAAGCTACGTGCTAATTTTGCCAGATATACATTCATTTTAGAAAATAATTTTCTGAAGACACATTATAGACATCAATCAGATAATAACACTGGAGGAGGCTTGGTTCCTCTGGATGGAACAAATCTGTTCCATCGTCAATCTTGTGTCAATAGAGGATCACGTTCCTTCCTTTAAAATGTATTTCATACAATTTTGTGTATTTCTGAAGAACAGAATCTCCACTGTTAAAATCTATGCTATTTGTGTGCCTCTGTAACTATTTGTATAAATTCAGGAAGTATTTTTGTAACAGATTATATAACCCGGAAGACTAAACTATGTCTCTGTCCGGGACTATGTTTAAAAGACTACACAGAGCGGTGGCAAATTAGTAGGACACAAACTTTACCACTGTAAACATCTATTCAGGTATGTTTCCAAGCGCCCTGAAATTTTTTACCGAAAATCCTTATTTTATGTACATGCTGGAATTACAATGAAAAGATCCAATCATCTTAAAAGGAGACCACATTGCAAATGATCCAGTGATACTCAGCATTTCAGGGCCAAACCCCTGCTGTTTAGCCACGGTAGTTACAAAAGCAGACTAATGAGAGCTGCAAAAATTATAATTAATTTTCATTCTAAAGAAATCATTCTGCTCTAATCAACTGCCTATCAAACGTCAGTGCAAATTATGCTAAAGAAAAAATTATTAGGCCAGGTTTATAGAGTACAATTTTCCATATACTGTATCAGAATAAAGAATGCCTGTGTGGGAATTACTTTTAATGAACAACAAATTACAATTACTACACTAAATGAACCATCTGCCTTTTTTTGTTTGTTTTCACGGCCTCACTGGTGCAGAATGCATTGTCAGCTTAATTCCCATTCAAAATGGCAGACTGCCTCATCACCAGGCTCTCACGTCCATAACATTTAACAGAAAATCTGTAACAGATGTTTTCAATTTTAAGAAGAGGACAAGTATGTTTTATAAATATGTTCTAAACATTAAAGGCTGGCATTTATAATAATAAGGTACATGCCTTTTTCAGACTGAAGAGTTTGGATGACTAAGTACTCCTAAGCCCTAAATTAGCACATAAAGTATTCATAGACCAATACCAATAAAAACAAGTCCTGATGTACTTTATTAAACATTTCATTCAAGTAAATGTGTTTTGTCTCTATCCCCTAATAGGTGATCATTTGTTTCAAAGGGGCATGCATGAGGACATTCAATAATGACATCTATTATCAAACCTTTACTGAAAGGTTTAAAGTGGTTAGCTGGATACATCATCTGGCATCAGTATGAAACATTAAAAATGGAAAATCAGTCTCTTATTAGCATGTGTCTCATATTAGCTGGGTTTTCCCTGCTGAGGTTTGGGGACCATGATACTGTAAAACACTTGGAAGATTGACTTTTATCAGGGCCACTTATGAAAAAGAAAATCCTATCTGGGCATGTTCTTGAAAAAGAGAGTACAACGTACGACTGTAGCTTAATATAACGCAAAAGGAGTATTTATTAAAATTAATGAATATTTTTTCTTTACTCTGCCATTTATGGCACTTCCCAGTAGCATTGACTCAAAACTGCAGTGAGGACGTGTTTCAAAATAGTTCTTTAACATCCATTATTCAATTATTTTTGTCTCCTTTAAATGAAAGATATTATCCTGACAGCCCCCAGACTCCTGGCCTCCATTGATCCACTGCGCACACACAGCCCCAAGTAGGGTAGTGTGCGCTTCTCTCCAACACCAGTGTCTCAGCCTGGACCTGGACGTGGAGGGTCAGCTCTGGGGGAGTCAGGAGAGCAGCTTACACACTTAGCCAGTCCTTCCTTTCTCTCCTGCAGTGACCAAAAAGGAAAAATTAAAGCTGGTAAAGCTATGATGGTTTACTCTCAAAGAGAAAAACAGACAAGACCTCCATCTTTTTCTGCTGTTCCTAACATTGTTTCACTTTCGTTTTAATTTAAAGCTTTGTACAGTGCTTTTTTTTTTTTTTTATTCCCCCCTGACAGTCACTGGAAATCCAGATTCCTTTCTGCAATTAACAAACAAAAGACAATTGTATTAGATTATTTCATGAGCTAGACGTAGAGAAGGGTATATGTTTCCAGGCCTCTCCACAGGCTGGATGAATCTCTGTCTAAATACTCTCTGCTTTGAGTGGATATTTAACTATCATCTGCAGTGGGAACTAAAATGTGCTGCTTTAGAAAAGCAGCTTGCAAGCCAGGGTCCACTCAGTGTAATGGTATCTGCTTTGAAGATTATTTTAATCTCCCCCCACCCTTGTTCCGAAAGGCAAGAATGAAGAAAATGACAGCTCCATTATTAGAAATGCAGCCACAGAAACAAACTAATGGAGAATTCTCCGAAGGTATACTACCGAGGCAAAAACCACAGTTTTAAAAGTCCTTCCCTATTTTTGCAATTGTGTTTTGCGATATGGGGTCTCGCTTTAAAATTATTGTTTTTCTAACCTAGCTGGGTTTTTCTTTTGCATTCTGCTCAATGGAAATAAACTAAAGCATTACCTTGTGTTTCATTTCTTTGATTTTACTCTACAGTTATGGCCAATTCAGAGGTCATCTGTAGCCTTGGCTTTGCAAGAACTCCAAGGGAATGTCTAAATGTAGGTAGAAATGGTTTTCATTAAAAATATACATGATGCTCATGGTGTAGCTGTTTTATTATATTTTAAACTACATTTTGAACTTATAAAATATTATGAATATTAATAATTTAACAACTAATACTACTTTAACCCACATATACTTTAAATAACCCAAAAAAGACTGCCCTCTTCAGAAGTGCCTTAACCAATTCATATGGATGACATACATAGTAACTACTTCGATGAAGGAATTCAACCCAACAAAATATTCCTTTATAAAAGAAATAGTATCAGAGAATTTATTAGGAACTATTAGCATATATTTTATCCTTACAAAAAAAAAACTGACCGTAAGTATGGTATAAGACTATCACATTAAGTAAAAATTAGTCCCCATATTCCATTTGGAGGGTGCTAATTACAATTAGTAATTCTGGTGTGGTCAGCGTGCATTTCTTTGGTTCAGAAATATATACTGATACTAATTTTATTGCATTTTGAGCATTGCTCAGCTTCACTAATACTGCAAATATGAAACAATGGACTGACTGACTTTTGAAACTCAGGTTCTCTCAATTATATTTGAAATGAAATGCCTGGAGACATCTACAGATCTGTGACTGAATGAGAGAGAAGTCAGCAGCTCCCATAGTCGCTCAGACCCACGGATTCCCTAGACATGTTCTGCTTTTACTATTGTCTGGATCACAGTGTCCTACTACTAAGAAGGTAAATGTCTACGGTTATACAGCCTCAGCTGTAACTTGGGGAGGAAGCAACCATCTCTTTCCTGAGTCAGACAATGGGCTTCGTCCCCCTCTTCAGACCTCCAAACTTGACATTCACCTATTCAATCCTGCAGGACTCCCTCAAAACACTAACCTGCTCTTGTTTTGCCCAGTTAACCATACTCTTCTCTGTCTGTAAAAGGTCTTGCCACTTGGTAGCTCTCTGAATCCATATTCTAGGATGATTCTTCTTAAATTTATAGTGAGAATCTTAGAAGAGGTATGGACACATTCCTCCGTGGGAAAACGCATATGCTTGTACACTCAGGAGATCCACCTTCTGTACCTTTCTGAAGCTCACGTATGGAAGTCCTAGGGTCCATGGACTCCAGATTGATGTCAGCCTCAGGAGAGGCTTGGCAGTAAAGAATGATGCTTAATAAGAGCACCACCTCCAGGCAGACAAGTGTGGGTTCACATCCCAGCTTCTCAACTGTCCGTATCATCTTGGGTAACACACCCGACCTCATTATGTCCCATCCCCTAATCTGTACAGTTGCAGTGAGAATGGTATGTACCTCCTGGTGCTGTTGTGAGAACTGAACTATAAGGTGGACATATAACACTCCTCGCTACATGGAATTTCCGTTATTATGTAGTGATAGAAAATGCAGGAGTTTTATACCTGGTATATTGGCTGTTTGTATGTGTCTCTGACCATCTCCAGGTCAAGGACCATGCATTAATCAAGTTTGCATAGCCCAGGGTATCCTTAAAAAATGGTTTTGAAAGTGTACTATTGAGGCAAAACTCCTTCAAAAAAAACCTTGAGAATTTTTGCAACAGCATATTATATGAACAAAGTTTGCAGAATCAATGGATTTGCTTCGGAGTTGTAAACTCTTCAGTCATTTATCTCTTTGTTCATGTGGTCACAAAGCATTCCATTGGCCACAACTAAACCAGTTCCTTCTCTTTAAAAATAATACAGATGGACTTCTTTGGGGGATGGTTTTAATATTGCCTGTCTGCCAGGAAGGAGACTCCTCAAGGTCTCCTTTGTCCTTACGATGCCAAGATGAATTAGTTTTTCCAGAATCTTCTAACTCAATTATTCCAGAGGTAAATTACTTTTTATTAACAAATAGAAAAATAAACACCAAGCTCTCCTTTGTCACGTTGAAATTTGTTTTCTCCCAGTTACACGGAAGGATTTCTAGCTCTTTCTGACACACAGTACAAAGATGCACATGGCCTAGCTTCACGTCCCTTTATTATTTCACAGACTTCAGTAAATTCTGCTCTTATTCTTCTCCTTTCGAGGTTTATTAATACCAGCTTTTAGTCATCTGTAAACCCATCCATGCTGGCTGCAAGCATTCCTGTTACCCTGATCTGGAGCTTTTCAATCTGTTATATGTCTTTTGGGGTGAAAGGTTCACATCTATAATATTTCTGTTTTGTTCATGCTGATGCAATAGAATTTTATAACATACGACAAAGCCCTGGAATCTCAGCAACAGCATATGTAAAAGCATGTCAGGAGAAAAAGGCCAATCCAGGACCACTGCAGGGACAGTGCCAAAGAGGCCCCGTCCTCGAGTCACCTACCCCACGGGAGCACTTTTCCAATTAATTTGAATAATATGTCACTTAAACTGAACAATAGAAATCATTTTTGCTCTCTAAGCTCACGAAAACTAGATATTTTGTACAAAAAGTAAAAGGGAGGACTGTTAATTAAAGATTTACCAGAATCATTTCAAGTCACAACTCCCTACTTCACAGCATCTCTTCACTCCCCACCAAACAAAAACAAAATATTACTAGAGTAGGACCACTGTTTCAGCCTTAATCTCATCCATTTACTGGCTGGATTTATTTACATTCTTTTTTTTTTTTTTTTTTTTTACATTCTTACAAAAACATTAAGCTGTAACGCATGAGGGTTGCACCATATTTCTCCCATAATCTCGATGTTGGCTATCATTACAATTGTACTAAATCTGTAGGGTGAAGAATGTGGTAAAGAACAGAAAATGCTTCCAAAAATTCTTTGTAGTTATCTTTTCATTGTGATTGTATTTGTTCCACTAAAAATTTCTTAATAAAAACAAATGTTTTCTCTAATCAAACCCCTTAAGAACCACTAACAAAAGCAATTTCAGGAAAGGAGGTGGATGTACCAATGCTTTAGCATTAAATTATCTCTGACCTTGAAATATTACCATAGGCAATGAGGTCATATTCATCATCATCACATTATTTGGAGGTTAAGTCTCTCAAATAAAACTTACATTTTTCTAAAACCTATGAGCATGGCGGGAAATCTTCTAATCATCAAAACCAGAATCACTTATTTCAATAATTAATAGAACTAGTTGTGAATATGAATATTTAAAGAGTCAACACAAAAAGACTTAGATGATTCAAGGTAATCACTTCCATAACGACTGGGGGGCTCTCCCAGACTGTGTTAGTAGTCACTAATAACCCATTTCAAACCTGCGACTTTGCAAGGGCCTCATTTTGATGGCCTAAAAGTGTCAGGAGCAGATTTCAATGTAAATTATTAAAAAACCATGATAAAGGCCAGTACTGCCACCTGCATTGAAAGAGTGTATGCTCTTCCTTTCATCTCTTGATTAACATGGGGCTGACTTTCCAATTTGTGGATTAACTATATCTTTTACTAGTTCTTTTTCACCCACTGATTTCCTGCCTCTTGGCCATTTCTTAGCTCATTTTCATATCCCCCAGAGGGGAAAGAGAGAAAATTAAACTCAAACCTATGGAATTTGCTCTAATGAAAGGAAAAGGAAGAGATTGGAAACCCCTGGCTAAAATGAGGTTTGGGGATTTTCATACTTGCCTTGGTTCCAGTTAACCTCGACTATCAAGGAGCTACTTTATATGAAGTCATTTATCCTTCACCTCCACAAGATGATTTAACTGTGACCATGGTGGGAAAGCTATTACACAAACCAGAACTTTCAGAAAGTTTCCCAAACAAAATTATACGTAGGAAGATAAATTAATACAAATCTTGGGACACATATATAGAAGAAGCAAAATTCCAGGAAAAAAAAAATTTAGAGCACGTATCTGTTCTAACTTCAAAATTACTCTTATATTGTGGTCAAGAAATAAGGTATAACTGCTTAGAATTTATTAATAGGTTCCTGCTTATTTACTGCTTTTACTGATAAAACATCCCAGCCCAAGTCCCTAAAGGGTTAATGCTGTCGGGTGAGTGGAATTCATGAGCATAATCCTAAACAAGTGAGGTGAAGTTCTATCAGGTCTATTTCAGCGTATCAGGGATTACTGCTAGCTGTCTAATCCTGCTGAGCCTCAGGGAGGAACGTTCTATTGTATTTGAAATCCTGGCCAGGAAAGAACAGAAGGTTAAATGGGTGCCTTGCTCTGTAATCAAATATCACAGGCACTACTTATCTATTCAATGAACAACTGACGTAGAAAATCAATTAAGAACCAAATAGCTTCTTAGGAATTTTTACACAGAAAGAGGCAAGATTTTTTTTTTTAAATGAGTTTATTTGATAGGTTTTATAGAAAAATACCACAAATTCTGGAGCTTCTAAAGTTGTTGATCTGGTTTCTAAAATAGGTCTTGCCCCATACTCTTTAGGGCTTTTGTACTTTATCCTTGTGAAATGGGGGACATTTCAGGAATAAAGATATCACATTGTAGCATAGTTGAATCTTTTACCTAAGAAAAGGGAAAGCCATGTAAAATTGATCCACAGAAAACCCTGTTAAATCTGATTAGAAGTTCTGAACAATCATGCAAATATATATTATTGTTTCTATTGAAGTGGTTTAAATCATTTGCCTCTTCTCAAATGCACTCTTCAACAGTGCATCATTAGTGGAGATATTATGAGCATGGGGGGAAGAATAACAGTGGCCACAGCCCTAGGGATCTTTGTTCGCAGCAGGAAGAGGCTCCTTTTGATGGGCTGAAGGAACACCCTTGTGTCACCACCCTCACCCTCTACCTGTCACTCTGAGTGGATGTCACAGTTCATGCACACACACAAACAGGCTGAGCTGGCCAGTCTGCCTGACCTTGGACAGGCCTGAGATCAAATCTAGTTATTAATAATGGGGGAAGTCAAAATGCAATCTTCCAGACAGTGGAGAATCGAGCTAGAAATAATGCAGGAGGCACTCTCTGTCAATAAGAAGCATCATGATGCTAAGGGTTAAAATGTTCATCTGGTCCTGAGCAGGAGTTAAGATAAACTTTTTTTTTTCCTGTTCTATGAATGCTATTGCAAGAAGTTTGCTCAGGGCCTTAATATGCCCAGCTTATCTGTCCTTACACTTTCAATTATTTTTGGACTCTCTGCTTTATAAGAATTCTTATAAGGTAATCCATTTGCAGGCTAAAGCAGATATAATTGGAAAAAATATTGCCCTTTCATAGTCATGGAAGATACTTTACAAATGGGATGAAATACTTTTAATACCCTCATTGTAGTTCAATGTGCATATAATTTTAACCATGCGTTCTCATTCTCTGTAATTGTTATTCCCTATAACTTTCTCTCAGAATATATCCATAATCCAGGCTAAAAAGAGGAAATATGAAAAAATCATTTAAATGCCTAGGCATATACAAAATGCGCTACAGTAGTAAATGCATTACTCTCTCAAACCACTACTAAAATTAAAGAGGGAATTTAATCTAATATTCCTTCCATAATTATACAATTATTTCCATGTTCCCAGGTTACAGGCCTCTTGATTAGAGAGTTATGTATCCTTCATGATAGTATCAACATTAATGATTTGGGCAAAATCTCTACTACAGGACTACCAATAGTTCCTATAAAAGTCCATTTGGAAAATCATCATTAAATTTTGTATTTAATATAGGCTCCCAAACAACACAACTATAGAAAATGCACTTCTTCAGAAATTCTTCCTGGGAAGAATTTTTTATCTGCACTACACATGTAAATTTTTAAAAAGCAGTAAAACCTTTCCTTTTCTCCTGTTAAAAAAAAAAAATATCCTCTTTGATTTTTGTTGTCTGCTGATTATCAAAAATTATTTCTTTGAGAATGTATCTAGCTTAATGTTTCTTAATTTCCTGCATGATGAACTATCCTTTTGAGCTCTCTGTGAAGGTCCACTCAAAGGCTTCCCACCAATAGGCATGAAGACTTTACATGGTATGCAGAATTATGTTACAATAAACTGCCCCACTCCTTCAACCTCCTGGTATTTTATATCAGTTGCTTCCTCAAGCAACACAAATCCACTAATGCTTTAATTTGTGACACTGCTAACTGGTATTAACAGATTATGACTATGAAATGTCCTTGCATTTATATTGGCACAGAAGGATGACATGTCTGTCATAATAGAGCAAAATGCTTTAGGTCACCCGAACATACAATACTGTACTATGTCTTTTACCTAAGCACAAACCTCAAAAGGTTTTATTTTATAGTACATTTATAGTACTCTAATGTGTGCTCATTGAAAATTATCCTTAAATAACTAAGAGTCCAGGGCTCACCCTAGGCAAGGCAGGAAACTTCTATCCTGATCTACATGTATCAGCAGGGCTCAAGTAACTGATCGAGCCAAAATTATTAGCAAAATCTTGAAATAATTTTGTTTAATCAAATCACCCAGTCATTTTATTAGTGTGACTCTTTCAGTCTGTGGGGAGGAAGCTTGCTTTATCTGAGTCTCTCATGGAACACGGGCTATATGGCCAATGGGACTCAGGTACAGTTTGGCATTGTGAGCTTATGGTATATCCACATTTAAAAATGTCGTTCTTGTTCAGAACAGATTGATTATTTTGAGGTGATCTACGAAAAATGACCCTCCTTTATGAAATACAAAGATCCAGTTTTTAACTCGCCAGTAACTAAACACAGTAACTTTTCCAAAGTAATGTGTTATGGCAATATAGATTCTGTTGCTCATGAAATTGGGCACCATATTTATTTGCTTCTTTTTAGCTTTGGTTGTCATCGTAGCCACCGGTATGTATGTATTAGATGACATATGTGGGAGAAAAGAAAAATATAGGATATCATTAAAAGAAAATTGTCTAATTATAGAACATACAATACACAGTTCTCTTTCATACACAGGATAAAGAAATAGACACACATCTGTATCTACACACCCAGACAGCCCTCACATACACACATGCACACCTCCCACATGCGCACACATTTGTATCCATATGTATGGAGAGAAACAGAAAGAGAAAATATACCCTATTATCAAGTAAAACTCCAAAAACAAATCTCAGAATCTGCCTTCCTAGAATAGCAAGAAAATAAAAAATTGCAGAATCATTATAGTGAGCTACAAATGAGCATACAACCCAGCAGGCCTGTGGAAGTTGACTCTCCTGAGACCTATAAGATTCCTGTTCAGAAAATAGACTATATATCTGCTGCCTGGGGATATCTTCATGTACAGGGAGAGTGGATTTCTGCAACTATGATGAAGCAGAGCATGATTCCAAAAATTTACCAAAAAAGATATTCTTAAAAAATTCAACCCACAGGCCTTAGATTTTTTTTTTTTTTTAACTGACTTTTGGATTCTGGAATAGTTTCTTGGCCCGACAGTTCACTGAAGTGCCAGACCTTCAACAAAAGAACAGCTGTTTTGTACAGAAAGGTTTTCTTCATAAAGGTTTGCCATTTTTCCTACTGAAATGGGATTTTTTTTTTTTAAATATCAAAACATGTCAGACTCTTGTCCTTAGAGGCAAAACAATGAGCAAGACAGAGGGCAATGCCTTCCATGATTTCCCTAGACAGAATATGCAGCATTGGCAGACTCTAGCAAAATCCTAGTCTGGGAAAGGAGGGGAATCCAAGAGGACATTAGAAGACATAGTTTCTCTTCTGAACACGGGAGGAACAAATGTGAATGGAGCTGAACTTGGTACGTCACTACATTCATTATTTTCTCATGCGTCTGTAGAATAGTGATCTTCAAAATCTTCTAGCCCTGCGATCCCCAAATTAGGCGGATTATCGGGATCGTGTCTTTAATTTGAAGAGATTCCTGGATGCATCCCTAAAGGTCATGGCCTTGGAATTAGTATGTTTTAAAAATTCCAAGGAGTTTAATGATCAGCTTCATCTTATCCAAACTTCCAACCCATATTCTCAAATCTGTCAATTGGATATGCAACCATTTCTAGAATGCCTTTTCACGTAAGCATTTCATGACTCCAAAAAGTATGAAAATGCTTGTACTGTGATAAAATCTCGATGGTAAGTGACTTTTTCTGTCTGACAGCCGACATCTAGTGATGTCCATTCTGTTAAGCCACCAGCTGCTCTTTTAAATACCTCAATGCAGTGTCTCATTTAAATTCTCCACTTGTTTCTAAGATTAGAAGAGTCTGACTTATCAGTTACTACATACTAATAATGCAAATAAATATTCCAGACTTTTAAAAACTTATATTATTTGTTTACAACAGTAATTAACTATTGCTTTGCCTGATATGCGATCATGTGTTTAAGGCTTGTCTCCTCCACCAAAATGTGAGCTCTTACCAGTGCGAGACCTGCGTTTTTCTTGTTTGATGTCATATCCTAGTCCCTTGCATGGGACCCAACAAAGTGGGCTCTCAATAAATGAATAAATGAAGTGATTAGTATCAAATAAGTAAATAAAACACGAGGGATTAAGGGATGTCGTTCAGCTGCTTAATTATGATTATTACCCTGCTTCCTATTTACAAGAAAAATACATAACCATATAGTTGTGGATTAAACAAAACAATGGAACACTGGCAACCTGATCTAAGCATAAATACATCAGCAATTTAAGATAAGATCCTTGTTAAAGCTAAGAACAAACTCAGCTCTAAGAACCACAGAAGTGATTGTATTTAGACCAGATCTCAAAGACCTTTAAGTTAATGCTAATTTTTACTTGTAATAGTTACTTAGAACCCATTTTACAGATGAAACAATTGTGGTACCAGCCTAAGGGCAAAACTAAAATCAATGCCAGATGCAGACGCTTTTAACAGTCATGTTTCAGATGCAAGCTCCACTTACTACTACTCATTTGCAAATTCACACTTGGCAGACTTGAAAACTGGTATTTAAAAGTGTAATACACATCTCTTTTTCTGTGGGCAAAATTCTAAGAAAGAACGGATATCGAAGTTAAAGCACATAGAAAGATACACAAATAGTTATTTTCTATGAGCTGTATTTACCCATGTTCAAGTTGATGAGTATAGCTACATTCCTCTTCAAAGCAAATTTCAATTGAAGGCCAATTGAAGAGATAAAGTTAAGAATGGCTTTTCAAGAATGACAAGTCCTAGACAGAACAGTGTAACCAAGTGCACTTTTAGAAATTAAAAAGGAAAGTGTCTTACCAATAATAAGAAAAGCAGAAGTTATCTCCAGGTACAAAAAGCAATGCCCATAGACTAGATATGCTGACAAGACACGAGTAATATTTTCCACATATAAGAAAAGCTTTCATCTCAGAAGGCTCTTTTTAAAGCTATTTTTGTACCTTAATTAAGATCTACAGAACTCAGTGGACTGGTTTTTTTTTTTTTTTTTCCTCTCCATTTACTAATATATTAACTAAGGCACAGAAATGCTTGCCAAAAACCACATAAAGAGTGAGAAAGTCAGCTGGACACTTTAAGACAGAAAATGCCTGCCCCTTCTTTTCTAAACTTTCCTTAAGTTACACAGAAATGCACGAATAGATGTAGGCACAGATGTCGGGAAAGATAGCTATGTATTCTTTCACTGTCTTTCTCTGACACATTACCCCATACCTTCTCACCACCCTGAACCCCCAATTTGGTAATAATGGGAGGGTATCAGAAAGTGATACCTACCATGTCCATGCTTTAAGCTTGTTAATATTCACAGACATTAGTGCTGACATAGGCAATCTTTGTTTTACTATGTTTGAAACTCAAGGAAGCAGCTCCAGAGAATCTTTCAGCATGAGATAATATGGGAGTTTATCATACTTTCTTGCACAATTTCTCCTTAAATTTTTTTTTCCATAGTAAAACAGAAAAGAGAAATTATGCAATGCTATGTTCTAACAGTAGGAACACTGGCACCCCAGCCCCTGACCTCGCTATACCCATGTAAATAGGCTTTATAAAGATCAGCAGGTCTTTGGAAATTGAAAGCCTCAAGCAACATTAATAATTGTTGAATAAAATAGGATGATGCCTGAATAGCTATGGATAAAATATTAAGACTATTTTACCAGTAACTAATTAGATCAGATATTTTTTAAAAATTGTATTTCTGCCTTTATACCTACAAAAAGAAAAAAAAATCCTTCTAGTTAACTAAAAAAAAGCACTAAGCAACATTTCAGTTTACCCATTACAAAAACATAAAAATCATGCTTACAAACATCACCTAAGTGGGGAAGGAGAGGCCAAAGAGAGCAAAGATTTAAATTATACTGATACTATACATTATTTGCCAATAATGGGACACCTTTACTGGTGTGGAAGCAAACAACCACTCTTTGTCAAAGTTCTGCAAGGCAGAAACCTAATTCTTTCTCCCAATACCACAGGAAATCTAAATATTAACTTCCTAGATGACACAAAGGAGTAAACATTGCTAAAACGTGTTATAGAAAGTACTAAAAATGTCTCTGCAAACTTCTGGAAGTCAGAAAGGCTGTTAACAGGGCAAAATCACAAGGGAAAAGAAAGCACAAATAAGAAGCATTATATATTTTCTTCTAAAGACCGGTGAGCTCCTTGAGGACAGGAACTGAATCATATATCCTTTGTGTCTGTCTTATACACCCCGAGGTCCAGCACAGTGTGTTTTTAACAAATGAGAACAAACAAGCATTTGTATATTACTAGAACATCAATCTAACAAAACTTTGTCAACAAATTTAAGTTAACGTAAGATATTCCAATTTTTCATTCCACAAATAAAGAGAATTCAGTTCTAGATATTTTTCAAAGAACATCTATGAACCAAATAGTTTACATTCTGACATTAAAAAAAAAAAGAACTCAAGTATATACTGTTACCAGTGATTTTTCTAATTTGCTATCCCTCCCTACACCTCCCAAAATTTCTCAATCTCTATCTACCTCATATTTACCTCTTTTTCTCTCTCACGGGAATTTACATCCTTCTCAAAGACCGGCAATAATAGTTGCACTCTTATTTCCCTCCCTTCTGCCACAAACAAGGCCTTCCATTCCAAGTATCCTTTTCAGTGTAGGATCTTTGCCATGATACAGTGTCCTATTTAAGACCGTGGGTGCTAGAACTGGCCAAAATGAGTTCAAATCCTGACTGTGTTGTCACTCTTACCAGCTGTGTCATGTTGGATAAATTAATTAAGTTTTCAATGGTTTAGTTCCTCATCTTCAAGATGGCCATAATAATAGTACCAACCTAATAAGGTTGCTATTTGATTTAGTGAGTTAATTTTTTTTTAACTTAGAAGATTATCCACCATCTAATAAGTGCTCAGGAAATGTTCGTGTTAATTTCTTCCCTGAATTCATTGGCCAAAGTAGAGCAGAAAATGCATAAGGTTGGGCAATTGGAAAAAAAATGAAATATTTAAAGAATTAAAGGAAAAGGAAGAAGGAGCTGACCAGGTACAAAATAAGAAGTGACCAGTAGTAATGACAGTGAGGTTAACACAGTGATGGCCAATGCAGCAATGCCACTCCTGGGCGAATATCAAAGAGAAACAAAAACATATGTCCACAAAACACTTGTCCACAAATGTTCACAGCATCATTACTCCTAATAGCCAAAAAATGGAAACAACTCAAATGCCCATCAGCTGAAGGAGGATAAAGAAAATGCAGTTTATCCATACAATGGAAATTCCATAATAAAAAGCTAAGAAGGTGGGTGAAGGAATGGGGAAACAGGGTGATAAGCATTAAGGGGGGACACTTGATATAAATAGCCCTGGGTGTTATATGCAACTGATGACTCACTAAATTCTACCCCTATGATACAGTATATATTAATGGAACTGAATTTAAATAAATAATTGAAATGAAAATAAAATAAAAAGATATGAATATAGATTCATACATCATCACACAATATGAATGAATTTGAAAATATTATGCTAAGTGAAAGAAGTCAGTCATAAAGTACCACACATAGTATAAATCTCATTTATATGAAATGCCCAGAATAGGCAAATCTACACAGACAGAAAGCAACTTGTGGTTACCTAGGGCCAGGAGAGCAAGGGGGGGTGGGATTATTCGGGTGTGGACTAAATTGGACAGGATTTCTTTCTAGGGTGTTGAAAATGTTCTGAAATTGATTATGTTGATGGTTGCACACTTCTGTGACTAGTCTAAAAAAAAGACCATTTCAATGTGGGGTGCCCGCCTGGCTCAGTTGGGGGAGTATGGGGCTCTTGATCTTAGATTTGTAAGTTTGAGCCCCACATTGGACATAGAGATTACTTAAAAAAATAAAACAAAAAAAATAAAATATTTCATTGTATAATTTAAATGGTTGAGGGGGGCCTGGGTGGCTCAGTGGGTTAAAGCCTCTGTCTTCAGCTCAGGTCATGATCTCAGGGTCCTGGGATCGAGCCCCGCATCAGGCTCTCTGCTCAGCAGAGAGCTTGCTTCCCCCTCTCTCTCTGCCTGCCTCTCTGCCTATTTGTGACCTCTCTCTCTCTGTCAAATAAATAAAATCTTAAAAAAAAAATTTAAATGGTTGAATTACATGGGATATGAATTTTATATCAATCATATTCAATAAATATAAATTCTATATCAATATATATGCAAATTTTTAAAAAGCAGCAAAGCAGCAGACAACATGGTAGATTTTGTAGCATATAACTTTAGTTCCTTCTTTTTCTGATTTAGAACTGATTTCTCAAAACTTTTAGTCACATTTTCCTATATAATGTCCTGCTTAATTATTGAGATTGTTGTCTTATTCCATCAATTTCCCACTGTGGACATCATACATTTGATTGGCTTAAGAAGATATTTTTGTTCTGGTTATCCAGTTCCCTGAGTTTCAAGGATCATTCTGAGTCTAAACCTCTTATGGTATCTGTTGTAACCTCAAGACAAAGAAAAGAATAGAGCACTAATTAGGTAGGCATTAATTTGAGAACCTTTGCTTTCAAAGATACTTTTTATTTTTTTTAAGATTTTATTTATTTATTTGACAGAGGGAGAGAGGTCACAAGTAGGCAGAGAGGCAGGCAGAGAGAGAGGGGGAAGCAGGCTCCCTGCTGAGCAGAGAGCCCGATGCGGGGTTCGATCCCAGGACCCTGAGATCATGACCTGAGCCGAAGGCAGAGGCTTTAACAAAGATACTTTTTAAAAACATGTTGTGTTCAGGGCTTTGTGAAGAGATATCTGCTCCAATAGGGGACTAGGACCTGCCTTTTGTAAGGGGAAAAAAATTAAAATTGTGCTCCCACAATTAATGAGGCCATTTACTTTTTGGAAACCTATCACTTTTACCAAATCATATCCTGTTCCCTGAACCTTTGATTAGTCATGTGTACATACAGAACTGATTTCAGTGCTTGCTGACGAGTCTTGCACAACATCATCAAAGGTTTATCTCTAGAGACTGAGAACACTTACAATGTGCAGGAAGAGATTTCTGCCATTTACTTTTAAAGCAGAGTAAGTGGGTATTAATGATTAACTCATGATCTTCATCAATTCTTTAAAAATAAGTCTTCATATATCGTATTCTTACTACTTTCTCTTTCTCTCTTACACACACACACACACACACACATACGCACATACACACCCACACACGCATGCATGCATGCAATTTTTTACAGGGTTTGAGCAAAATGAGTATAATTAAGTGTCCCTGACTAAGTACTGAAAACATTACTGGAGTACTGGCATTTTGCCTTTTCAATCACTTAACACATGAGACCTGAGTATATCCACATTTTTTTCTTTTTCTTTTTTTTTAAACATTTTATTTATTTATTTGGGAGGGAGAGAGAAAAACAGACTCCCCACTGAGCACAGAGCCCAACATGTGGCTAGATCCCACCACCCTGAGATCACGACCTGAGCCAAAGGCAGGCACTTCACTGACTGAACCAACCAGGCCCCACTATATCCACATTTTTCTACACCCACTGATAAAGAATTAAATTGTTCACTTTTTGGAAGTTTTAACATATATATGTACATATGTGTATATATGTACATATACACACACACATATATGTTAATTTTAACATATATATGTTAATTTTAATGTACTTCTGTATCAATGATTTTCCAGTAAATTATCAAGCCATCATAATTAAAGGGGTAGCCACGTATAAGAAGGCAAGGCAGGGGGTTGTAGGGGAAGAGAAGGAAAAACGAAACAAGATGGGACTCGGGATGGAGACAAACCATAAGAGACTCTTAATCTCAGGGAACAAACTGAGGGTTGCCGGTGGTGGAGAAGTAGGGTGGCTGGGTGATGGACACTGGGGAGGGCATGTGCTATGGTAAGTGCTGTGAACTGCATAAGACTGATGATTCATAGACCTGTACCCTTGAAACAAATAATATATTATATGTTAATTTAAAAATAATATAAAAGAAAATCTGACTAATAAGCAAAAAAAAAAAAAGGAATAAAATGACCTAGTACATGCCATAAAGACTTACAAGCAAATACTATACTTGAGACTCTATCTGGAAACATATATCTAAAGAATTGTCTATAAAATTAAGCAATTAGGAACACGTTTGTGCATTTATGACTTAAAGATAGTAATTCTATCCTCGGTGTTAAGAATGAACACTCTAAAAACTAAATAGTTCTTCATAAAACCCATTTTGGTTTTTCTAATATTTAAGGAATTATGAGAGCTAAAGACTGTATTTCTCTGAAAAAAAGTTATTTATGAATTCCCCTTGGGTTTATTTTTCAGGAACTTGGTTATGAGTTTGGTTATTTGGTTATTCTTCTCAGGGAATACTCATCATGGAAAATCTTGGTACAATTGTTCCATCCAAATGGGGTTTTTTTAAATTACTTAACGTGCTAATAAAAATTATAATAAACAAAAAGTAATAATAACCCCAAACTTGCTTTTAGCCAAATTATTTCTCAAAGGACACTGAGGGGCCTCAGTTTAAAAAGTATGACATAGTAAAAAGGAGACAGTTTTCTCCCTTCTAAAGTACTGTGTAATATAGACTCACCAAACCAAATTCTGAAATGTTTTTCCAGTGTTTGAATCATTCCTATTTTAGCACGTTAATTTTATTTTTAAAAACAATACTATTTATTTGGTATGAAAATTAAGAATCCTCCCCCCTCCTCATACCTGGTGTCACTTACTACTCAGCGGTAAGTGCTAATAGATGTTGAGTTTAAAAGGAGATACCTTGAAAACTGACTCTCTTT
Organism: Nasua narica; assembly: GCA_028533885.1. Classification (NCBI taxonomy): domain Eukaryota; kingdom Metazoa; phylum Chordata; class Mammalia; order Carnivora; family Procyonidae; genus Nasua; species Nasua narica. The sequence goes on along the minus strand of CM052798.1, from coordinate 118,061,987 downwards.
CAGAGGTGAAGGCAATCAGACGTGGCACCTGATTTCTTACAGTTGAACAATGAATGATTTTAGGCCCTAAGGACATATGCTAGTGCTATTTTCAGGTTTGCCAAATGAATAGTTAGAAATATTTGAAGCCTTTGAAAGGTACTACACATTGTAATTATCAGACTGTCCTTGCACGCTTTACTCACACCAGTTACAGATATGGGGAGCTTTCTGTATTGTTAGCAATTCTGTCATTTCCAAACTAAGACAATTCTTGCTGTTCAATAAATGTTCAATAAAAGAACATTTCGTTAACGAAAGTGGTCAACTGCAGCAACACCAATGACTGACACTTTTTTGCAGGAAGAGGTAGCCAGATTTAGGAAGCCAAGATTTTCCCACCAGCATCTCTTAAGTCAGTGTGAATAGTTCTAGCGAGATTTTACATTGGAATCATTAACAAAATTTCAAGGAGAGAGTGGAAAGGAGTGCTTTAGAAACATACAGTGGAAAGAAAATTTCTGGAACCTTGCAACTAACATGGATCAAAGTAAAAAGTGAAAGATAAAAGTAAAAAAAAAAAATAATTCAAAACAAGATTATTTTTTTAAAACTAAGTAAGTAAGTAGCAAGTGAATAGGACTTCCTCCCGTAGTTATAAGGATGCCAGGAAAAGGGAATTGAGTTCTGGGCAGAGAGTAGACTGTGCTTTAGTTGTTCCTGTTTAGGAAGTTAAATGCTTAGGGAGGCACATTCCCTCTTTCAGGTCAGCGGGGTACCATTTAGTACATTACTGCTGAAATACCCTGGCGACCTGAATGAATTAATGCAGCTTCCAAAGGTGCTTAACTTGCAAGCACTGAGAGCTCAGGCACTAGGAGTGATAAATATTCTATTAGTTCTTTCTATTTAATACACCGAACACCCAAAAAATGCCAGTAAAAGGAAGTTTCTTTAAGGGGAAAGAGTTTCGTTGTGGCAAGAGATAGTCAGGCAACAATTTTAACCAGCAGTTTCTCCTTTCAGCTTATAGATGACCCAACAGGTGTTAAGTTCATCATTCTAGTTGGCTGTGTTGATAATGGCCAGTTCGCGTCTGCAATGTCTTTAAGGGAATCAGCTCACTTGAAGACATAAAAGTGGGTTCCAAAATGATTAAGCCCTAGGCAAAATTGTTAAGTTTGCCTCTGGCACTCTGGCCTTCCTTTTCTTTTCCCACTCCCTGCTCTTCCCATCCTCAAGTGCAATGGAAAGTTTTCTTATTAACAGAGCCTCATAATGTGGGCTAGAAATCCAGCACAGGCCTTTACTATCTGTGAGAACTTGAGCAGGGCCGTTTGCTCTGAATCTCAGTTTCCCATATGTCGAAACGGAAATAGTAACACATAACTGTTAGGAAGAGTAAAAATGAGATAATGCAAATAAATGCATTATGATTGTTGTCAGCTTATGTCCTCTTTTTAAATGGATAAATGGATGTCAATTATCCATATGGTTTTACCGTTGACAGAATATCTGGCATCAGAAGAAGGGATATTTTTGGTAAGAGATCTTCCCAATATCTCATAAATCATACAGAGACAATCAATTGCCAACTCTATTTATAAACAAAGCTCTTCTTGACACAGGACACATAATCATGGATAAAAAAATCAATATTTTAAAACTTTAAAAGCTTCCCTTCCAAATTTGAATTGATACAGTTGGACCTATCAATAGCTCACTTCTTGCCATCGTCAGCTCTGCATTCCACTAATTTTATCAGCAGATAACCAGAGACAGAGAATTTTTCAACTTTAACCTTCCTCTACATTACTCTTTAAAAGATCGCCTAACAGGAAACTACAACCTTGACATTTATTCTGTAAGCAACAAGAAGGGAGAGATGCGTATTCTATGCTACCTAATGTTTCCAGTGAAAGAAGGGCTTCAGGAAAGTCTGAATCAATAAAGTATTATGTGTATGGCCCAATATACTTTTATATTGGCAGGTACATATTTAATATAATATATGTATTATACTCAAAGCTACAAAAGTATTTTTTCTTAAAGATGAGAAAACTAGAATATTAATATAAGATTATAAAACCAAGTGAAATAAAATGTTGCCACATATAACTGCTATTGCCTATAATAACAAACTTGTCCTTATAATAATTTACCTTGAAGCAGAACTCTGAATGACAGTATTATAAACTGAACTCACAAAGATTCTTCAAAAGTCAAACTAAATTAGCATCGTGATCCTATAAGGGGGTTGACTGACGTTGTAATCTAACGTTTTGCATTCTTTATTAAGTGGTTTTCTTCTTCGTTTTCTACATAGTACATCAGTAGCATCATCCTCACGTATGAAGAAAACAAATATTCCAACTAATAGAAAAACTCTGTACTGCCTTAAATTCCCACCATGACCCTTGTCTAGAAACTGATCAATAAAATCTTGCAATGCAAGAGAGCAATAAGAAGAAGTTGAGATAATCAAGTGACAGCGCTCTACAGCTTTTGATGACCCAAGAGAGCAGTCCCACTCAGTCCTTTGACCAGCTGTTATCGAAAAAAAAAAAAAAAAAAAGCCATGGAAGCTTTCGATGGCTAGTGTATGGGGTTCAAACCTTAATTTTATTACTCTCCCTACCACACTGGAAGAACAGAGTGAGTTCGGAAGGCGTCACCTTAGAGAAGATGGCTTATACCCTACCACATTCATGGGACACAACCTCCGTTAACAGAGATCATGAGCTGGCACGCACTAGGTGCTCAATCAATGCTTCTGTATCTACTAGAAGTATAGAACTTGGGATGTCATTCGGGTGTTCTGCAAACAGAACACTAGCCTTTGTGCGCCTATCAATCCCCTATCCATCAAAGTGGGGGATTGATGTTTCCTCAGAGGCTATAGGGGGCTGAGCCTCCATCGCTGCTCTTATTTGAAAAAATCTTCTCGTCATAAGCTCTCCTGAAATACACCGATAATTTGGGAAAAGTGCCTTTTAAGGCTTGAATTATCGGAATAATGAACAAATCTCCACGTCTAATTGAACTCAGCCTGAGCATAGGCTCAGACTCAAAGCAAACTCGGTAAAGCATTTCCAGTAGAACTCAGGCAGGCCAGATGTTCTGGAAGCAGAACCACAGTCATTATGCACATGGCAGCTCCTCCTCACTCACCCTGGGCCAAGACCCTTTCAGCAGCACGAGGCCTGGTTAACATATGACTCGGGCTGCATTACCGCGTGGCATCCCAGCACCCATTTGAACATCTCAGCAATTTTAAACCAGCTCCACTGACAGGGACTATTAAATTGAAGCCAAAGAAGCACGCAGGGAGAGCACATTAATTATGAGGTAACACCTTTGTCTGCATTACCTAAATGACCTCAGGGCGGGTGACACAGAAGCGATTTACTACTTTTGGTTAAACCCGTTCCTATACTTCACAGGAGACAGAATGAATGCAAGTTCTACAAAAACCATAATGTAAATCGTCAAGTATGACTTGACATGGTCCTGAAGTGAAGTGAATAGTAGGGTCACATTTTTTACTGTGTTTCTGAGATGAGGGGGGGCAGTGGGGGTTTGGAGGGAGATGGGGGAGGGGAGCTTTCAGGGTGGGGCTCCCCCGCCCTACCCAATCCCCATCCCTGACAAAATCACTACACCCCCTCACACGTTAGAAAAATTCATCCAGATTCAGCAGTTTCTTCAAAACAAAACGCACCCTGGGAAAGACTTGAAAGTCATTTACACCTTTGGCTGCACTATTCTGCTTTTATGAAAAGGCTTTTTTCCCCTTAATTAAGGGAATGCTAGTTTTCTTTGGGGAATTAGATGGGGAATCTTGCTACAAGGAGCACTTCCATGAAAAGAAGATCCAGGTGGGATAAAACAGGAAGGATTTCAGAGAAACAGGGAAGAACGTACTAGCATGTGCCTGACACCTTGGGAGATGGTAGCATTGGTTAAGGAAAGACATGCCGGAAAAAGAAAAAAAAAAAAAATGGGAGGGTTCCTTTGCACACTTGGCTTTCTCAAAATTTCGTCTGGGTTTGTTAACAACTTCACACCCTAAAAATCACTTTATCTATTCTGAAGCAGATGTAGTAAATTGCTAATGCCTGGTCTGGAGTAATCCTTTTAGGGGTCGATGTGCATTAATATATACATTTCATATTGGGATAGACAGAGTTTTAGTCATTCCTCCCCCCCCCCCAGAGGAATACAAAGAGGGTTCTCAGCTCACAATGTAATATAGTACCTGCCATGGGAAAGCAGTGAGAAAGTCCCTATTTGTGCTGGAGTAGCCATCCTGTAACACATAGCTACACTTCAGCAAATGTCAGGCTTAAAAACTGAAGGAGACTAGCAGGTAGGGTTGGCCAATTACACTGCGATCTGAAAACACCAGTGATTTATTAGTTGCTATTAGCTAACCAGCTCCTCTCTATTTGATCTGTGTATTTATTAGTTATAAGTATTACGGAATCATGTATTATTATTGTTTCACTACAGAAACCGTTTTTTCAACCGCTGCCTTGTCTTTTCATATGAGAATACAATAGAATAATTTGAGTTGTGATTACTTTTTAAAACGAAATCCTGCAACCGGAATTAAATTTCACAGTGCATTTCAACCTTGAAAGAAACATAAATCTGAAACTGATACCAAAAAGTATAAAAAAATTCCATATTCAGGTTAATGTTTGGCAACAGAAAAGAATAACTTTTGTTTATCTCTGAAAACAGCTTTCTTCATCTAAACAAATGACTAGAATAAGATTAAGAAAAACCTGTTTTGGTTTCTTAGATACACACGCATATTCCAATTTCCTTTTGCACAATGACTTTTATGCAAATGGGCACCACACAATCTCCTGACCTCTTTTACCATCACACCGGGACAATGACAGTTCAATAATTGAAACGGTACATATCTGGTATATTTGATTTTAAATTGCAAAGTTGGACTCAGGCCTATTGAAATGAAAATGCTGTGATTCTTCGTTAATTCTAAACTGATCGGGTTATTATTTCCTACTAGTAAAAAAAAAATGGTAGGTTAAGCTAATTATTCCATTTTTTATTTCCTTGCTACATACTTTGCCCAACGTAGCTTCTTGCGTTCTCTTCTGTGACTCTCCCCCACACCTTGATTTTAGTTCTTAACCCGGATTCTTTCATCCATAACATGGATAATGAGAAAACTCCAAAAATGTTCCTTGGGGGAATGTTACACTAAAAGTTACCTAGGACTAAATCCCATGTGTGTTCTTTTGCTCACCATGGAGACAAGAGATTCATTCACTGTTCTCAGCCAATTTGAAATCCAAATATGAAAATAGCATTATAGAATTCAGACAGACTATTCTGCTTCACTACTAGCAGATGCAGGAAGAAAAAAAGGCTGGTATAATTAAGCTTTTGACTTTGAACCAGCAAAGCTGTGAACACCTCACTTAAAAATACATATAATATTATAAGAGCAGCTGATGTGCAGGTGTGGCGAGAGGATTTGCAAGCCTTGCCTAGGATGGGGGTAAACCAATCAGCTGGCTGGAAAAGTCTCGTCCATTCTGAGCCAAGAATAAACTAAACTGTAAAACTGAAATATGGCCAAAATCGTATTTGTTCTTCTTCGTCTTGAATGTGTAGTGCTAAGTGGTTTCCATTATAACTTTTTACTCAACTCTTTAGAAAAAGTTTGGGATCATTTAAGGGGGAGACCAATTGTAATGCATTTTTTTTTAATGAGGGTTGGAAGGTACAGCGTTTCTTTAATACTTATCTCAGACTATTCACTTATTCATCCTACAACTATTGAGGATGTATTCTGTGAATATCAATTAACAAGAATTTGTAGAGGACACAAAGGTGTGAAGTTAGAAGAATTTAATCAAATGGAATAGAATGGTTAGCTAAGAAACACTGCTTTTGGGGCGCCTGGGAGGCTTAGTGGGTTAAAGCCTCTGCCTTCGGCTCAGGTCATGATCTCAGGGTCCTGGGATCAAGCCCCACATCAGGCTCTCTGCTCAGCGGGGAGCCTGCTTCACTCTCTTCTCTGCCTGCCTCTCTGCCTACTAGTGACCTCTCTCTCTCTCTCTCTGTCAAATAAATAAAATAAAATCTTAAAAAAAAAAAGAAGCACAGCTTTTGCATCTTATCCAGATCTAGATGTTGATATGGATCCATGCATGTGCACACTTTACCTTACAACACAGACTGTAGCTATCTATGCACTCAGTATTTGTTAACCTCACTTTAAATATACTTTTCTACATGGAAGGAGAAGATTAGGGGCAATCTGTAGTTTCATTTTATTGCTTTAATTTCCTAGACCAATTTTGCTTCATCATTAAAATTTCTGGAGGAAAAATCAAAATTGAATAGTGCGTAGTGCCTCGGAGAATTCTGCTTGAAGAAGTGAGTAAGATTTCCTTAACAATAACAAAATTCCTTTTTAAAAAAATTCTAAGGAAATAATACTGCCAAAAAAATGAATACAGCTTTGTTTGTTTTTGCAGTCATCGTTAGCAATAGACATAAAGGTATTTTTTTTTTTTTTGAGTCCATATGGAAAGATCATCAACACATTCTACCTCTGGGTCCTTTGCCAAAATACCATAACCCGCAAGCCTTCTACCTTAAACATAAAAGGAAAGGTGTTGTTCTGGTCAAATAAAGAAATAATTTTTACTAGCATACGTCTAATGTTAAAGCTGCCTAAATCCTGCCAAATACATTAAAACAACATCTGTAAAACAGATTTTCATTAAATTGATCAGTTTAAAGTTAAGCAGCTAGGCAGATGATGCTTTTAAGCTAACCTTTAACCTTTAACCTTTAACCTCCTTAAACGGGAATAAGGACACACACTTCTTTTCGTAATACAGCTCCAGGTTGACACTATAAAAGGTAAAGTGGTCTATTCAAATTGAACTGACACACAACCACATTTAGAGTGTTATGAATCAATATGTTGTCAATAACGAGGAAAGCTGTTTTCTCACAGCTCTGTATTTGTCTTATAACTGCTACTTGTCACTTTCCCTTAAAGTCTGAATAATTCACGATGCAAAATGATGTAAATTAAACTCCTAATGAAAATGAATTTTATATAAGAGATTATTGTCTAGTCATTAACTCAGAAACTATTTTAAGTCTAATTTTAATATTTTAGCCTATTACAAACCATCATTTTTTTTTTTTCCAGGCCCAGGCCAATTTGTTAGGTTCTCATTTAAAAGCAATTAATGTTACTTATGAAGCAATTTCATTTTGCCGACATAAGCCGACCAAGCTTGCTAATATTCTCATTACTACACTTGAAAATCCTCTATATCTGACTTAGACAGTTTCTGTAAATCAGTTTCGAAAAGGCACCCTCAACACACTGCTACTCTGGAGTATTTTTCTAGTTACTACTGGAAATAATGACCCCCTTGAAGGATAATATATTTGTATATAATACATATAGTATGTATATACTATACCTAATATAGTTCGATTGTCCAATATCAAATTTCAATAGCTCAAATATTTATCTCCTCAATCTTCTTTTAATTCAAGGTAAGTTTGTTCGAAGTATGTTTTTGTTTTTTGGCTGACCATTTTTAGATACTAGGCTACAAAGACTCTCGAGTATTTAAAAGATAAGCAAATAAAGAAGAGTGGGGGACAAGTAAATTTTTATATGACTTTATAACATTTTTAAGGGAAGAGTACATCTATTCTTTTGTTCTGGGATCTAAAGCTCTCTCTGCTTTAAAGCCCTCTTTATAAACAAGCTTTTATCTCATTTGGTTGTTACATTTGAAGGCAATATCCAACTCTCCCTGAAAAAAACTTCAAGACTAACTCTGACACTTAGCAAATTGCTCCGCAGATAGTGAGGGAGATCAACTCATAGGCAAGGAAAGAATGAATAAACTTAATACCCACATATACACACACGCTTAAATAATCATCAATTAGATTAAACAACCTTTTCTGAGAAAATAAACAGTAGCACTCTACCTTTCTTTAGCTTCCCACATGAGATCAATAAAATAGAAAAATTTGTACATTTATATCTTCTATTCACAACATGTTAATTTAAAGTGTTAGAGGAGCTGCGTGAATATAAACAGTTCATGAATATTCTATATAGCTCCCAGGGTCGAGATCTATTATTTATACAAACCTAATGTTTGTTTGTTTGGTGTTTTTTTTTTTTTTTTTTTTGCCTAGGTATTCTAAAAGTTTTAATAGGTCAGGTATTAACAGAAAAAAAAAGTTGACAACTGAATTGTGAAGCCTATGAATTGTAATACTTAATCCTGTATATTATATTTCCAATAGCATCGACTTAGAAGCTTGCCATCTTACATTAGGGCTGGTACTCCCCTCAAACTGTGCAACCCAAATCTGATGCTTTCGTTATTGATCCACAGAGCACTGATATCACAGGAACAACGTTACAGATTCTCACGCCATGTCCTTAGCTTTTCACGCTCAGTACGTCAATCTAGAATTTGAACTTCAAGAAAAAACTCAAACTAAAAGTGCCAACCCCAACCCAAATAAATAATGCCTGCACCTGACCTAGAGATCCACAGTCTGCCCCGTCCCTTTTTGCTGTGTGTTTATAGTTTGAAATAGTATTAGAAAAGCCGTAGGTATTATAATCACCGGTTGACTCCTGATAGTATAGTTATCACTGATTTCTAGTATAAATCAATAGATAACACTTGCAAAATGGATTTTGTAATCATATTTACAGCTTGTTACAATGACTAATGGTTTGCAATATTTTCTGAATTTTAATATCCTCTAGACAAAAGAAGTTTTTAATAAGTTACCAAGTTATTCATCATAGAAATGAATCTGTTACATTTGTATAAGAACCAAGACAATCGAGCCAATCCCGTAAACAAACTCACAAAATAAATTAACCAGTAATTAGGGTTTAGAAAAAGTCAAGACAAGTTGTGTAATAAATGGTGCTCATCGGTTGCACATATTCATTACATCTGCATAGTTCTTTCCAGCAAAGATAAAAGTATATTTGCCATTTAATGAACATTTTTATTTGTGCCACACCCAGTGGAGGGAATAAAAACATTACTAGCTAGGAAAGGTCATGCAAAATAACAACTGAGTTAAGTAGAAGACTCTCAACTGATGCTAAGGGAGAGTGTGTTTACTCAAAACTTACAGAAAAACAACAGAACACACACACACACACACACACACACACACACACAGCGTTTAGATCACCTCTGTTTGACACCAAACAAAAGACGATGCATTGACCAAGTAGCACAGTTTTTGTGATCTGTTCCCTAAAACCATTAACACTTATTCAAGAGTGATGCTAGGTTTAGGTTTTTTTTTTTTTAATCAATCAATAAAAGGGGGATAACAATATAATTTTATATGGGAAAATAATCAGGAAGGCTATTGTATTTCTGGGAAGCCAGTAAAGCAATCCATGCCACTGAGATAGGTATAAAAGGGATATATGGCATATCTTTTAAATAAACTCTCCAATTGCATGTATCTCAATATATGTTCAGTCTTGTTAAGCAGAAACTGTGTACCTTGCCCTTCTATTTCTCTCTCTCTCTCTCTCTCTTTTTTTCCTTAACTTGCAGATTCCTGCTCCAAGCTCTGAAACAGTTAATCCCCTTTCTCTACTCTGTGCCTACGGAAATGGATGTCACTGCTTACCTTGTAGAGCTTCAGGGCCGCCTCATGCCTGTGATTGGTGGTATGCAAGCGTAATTTATCCACACTGTTGGTGTAGTAGTCACAGGCATTACATTTCAGGTGCACGGGGTTGCCAATGGCAATGCACTTCAGCCTCCACTCATTGCTTTTGCCCCCTTCTTTAATGTGAGCCACCAGTTGATATTTCTGCATATGTTTATCAGTCTTGCAGTGGAGCTGGAAGTTGGCTTTGAGCTGAGTGTTGTAGTTACAAAGCTTGCACTGGTAGATATCTCCAATGACAGCCCTCCATTCCTCTTCAGGGAGAGAGCGCTCACTGCTCACGTGCCCACTTAGGGCCTCCAGGCTGTCAGAGGTGAATTTGTTGCAAACGGCACACTGGAATAGCTTCAGCGCTGGGTCACTGATATAAGGTGACAGCTCTCCTGCAGTAAGGAGGGACAGGTCATCACCCATTAGCTGACCACTGGCAAGCCGGATTTCAGGCGGCAGCTCATTATTTACTACAGGAAAAAAAAAATTAAAAGGAAAAATAGAGACTAGAAAACACAGCGCCCACAAAGGAATCTGTAAAATAAAGTCTTGACAAGGAATGTGCTTTCTCTAGAGCTTAAACTATAAAAAGCTGTAATAGGATTGAATCAGGATCAATTACAATCATCCCTTTCAACTTCTAAATTCCCTCATCAGATAGCTTTAATTACTCCTACTGGGCATGATGTCATTCTGAAATTTGTATTTTCCAGGGCAAGAAAGTTGATCAATACCATAACAAAACAGTCACGTGCTTGCAATTTAAGAGCCTAGATAAACTTACCTAAGCACTAATTGTTATTTTGCAATTTGTCTCAAAGCTTGATGAGATTTGGCTAATACTGCCCCTGC